>JAWWMU010000054.1:6127412-6223014 GCA_035048155.1 Cinnycerthia olivascens | reverse complement strand
CTGAGCTGTAAGGAGGAATAAACAGTGACCCTTTTCATGTTGTTAAATGTCTGTGTCTTGGCTCATGGATACCCCTAACAAGAGGTCTGCTGCAACAATCTGACTTTTTTTTCTAGTTAATGTTATGTTCTTGTCTATGTATCTTGGCTGGATAAAAAACTCTTGTAATACATGGCTATTCTTTCTTGTGAAAATGCTTATGCACTTAATTAAGTTACTGGGTCTGGTTGTTTTATTGCAAGATGTTCTCTTGTAATAACAAAATTCTCTTTTAATAATGACAATATTTTTTTATTCTTAAGAATGGCAACAGTACAGCTGTATACATGATAGTAGTGTCACACATGGTAAATGCAAACATCTCCTTACTTCCTTCGTTTATCTCTCTGTGAATGGTACTAGCCCCTTTTGCAAAATGATTGTGTACCATTACTCTGTTCTCATCTCTTTTCCTGCTAAATCCTTTCTGGACTCTGGTACATATGATACAGTTTTCATTCTATGTGTGAGACATTGATTCCTTGTCCACAGTTCTTCCCCCTTAGTCCACATCAAAATTAATTTGTTGGCAAGGATCCACAATGCTGCTGTGTCTAACTATCCTATGTTAAAAATACCTATAATTCTGTGCCCCCTCCAAGCTCCCACCCACCCCAAGATCACTCACAGGGAGAGAGGATGGAAGGTGTAGGGTATGAATGGAGAGAGCCTTGATGCTGTACACTGTTCAGTAAAAAACATTTGTTTCTTATCCTCACTGCTTCAGTTACAAATACAAAGCACAGAACCATATGAGCTGCTGTGAAGAAAATTACACCAACCCACCACAACGAGTTACTCCCAAAGTATCTACAAAATCAGGCCAATAGTGAGGCACTAACTTTGAACTTGGAAGTCCCCAGTATGATACACATAGTCTGCCAGATTTTACTCCCTGCATTTTTGCTCAGTTATAGAAAAGATGTTCTTCATTCAGCCTCCTTCTTTTTCAGAACAAATGTGTTTTATAGCTACCTCACAAGAAAGAAAAAGCTTGAAATCATAGTTCTATATGATGCACTGTGACATAAAGATTTTATGCAGTGTTATATTACTGCTCAGCAAGAATAAGGGAGTGAGATGCGCTACATTTGCAACCATTGTCTTTGACTCCAAAACAGCATTCTTGAAAGCCCAGGCAGTGGAACTTCTTCTATCATGTAATTTTTTTTTTTCAGCCTTATAGGTAACAAAAACAAAGCTGTTGATATGCAGATGGTTTTTAAATCAATACATATGATATAAAAAAAAATTACAGAAGATTATATTGCCTAATATAATTGTCTGCCCCAGTCTCTGCTGCCACAGTGAAAGTACAGTTACTTGTAGGCCATAATTATCACAGTGTATTATCATATGGAGTGAGAGACCAGATGATTTCACTTGTTGAGAATTTAGAAGCTATCAGCATATCAGACAACAGTTTCTGACTGCTAGAGGAGAAGCATGAAATTCTTCAAATGAAGACAAGGGGCAGAGGAATTTGCATTCATATTTACAGCACGGTTGGTTCCTTCTTATTTACATTTTTATTCAGTGCATTCTTAATGATATCCACAGTTCAGTGTCTTTTAGGTCACACAAAGCCAGAGGCATTGAGTAGTGTCTTATCTAAATGTAAAAGCTTTCTAATTATAGCATTAGGAAGTAGAGGATTCCTTAAGCTTAACCTATATGTTTTTGTATACTATATATAAGGCACCCTCATGACAGCATGGAAGTAACTTATTCTCACAACATTTTAAGGAGGTAAAATTGAGGCAAAAGGAGTTAAAGGCAAAAGCCATAAATAATTATGTGCTCTATTCTTAAAGATAGCTTCCTCTTCTCTGTGTAGAAGTCAAATCTGCATTTCTTAGTTATCAAAAATGTACTTGAATAAACAGTCAATAGCATTTACACAAAAGAGTTGTGGAAGTATGCTTGTTTCTTATGTGGAAGAGTGGAGGCATTAGATTGCCCGAATCCATAGGTGGACATAGGAGCTATGGTATTTATCTAGGTTAGAATAATATAGGCTTTTGATCTGTTTTTGGAGGACTGGTCCCATGCTTCATACTAAACTAAAGGTTGATATGATTTCTTCCTCACTTCTCACTGTCCTAATGCTTTTCAGGAGCAAAATATTTAAATTTTGAATTAACCAAAGGCATAATAGTAGTAGAACTGACATGTCTGAGAGATTTCAAGAGTAAGGTGGAAAGAAATACGTCTTTTTCAAGATCTCAAGATGCTGAGAAATTACCTGGTTTCTAGTAGAAGATGCTTTCTGTATCTTGGAAAAAGTGGATAACTGAAATCCAAGAATCTTTTAAAATATTGAACTAAGTAATGATGCATATTGTTTAAAGATGGCAATTAGCATTCTAGTGTGTACATTCAGAACATAGATCAAATAATAGTGAACATCATAGAATCGTAGAATGGTTTGGATTAGAATGGACATTAAAGATAACCTAGTTCCAACCCCCAGTGACACCTTCCACTAGACCGGGTTGCTCAGAGCCCCATCCAACCTGGCATTGAACACTTCCAGGGATGAGGTATCCCTAACTACTCTGGGCAGCCATTCCAGTGCCACACAACTCTCACAATAAAGAATTTCTTCCTAAAATCTAATCTAAACTTCTCATCTTTCAACTACTTCTTTCCTATATTTAATTCAATAGTCACAGCTGTTTCAAAATTCCATTGGAAAACTCCACTTTTACTTATTTCTCATGTATTATTTAGAAGTAATTGCAAGCTTATTGGGAGAAGCCTGTCTTAATGAACATTATATACATGATAGTATTAATAAACAAAATTTTTTCTTACTTTTATGTCAAGTACAATTCTGGAAAAATTTCCAAAGAAATTTCCTGGAGAAATCTGAGCTCAACCATTCCCTTGCTTTTCATGCATTGAAAAACTTTATGGAAAATGAAATGTGAGAGCTCTAATTCCATGATTAGATTTATTAAAATCAGTAATAATTATTAAAAATTGATCACTAAATCAACAGTAACTAACACTGTGAACACCAACCAGCTTTCTAAGTGCAACTCATAAAAATTAGGTTATAGCAATTATACAGATTATCTGAACCTGAATTTTATGACATTATGTTCAGTTTTATTAAAATTTTATTTCATTTATAGAAGAGAAATATAATTTCCACTCCTTTGAATGCTTCCTTGTAGTATCAAGAAAGAAACATAGTTTATATCCAGACCAGCAAAAATGAAAGAGATCTATGCACTTAACTAGATAAGGCATATGCAAATCACCTCTGACCTTCTCTTTGAATGATCAAGTCGTACATTTTGAGTGCATTTCTGCTCTATCTAGCAATAGATCCTGCACAAACTTTTCATGGATTAATTACCTCAGACCCATTCAGACCTAACTGGATATTTTTGGCATCTCCCAACTCCATAAAATTCCTGATGCCAGAGATACCAAAGAGCAGAGTCAATCTGAGTCTCGTTTAATTTTTATGTTGCTTTAACATAAAAATTCTAACTTTCGACCAAATGTTTTAAAATTCTCTAAACCTTAAAACACCATGAACCATCTTTTTTCTCAGAAAGGAATTGCTCATTAAAACAGAAGGGAAACAAACGGGATTAAGAAAAATTAGCAGAAGATGATGCCACTTGTTTAGAGGAACAAGTTTCACATACTGATACCTATTTGCCCTGCACTGAGAAGACTTCAGAAAATATATAGTAGGTCTGAATTAGCACAAGAAACTAGGATAAAATACATGGATGAGAAACTTACCTTGCTCTCAGTATAAGAGTTTGTCTTCTGCAATGTCCTGCAATTCATAGATAAAGACACTTTAAAACCTTATTTTTTTTCTTGTGCGCACAGGTGGTTTTTGTAGCTTGGAATTTGTAAGAGAAATGTACTTTTTCTCAATTCAGGTTTTTCTTATCAAATTGATACTTCTTTTGCCATTTTTACCTGTTTCCAGACAAATTAGATAATTTAGTTTCCAGGAGAAGCTTTTCATACTCTTCTATGCATGGGGAGAAATGAAATCACATTTGGGAAGAATTATGATCCTTCCATTTTCTCACAAAGACTTGACATTTAGTAGCTAGATATTCAAAATACTACTTTCACTATGAAGAATGTGTAAAAGATTCAAAAGCAGTTGTTTCACATTAAGAACTTCTCAGAATGTCTCTTTGTATCAAGGGACACTCTAACTTGTAAGCTTTGATAAAAAATGACAAGTCTGGGGGAAATGAAATTTACCTTTATAACTCAGGTTTTTTCACACTGGAATATTCCCTCTATTCAGACTTGAACTCTGATTTGACTCAGCTTCAACACTTATCCTTGCCTGCACAGATTAAATGAGTATTTTCCCCACTGTGTTCTGCTGCTCATGCCCCAGATTTCTAAGTCAGTGGAGCTCAAGAAAGAAGCAAACAAATTAAAATGGGGGAGAGGGAGTAGAGGTAACCTTCTCTAGAGAGCTGTTAAAGTTAAACACACAGGGTTGGTTCAGTTACTCTCTCCTTTCAAAATGCATCTTCAGACTCCCTATGAAGAATTTGTAAAGGAGTTCACCTGAAGAACTAAATGTAGAAAATTTGAATTAAGCAAGAAAAGCATAGAATCACAGAAGGATTTTAAATTGGAAGGGACCATAAAGATAATCATGTTTCAACCACCCTTCCACTGGATCAGGTCCAATCATACCTTGAGTTCTAGGTGGTAATTCAAAAAAACTTTAGCTAATGAAAACAAGTTGCCTACAACAAGGTATATGTTTAATTACATTTTAGATGTGGAAGAATATGTTCTTCCCAAATTGTCTTAACTGAAGACTAATACACATAAATTCAAATTACTTAAAAAGTAGTTCAGAGGAAATAATTCTAAAACCTACAGTATAACATGGTGAATTTGGATCCCAAGAAGATTCATGGAGATCAGCTGGGTCACAGGAAAAAAATCTGCTGGACTGTAGGCCCTGTAGATCAGATAAAACTGGAACAAGTTGAGAAGGGGCATTTCAGAGACTACATGCAGAGCTATATAGGAAACAATCTGTAATATGAAAATGATTTTTTTTTCCAACATGCATTAAGAAGTGGTGAATATTACAATAAAGTAATGCTAATTTAGATAATGTACTATCTTATGAGTAGGAAAATATTTTTCTGTTCTAACATAAATAATCAACAGACTCATTTTTCTTTACATATAATCTAAGTATTAGTGCTATTTCTATTAATTTCTTCTTTAATCATGTTAAAGTTTAAAATTACAAAAATAAATCTTCATCCATTGGAGTCTCTTTTTATACACGTGAATATTTATGGTTAACAAGAAAGAGAATAGAATTAATCAAATTAATTGAAGATTATAGCCTTGAAAATCTGTGTGTTTCGGAAATTTTATTTAATTTAACTGAAGGCAGATTTCTCTGATTTTTTGTTTGGGTGGAAAGTAAACCAAAAAATGATCTCACTACCTAATCCTTTCATATAACAAATGTAAGAAATTTTGGGTAGTTTGGAATAAGAGTACATGTGACAATTGGTCATAAAAGAGATCAGATTTGTAAATTGCTTCTGAGATATGTTTGAAATGGTGCTTTGGACTCATCCTGGAGGCCGATATCCTGGTTTAGCATAGACTTGTTTTAATTTTTTTAAGTAAATTCTCCATTTTGACACTTATTAAATATCTATAACTGTGATTTCTAGTTTAGCTTGTCTCTTCTAAGTCTTAATGCATATATACGGAAGGCCTGTACAGTTTTAGATAAGTAATGGGAAAGGATTGCATCCCTCTGTCTGCCTTGAAAATAGAACTCAAACTTTCTCGATTGTAGGCAGAAACTATTTCTAGATAAACATATGAAGATTTAACACTATAAATTAAGCTTAATCTCTTTGTTTCAAGATTACCAATATATTAAAAATATATTGTGCTTTTCAGATAGTGTATAATGAAATATTTTTTCAAATATGCAAATAATTTCTCTCAAGTGATTAACTTATCTTTTAGGAAATACAAAAGTTTTAGGAAACCTGCATGTTTAGGAATGGCACTTGTAACTTTCAAAATTTAGTGTATAACTCAGAACTTACTATATAAATCACTTTGGCATTTTAGATAAGTATCATATCCTTTTCCCTTTTGTGAAAAGAAATACAGAGAGTTGCTTTTAGCAAGGGAAAGATAAAAAAAGAGTGCATATTAATAAAATACAGACACAAACTAAAAAAAAAAAAAATGTTCATGGGTTTTTTTCACTTTGATTTCATCACTATGGAAATGACCTTGCAATTTAGACTGTGTAAACTTTAAACAACCATGGCTGCTTCTGCTTACATATTCATCTTAGTCTTATAATGCCATTGATGTCACATATTTAATTCATGCATTTAATGCAGATGTTATGCAGTGTAGTGTCATGAATGTGTTCACTGGATTTATTTTTCTACAAAGTCTTAGGCTGGATTAATGCAATAACCTTTTGTCTTTAATTTTGAATATGGCTATGACAGATTTATATTTGCAAAATATTTGTGAGAAGCTCACTTTAAATAGTGGTTATTATAGCAAATTTAAGAAACATTCCTTTCAGCAGCTTCAACACAGATCATAGTCCAGGAGATCAGGAAGGTTAAAAGAGAAAATGCCGCAAAGTCTCTCCAGTGGATTCAAAGTAAGATTTTATTTATCTTTTACTTATCTTTACTCTGTTCCTGTAGAGATAACTGAAGAAAAAAAAAAAGTGGAAAACAAATTATCAAATCCTTGTAATTATTTCTAATGTCCTTCCTGGAGAGTCCACATCTTCTCTGGAAACATTAATGCTTCCTAACAGGAGGCAGTATACTTTGAAAATACTCTTCACAGTGTCTCTTGAGACGTACAAGACATTCAAGGTGAATTATCCATTTTGTTGGTTTTTTTTCCCTTTTATTGGTTTGAATGTACATATACAGATGTGTATCTTCTTTTTCACTAAGACTCCTTTTACATACCACAACATGATGAAGTACTAAAGAATTAATCGACTGATTTTTACCCCATTGGTGGAAGAAGATTTCATACAAAACAATGACCTTCCAGTAAGGAAAATAGTAGAAAATTTAGGTGTGACTAGAATTCGGAGAATGTTGTAAAAAAAACCCACGAATACTCATTTAATTAGGGAAACTAATGTCAGTGGTGCTCATTTTCTCTGTTATTAACAATATATTGCTGTCACAGGAGTGTTTTTAAGAAGTGAATTAAGAAATTTAAAAAGTAAAAGCAGATTAATAGCTCATCATCAATAACTTACACTGCAAATCTCATTTTAAGACTTACATTTATCTCTTCTGAGAGCAGAATAAACTCATTCAGGGAAATATTCACAGAACAGAAACTATCAGAAAAATTAGTATAGGAAGAGTGAATTCACTGGCATAATGCATTAAAACTTGAGCAAAATTTTAGTGAAATAACAGATTTAAGAACCTTAAAATCAAAGAATCACAGGGTGATTGACGATGGGAAGGACCTCTTGTGATCATGTAGTCCAATATCCTTCCTCAAAACAGAGTTAGCAAGAGCAGCTTATTCAATAGTATGCTGATCTGGTCTTTAACATTTCTGAAAATAAAAGCCTCCACAACTTTCTTGGACAACTTATTCCAGGGTTTGGCCACACTCACACTAAAAAAGTGGATTTTTTTGTATTTCATTTTGTGTCAAATACTTGTTTTTCTTTCACTGAGCACTACTGAGAGGACTCTGGCTCTTTAATTTTTAGTCCCACATGAAGCTTTTGTATATAAGGATATAAAAGCTCATCTTCCTCAACCTGTTGGCAACCTGTTGTAGCCTGACAGATAGCAGCTAATCTTTGCCACAGGAGCATATTGCTCATTTGTGGTCAACTGGTTTTCCACCAAAATCCCTGGTCCTTTTCCTGCAGAGCTACTTTCTAGCCAGGCTTCCTCAGCCTGCACCTGTTAGTGGGATCATTACTCATAAGATGCAGGACTTCATAATTCCTTTTGTTGAACTCCATGATTTTCCTACAAGTCCATTTCTTCAAGTTGTTGGGGTCTTGAATTGTAGGACTAGACTATCAGCCACTTCTAAAGAAGCAGTTCAATTTGCTGAGTTTGACTTATATTTTCTTAGGGTATATGAAGGGTAAGAAAGCAAATGTTAAGCCAATGAAAATTTCTCTGATTTGGAATCACTGTCCGTTTCTTTTGAGCATTTTCCAATTGGTATAAAAGGAAATTTTGCAAATGTCCTTTTATAACAATTGGCAAAAAAAAAAAAAGATAGATGATAGATAGATTAGATAGATGATAGATATTATTCCTGGATCTCACAGTTGTTTTAAGGTCCCTGTCAAAAATGCATGCATAATTAGATGTTTCATATTCATTTGATTATGCCACAATGTTAAATCTGTAAGTAACACTGATGCCTTCTGCAAAGGCTGTCTCAGTATGAATATGATCCAGTATAAGTGTGAGTTCAATATGTTTTAGAAGGCAAATTTTGCATCCTGACAAACTCAGGTAACTGGATATTTTAGATGATCATATGGAAGTGTTAAACTTTCTGGAACATTTTAGTTTTACCTCAGAATTGCTTATTTGCATGAGCTGTAGTTAGCTTTCTGAAATAAACATTTAGTCTCAGCTAAAATAGTGAGAATTTATGTTAGGATAATAGGAAGCATTTTCAGTCTTCCATGTCTGCCTGCTTACTATGGCTAACGTTCAAATTACATTTTCCCATGAGTGTTCTGGTTTCCATTAGAATTAAATCCATACATGGAGCAATAGAAATTTCTAAAGATCACTCCTCCAAATACAGAAGTGATGGTGAATACAAAAGGAGTGTTCGTAACTTCCCTCACAGAAGTTGTCTTCTTTCTGTCTGCTAGTATTTATTACTTTATATTTTGTTATTATAAGAACTCAGTTGTGAGGGCTCAGTGAATATAATTGTAAACCCTGGCTCACATTTCTCGTTATCTTCCACCTGAGGATATAGTCTAGGATGAGATAAGAAATAGACAGCATATCTAGAAATCTTTCAGATAAAGACTGACTTCCACATTTTAGGCATCAGATAATGGACGTTTCTAACTGATGCTTGTAAACAAGTTCTTGAGGCCGCTCTGTAATTACTGGAGACCTCTACTATACACTCTCTCTCTTTAAATCTTAATCTAAACTTACTATCAGTATTCACAATGACAAAATTGTCTCAAACTCTAATGCATACTTTCCAAATGCTTTGTTTCTATGTATGACCAATATTGTCAGGGATCGCCATGAAAGGATACCCTCAGGTGAAAGTGAAAATGATAGAAAAGAAGTTAGCTGAGGGACTGAGGAGACTGCTCTAGACATATGATTTAAAAACTTGAATATAATTCTGAAAAATTCATGTGGTAGCAGATAAACTGCCTGGAGCCTTCCATGCTGTGAGGTAAAAGTACTGAAATCCAATTCTGGGCATACAAAAATGTTCAGTCTCTGATAGAAGTGTTCTGTTAATATAGAAAACAGAACACTTTTATCTAAGAAATATTTGCAAAAGCAACAAGGGCCTTTGTTAGTTTGCACACTACAGATTTAGTCTTCATAATTAGATGAATTTCACATTGCAGATGGCATCTTTCTGTTATGCATTACACTGGAAAAAAGCCATTTGTGTGTGAAAAATATTAGAACTAAAACCAAAAAAGGTAAGCCAGTACCACAATCCTTTTTCTCCAACTGAATGTAGAAGAGTGAGGAAAATAATGAAACTTGTTGAAATGAGGAACTGCTCTAACAAATCTTAGATCTTGGAACAATACATGCAGGAATTGTAGGTTTATATGCAATAATTGGTATGAAATATGAACAGCAAACAGGGTTGTATACTGGAAGTTAAAACTTTTAAGTAAGCAAAATAATGGTGGCAAAATAAGAGTGAAAAAAACAGAGTGAATAATAATCTTGCTTTTCAGAGCTAGAATACAGCCCACAAACAAAGAAACAAATCTACTTTGTTTTGTAATTTTGTAATGTATATATTTTTTGCATAAAATAATAACTGACTGATTCATTAGTTTCCTACTATAATCAGTTACAAGTGATCACAAAATGACTACCTCTGTCTAGTACACAAATCCTTTCACAGTAATCAAAACTAGAGTGCAAAGAAGAAAAATTATTAATCCAGCATAATGGAATGGATAAACAGTGGGACACAAAGGCTGTCCCAAGTTACAAAACTGCAACAGAAAGGGCTTATGTGTCAGCAGAGCCAAGAGGTTTAAAAGGTGTTTCACTCAGTTGGTACTATTTAGAAAGCAAGCAGTTAGCATATATTTTATGTATTTTGTTAGGAAATTACATCAATCTGTAAGGGACCAAACTAATCTTCTGGGTTTTATGTGGGAATGAAAAACAAATTCACAGTTCTAGATCTGATACTGAATAGACCTTTATCAAATTATTTCCTTCTCTATTTATGTTTAGCCTTCAGATAGATGTGTGGTACACTGCACCCCCACTTTTATAGATAAAATAATATCTTGTCAGACTTCTCAGATGGAGAGAACATTGTCAAGTGTACATACACGTGGTGAAAATTATTAGAGAATTGAGTGTGATAAAGTGAGAAAGAAATTAAGCTTGTGAGGTTGGCAAGTGGCAGAAGAAAACCATTTGCTTGACAAATGGAAAATAAGGTAAGAAAATATATGCTCCACTTCTGATTCTTCACAGTGAATTTATACTTTCTTTCAGTTTAAGATTGTCTCAAAAGAAGCCTATGCTATTAATTCATAAAATTGGGATTTTACAGGGTCTGTGTTGGCTTATCTGTGCTTTCATCAGGAGTAGTGAAAAGTTTACTCTTCAACTCAATCAGCCTTAAAACATTCTAACCGCACTTGAAAGTCTCCTTAAGTATTTCCTGCAATTGAAACCATGCTTTTCTGAGTTGAAATCTACATATTAAAAGAGGTACACATGATTTCATGATGGTGGTCTGGCTGTTGGAAGGGTGGGTTTGGGGATTTTTTTGTTGTTTTGGTTTGAGGTTTTGATGTTTTGGGGATTATTTATTTTGTTTTGGTTTTTGGTGGGGTTTTTCACCTGGGTTAGTTCTTGTTAGAGAAAACGGTCAGATTCATTCAGTTGTTTGTTTATAACAACTTGGGATTCTCTTTGTGCTTTTTACCATATAAATTTCACTGGGTATATATTAAGTGTGATATAACATTCAGTAATCTTTTCAGTGAGAGATTCAGTCATCCAACAGACCCACAGCAAAAAGGGACTAAGAAGGGTAGACATTCAGGCAAATAAATTGTTTTGTGAATGCAGTTTCAATCTCCTCTGACCAACAGAATGTCTGACCTACAGAACATAGTCTTATATCCCAGGAAGAAATCCTAGTTTCTAATATGTTGAAAGCAGTCAGCTGGGAAGGAAGGAGAAAATTGAGAAGGTGTTCACTTGTACTCTGTATGCCTAAAAGACTTTTATTCCTTATTAATACTGTTCTGATAGGAAATGCATGTCTGTTCCAGGAAAAACATGAAGTACATCCTGTTAGGTGTCCTTGGCACTGATGTCTCTGCTGTCAATATGGTTCTTGCATTTTGGGCCACAAAGTGGCTTTCAGTGAAGATGTCTCATGACATTCTGGCTACGCTACCCTTGAATGATTCTACTGGGTACCTAGAGAGCAGAAGGCAGGCAGCATCTCTGAAACAGCAGTATTTCCCTTCCTAAGATTGTTCCTCAAAGTCTAGACAGACTGAACTCCAAGAGAATAGAGACATTCATATTCCCCCTTGCTCCCTGTACTCATAAGCATATGGAATTTGTGCCTTGAGAAGTACTTAACCTGTTGTTAGGTTAACAATTTAACAACCTAGGTTGTTAATCAAGTCCTAAGCACTTGAAATCTTGGTGACAGGCATCTGAGCCAGACAGATCTCTTTCTACCCAAAGAACTCACCATGTTAATTTTCCAAACACAATTCCTCTGCAACTTTTGAAAGAGATGGAACAACAGGAGAAAGCATCTTCATGGATTTAAATAACTGTTCCTTAATAGCTACCTTTGATTTATTATACAGTCCATTTCTAAAATATTTATACCATCTCTTTTGCCATTAATATGGAAGGTGTAATGAAAGTGATCCTAGCAATTAGCTGTTTAAATATCTTTAAATCCAAAGCAACTGTTTCAGAATGAAGAAATAATTGCCAACAAGGTGCTTGCTTGAGAGTTATGTTAAATACCGCGTAGACAGGACTCCAGAAAACGTTTCAAGCAAAAGCTAAAGTTAAAGAATTAACCCTCCTAAAACATTTCTTTTGTAGGGTGGAAAAATTACATAAGCTGTGTAATTCTATGAATAAATTTTCTCCTGTGTATTCTTTCCCCAGGCTGCACAATTACATGAAATTTTAGTAATGAACATAATGTTTTTAAGTTGTGTTGATCGGAGGCAACTTGAAGCTAAGCTCAGCATTTATTCACAGAGAAAAATGTACCCATGCTAAAGAATTCACTTCAGCCTGTACAGCTCATTACCCTCCTTATTAATTTCAGTTCTGAAAATAATTAATGTTCTCTCACTTCTAATTTCTATTCAAAAACTTCTGTCTCACTAAAACATCTTTGAGTGAGAAAACATCCTATTTTAATAACATAAACTCTCTTGGAGAATCCTTTTCTCATGTAATAGGTACATCAGAAAATAGCCCAGTTAGGGATGCCTTTAGGCCAGTGTGCTTCTACATCTGTATGTTTCCCGAGAAGAGTAAAACCTAATCTTTGTCATATGTCATATATTTCAAATCAACTAAAAATTTTATCAGAAAAGTCTTATTTCCACATTCAATCCAAGCACACGAGTCCAATATACCAAGAAAACATCTGCAACCCTGAGTCTTGAACTTTGGCATGCAGTAATGCCTTCTCGTGCAGTTCTAGAGAATAAATGAATTTGATTTATCCTTTTGTTACTTCTTTCCTTGCAGCTCTTAAGCCATGAGAGAAAAAATACTACCTTGCTGGCAAGTACCTAGGAATATAATAACAATAGCCATTTATGTATTTGGAGCATCACAAAAGACACTGAACAAGTTTATTGTCATGTTTCAGTCGAGTCTGACATATTTAGGTTCAAAGTTTTTGGAACTAATAATACTATTTAGTTAATAAGCATATAATTTTGTTAATTCCTGAGATAGGTATAAATTTTATGTCTCTGCACCAATGTATTACCTCCAGTTCCACTAACTATGCATGGTGAGTTTTCTTGATTAACTTACATGGCTATGCCATTGCTCTCATGCCTAAAATGTAGATGGTAGTGGGGAAAAGCAATGAACTCAAATGAAATGTCAATAGTCACTGGAGAGAAGGAGATGCCTTTGAAAATCTATAGAAAAAAAGCTGTGCTTGTGTATGGTTGAACACTTAGGCAGAAAGACTGTTCCTGTAAAAGTCTTCAAAGGCATCTGTCTCTTCTGGTTATTCAGGGAATTAAAGATGATCTTTTCAATTATATCCTAAAATTTATCCATAAGTTACATGCCTAAGTTAAAACACCTAAACATTAAAATCTAAACATCAATAGGGTATACTCAATTAACCTCTTTACTATAAACTGAAATAATTAGATGAAAAACAGAAGACACATTTTCTTCTTTCTACTATTATTTTTGCCATAGGAAGCCTCCTCCTGCTTGCTTTGCATCTTATTTTTGTACTGAGAATATGTTTTATCAGTATTCAGCATAGCTCTTCAAATTACTTCACTTTTGGCATATAGTACAGAGCTTGTACCAGCTATTCCCATTTGTGTTATAGTTGAAGTAGAAGCACACTTCATCTTAGCTCCAACTGTCACATATATACTACTGTTCATTCCTTCAGCTACAGGGTAAGGATATTTTTGTAAGTAGCCCTCAGTTTAATACAGCTACTGGGACTTAAAATGACTTCTTCCAATTATCTCTTATAAAGAATATTTGACTGGAGACAATTTGTCAAGTGCAATTCAGGCTCTTGTAGTCGTAAAAAGTCCTTCTTATTTTTAAAGTATTAGCTGACAGTAAGTAATATATATACTTCCAAAAAATAAACAACATTGCCAAGGCACTCAGCAACAATACTCTAAATAATTGTCTTCATTTGATTCCTCTGGTTTTGTATACATGCACATCGTAAAAAGTTCAAAAGAATTTCATGCAGCCTAAAACTTTTAACTAAATGTCATACTGCTATGCCATTCATAGACTAATGTAGAACAGGTTTGTGATTTACTTCTGTTTGGAAAATATGTAGGAATAATCAACCTTAAAGCAAGACTTTATATAACAAATATATATAACAAATTACTTCAAGAACTCATTTTTTTAAAGCATTTTCTCTTTCATAGAGACAGACACTGCTCCAAAGGACAAGCACATATCATGGAACTGAGTAAAAAGTTGCTGAATAGTCTGAAAAAGACACAAAATTATGGCTTAAATACAAATCTAACTCTTCTCATTTAATTTTAGAGCCCTGAAGTAAAGTTTTAGAGCAAAGCAAAGCAAGCAGGCCTAGAGGCATGTACTTAACCTCTCCTCATCAGTGGCTGGTCTAGAGGGTCATTGTTCAACTGTTGTGACTGTAGACCAGCAATTATCTTGTCAGCTCACTCTCCTGCTACTGATCCAATGGCTAGTAGTAGATGGTAAAGATTCAGGCACAAGAATTGATTAAAAACAGCCACAGTAATGCATTTTCCCAGTTCAGTTGATGGTACATTTATTCCCTGATATGCCATATCATTTCATAGTAAAATATTTAGAAGAATTTCTGATTTACTTTTATACGCAGTCTGCAATTTTCTCTTTATTGACTGTTTCTCCTTTTATTTGCTAGAGCTCTGAAATAAGCATTTCTTGTTCTTAGCTTCCTTTTTGTCTGGGGACCTGACTCTTATCTACAGTCACATTGTCACCAGTTGATCTCTGAATCTTTTCTGTAGTGAGTGAACTCCTACATTTTGGCCCAGTTTTAATTTCCAGACAGGCTGCAAGTATAGTCTGTAATGTACACTGTAACAGTCTCTGAGATTACAAAAGTGTGGACCCCAATTGCACTGCTCACAGCCAGAAGAAATCTTCATTTTTCAAAGGGAAGACTGAGTCCTTCCCATTGACCTCTCCCTAGTGCCCTGAGCTTCCCACTTCTATGTCTGCACTTTCTTCTTGAGAAGAAACAGGAGGAAAAAGCAGCTGTAGAGCTTAATGATAAGATGAGTCTTACCCACAGATAAAACAACTGTGTCCAGGAGACTTTTTCCTCATTATATTCCACTCTGATCAAGTTAATGACTCCTAAAAACAAACTCCTAGGGAAAAAAAAAGGAAGAACCCAGCTCAGTCTTCCCTTTTTGATGTAAATGACAAGATTAATATCAGAAATCAATTTTTAATGAATACTGGAAAAATGATAGAAATATAGTATAACTTTTCTCATTCCAGTAATCTATATATTCTACAACTCACACTAAAATTTGGCAATTACTTGCACATCTCAACAAAGTTTAAATATGACAATCTTTTAGTGAGAGCTCAAATTATTAAACTATAATTTGAAAAAAAGGAAAGCATTACAGTCTGCCTCATGATAGGAAATATAAAAAATAGTAGAAATCTAATTGTCAAAATAAAAAAGCACTTATGTTTTCATGAGTTATCCTTGGTATTTCAGATGTTTTTGTTTGTTTGCTAATTAAACAAACTTCAATATTTTGTAGTCTTCCAAACATTAATTATCATGACTTGAAAAAAGATACAATTATTGCTAAAATCAGTGTATTATTTAACAGGCTACAAAATCTAGCATATGCTACTACTTATGGTGTTATTTGAGTAAGATTCTAGCTATATAACAAAATTATACAGAATTTGATGTAGAAATCATTATTCTCTCAAGCAGTTATTACTGAGGTGATCCCTTTTTTGGATGCTACCTACAGTTCTCAAATTTTTCAATAGTCTTTAAAGGAACAAACCACCTAAGGAACAAACCAGGCGCATGACAAAAGAAAAGCATTTTTAAAGTAGTTTTTAATATCATACATGAAAAGTGCATAGCAATTCTGCTACTTGGCACTGATAACACATTTTTACTTAGCAACCTGCACAGTATATCTCTCTTTTTTCACAACCTTGTAGTGATCTGACTTCTTCCAGACTACTCATTTAAAAAGATAGAAGACTTCATAGAATCACAGAATAATTTGAGTTGAAAAAGACCTTAAAGACCATCTAGTTTCAATCCCTCTGCCATGGCCAGGGACCCTTCTCACTAGACTAGGTTGGTCAGAGCTCCATCCAACTTGGTCAGGAACATTGCCAGGAATGGAGCATCCACAACTTCTCTGAGCAAACTGTTCCAATATCACACCACCCTCCTAGTAAATATTTTTTTATAGTGTCTTATCTAAATCTGCCCTCTTTCCATTTGGAGCCATTCCCTGTTGACCTGTTCTACACGCTGTGTGAGATACTTTCACCCTTCGATACAGGTAAGCACTTGTCTTGAAAAAGAAGGCACTGGCTTTCAGAACAGCTACAATGCTGAGCTTTGTCTTTCAATTCAGAAGGACAAACCAACATTGAGTAAGGCTAAATTTTCTGTGGCTATTTATCCTGCTTAAAACTGCTACAGTGGGAAGAGTACAGAACAGTTAAAGCACAAGGCCCTGGTATTTCCTGATTACCTCCAGAGATACTTTCCTTAAGGATATCTTAAAACAGATGTTTTAAATTCTTGTTGAATATTGTTTGATGGATTTTATTTTCTTGTGTTTTTCTCTTGTAGTTTTTCTACTATTTTACACAGGAAATTTTTCATTATTTTATTTTGCCACTGATGTTTTTCTTCATTTCCTGGTACTCTTCTTTCTTAGAAGGCATTTTTCTTCAGTTCCAGCAGCTTAAGATGCTTTCTTCTGCTTCATCTTTGAAATATATGGAGAAAAATTGTAGTGGAAAGTGCTCGTAATTGTAATTGAAAGCACCGTGGCCAGTCCTTTAATGGAATATCTATTATTTAGCTGAAATACCTTACTGGAATGATACAGTTCCCAGTTCTGATTCCCAGTAGAAGAAAAATATTAATAAAGTTGAATGCATTCAGCACAAAGCAACCATGATGGTCAGGGCCTGGAATACTTCCCCTGGAAAGAGAGTGCAGGAGAGCCACTCTTCATCAGTGGGGAGAGAAGTCATCTTTGGGCAGATGTTAGCAGCAGCCCTGGTAATTCTGAAGAGATTAAAAAGCCAGGCTCTTCACAATGGTGCACTGTGACAAGGGAAAATTATATGGGCTGAAATGAGAGCACCCACACAGGTACAGGACAAACATTTTCCTCACGAGGGCAGCCAATCATTGGAAGTGTTCCAGGAAAACTCCACAATCCCTGTCCTTGGAGATTAAAATTTGGCTGGATACAAATCTGAGAAACTATGCCTGACCCTGCTTTGGACTGGAGGTTGGACTAGATAGCTGCATTACAATTTGTGTTCTTCTCTTAATGATAAAAGATACGAAGCATGCAGCCTTCCCTAATTTGAAGGAAGGTAGAATTTGTCTTGATTTAAATATGGGGAGTTTTGTACTGTGATGTTTTTGCATCAGGGAGGTTTAAACCATATTTTTTTAAGAGCACTGCCAGGCCAGAACAAAAAAAATAACATTTAGACATATTTAATAATAATTGAAACACAGATGGCTAATACTTGCCAACATTTTGAGGAGGAGAGAAACTGATAATAATATTCCAAGAAAAAAAAAAAAAAAAAGAACTCTCCATACATGACTGTAATGTAACCTCAATGTAATCTTCTCTTGCATCTGTTATTAAAATATATTCTACTATAAAAACTAAAAATTGCTAATGCCTGACTCAGTTTAGGTCGACGGAGACATTTAGTTTCATTTTTTTTGTATCTTCATCTGATATTTACTGTTCATCTACTGCTCTGATAAGGCTAAGATCTTGGGAAGGATTAGGAAAAGATCAAGAATAAGTTGAATGTTCTCTAGGATACAACAATTATGTCTTTTATGGCCTATGTCTAGTTAGGTTAGGAATGGTATGGCTAGTCTGGTTAGGAAACTTTTAACATGAGGCTGATGGGGTGAGGGAGCTGACAACTCACAAACAAGTGAAGAAATAGCGAACCAGGTTTTCAAGCAAGAGAAGAAAGGTGATGAGGGTGTGAAATGCCTTATAGTCAGCAAAAGAGGGAAGGAGTCCCACTCCAAGTCCATGCACACAAATGAAGAGGTGCTAAAAGAACAGCATAAGGGAAAACGCTCAGTGTTTTCCTGGAAAAGCAGCATCACCCAGTGCTTCTCTGACATGTCTGTACACTAATACACAGAGAATGGGATGCAAAGGGAGGAATTAGAGGTCCGCATAAAGGTTCAGGGTAGATATAGGTAGGATCACAGAGAGGTGTTGGGATAGCTCATACACCTGGAATACTGCAGTGAAGGGTCACAGGCATGGATTTAGATGTGGATTTAGACATGGAAATAGAGGAGATGCTCTGTTGGAGATTACATTTACATACAGGAAAGATCTTTTTAGGAATGTAAAGGTTTGAAGGCAGCTTTGGCTATTGTGATTGTGAGATGATGGAATCCAGGATCCCGAGAGAAAGGAACAAGGCAAACAGTAGAATCATAATTCTGGACAACAGGGCAGCAGACCTTGACCAGGTCAAGGTTCTTCTTGCATGAATCCATGGGAGATCATTCTGGAGACAGGAGGGATCACCTCATCCTTTCCAATATCACATTCTTCAAGCCCGTCCCTATAAGCAGAAAATAAAGCCAAGGAGAAGGGAGGCCAGCAGATAAACGAGGATGTCCTGGCAAAACTCAAGTTTGAGAAGGACAAAAAAGTGACTGGAAGTTGAGCAACAGCAGAGACTTTCTAAAAGCAAAATACTGGCTTATCAAGCTGATAGACTTTTATAATGAAATGACTGACTTGGTGGATAAGGAGATATTTATCTTGACTTTAGCAATGCTTTCATCACTGTCTACTCTAATATCCCCATAGACAAACTGATGAAATACAGGCTAGACAAGTGGACAGTGAGGCAAATTGAAAACTGGCTGCACTGCTGGGCATAAAGGGTTGTAGTTAACAGAATGAACTTTGTCTGGAAACCAGTCAGCACTGATGTACCCTAGGGGCAAGGACTGTTTAATGTCTTCATCAATGACCAGGATAAAGGGACAGTTTACACTCCCAAGAGCCTTGCAAGCAAAACTGGAAGGAGGGCCAGATAGACTAGATGGATATGCCATCCAGAGGAATCTCAACAGGTTGGAGAAGTGGAAAAGCAGGAACCTCACAAATGTGGAATTTCAAGTTCTTAAAAATAGCTTTCTTTTCTCTCTGTAGAATTTAAATTGCATTTCTTAATTCTCAAAAATGTACTTCAATTAACAGCCTATAGGTTATACATTAAAAAGCTGCAGAAGTACGTTTCTTTCTTATGTGGAAAAGACTTATGTATCTCCTGTACTTGGGAGGAATAACCACATGCACCATTCCATATTTGGGTTTCTAGAGACTGGAAAGCAGCTCTGTGGAGAGAGCCTGGGAGGAGCCTAGGAGTCCTGTGGGCAACAAGATGGCCACAAGCCAGCAGTGCACCCTTCTGGCAAAGAAGATCATCAGAAATCACTGACTGGTGTGAAAACTATTAATAATGTTAATGACAAGCAATGAATGCATCTAACACTTCTAACTCGCTATTAAAGATCTATGTTAAAACTATTAAACAGAGTTATTTCATAATGATCACTAAGGCATATCCATTTCATGGAGACATTTAAAGATAACATCAAATAGCAAAAGTTTTAATAAAATTGAAAAAAAACTCAGAACACAGCATCTTTTTGTAAAACTCAATATATGCAAAACCAATAATACTTCCAGAAGAAAAAGACTATAAGTATCTAACAGATAATCTAATCTTCATCTTTAAATCCTGCTAAATTAATATTTTCTAAAATTTGTTACCAGAGTGACATTCTAATCTTTGTCAATTATTTATCTGTTGTATGCATGCACTTACCACCTTTTCTCTAGAATTCTCATCAGCTGAAAATGGTTCCTATTGTCTAGGGACAGTCCATTAATTCCCACAGCAAGCTTTGTGAGTCTGTGCACTCTTCTGTGCTCTCTTCATATACCAATCCTGTCCTCCTTGCTGGAAAGCTGCTCTTTTGTTCATGTGAGGTGATGGAAGGCCTTAAAATATTGGAAATTGCTAATTATTAATAGATGGATTCTACATGTTCATGTATTACATTACAAACCAACCCCTATTAATGTTTCTTTGGGAGTCTTCTGTGTGCAAGAGAATAAGATATAAAGCAGACACTTATGATAGCCATTGAATTTGTCCATAATTCTGTAAATTAAAAGAGATGTATTAATGCAAACATTTCATAACTTTTTAACATCTCTAATAAATCAGGAAAATTACATTTACTATCCCAGTGATGATGTTTTGTGAAAGACAAAACCTGAAATTTAGGAAATCTACTTGGAAAGGCAAGAAATAGAGATTGTGAGGAAACAAAATTGAAGAGAAATACTAAATAAATTAAATTATAATATATAATTTAATTATTAAATTATTAAAATAATTAAAATTAATTTAAAAATACAACTGTAATTAAAATAATAATTAAAATATAATATAAAAGTATTATATTAACTAAATATTTAGATTTAAAATCCAAATTTAATGTTCAAAGAAGGGCAAGTAAGCTGGTGAAGGATCTGGAGAATAAGACTTATGAGGAGCAGCTGAGGGTGTTTAGCCTGGAGAAAAGGACACTCAAGGGTGATCTTATTGTTCTCTACAACTGCCTGAAAGAGTGTTGTTGTGAGGTGGGGATTCTCCCAAGTAAGAAATGATAGGACAAGAGGAAATTGCCTTAAGTTTAACCAAGAGAGAATTAAATTAGCTTTTAGGAAAGAATTTCTTTATTACAAGGGTTGTCAAGCACTGAAACAGGCTGCCCAAGAAAGTGATTGATTCACCATCCACAGAGATATTTAAAAGATTCGTAGATGTGGCACGGGACATGGTTTAGTGCTGGACTAGGCTGTGCTGGATTAATGGTTGAACTCAACAGTCTTTTCCAACCTAAATGATTCTGTGGTTCTAAAATTTATATTAAAAAAATATTCTCATTAATGTATCATGTACTTTTCAGTGTTGCATTCTATTCTAGGTACCCAAAGATTGAGTAGTTCTTCTTAATGTAAATAGCAAGAAACAATTCTGGAAATCCATTGAGTTTATTCCAAAAGTTGTACTATCATTAAAGAATAGAGCACACTTGTTTTTTGTTTTTTTAAGTTTTCTTATTCAAGCTCTTATTTTAGGTCAGAGACTGAGTTACTATTAGGCTGAAGACTAAGCAGTTTGTTTCTTTTCTGATTTGTCTTCCCCTAAGTTGTGCTCTTGGTGCAATAGAAAGTACATAATTTCTGTGAATATTCATTTGTCATGTTCTTCTGAAGAAATGAGTAAAGTTTCCAGCTCTTGTCTTATAACACTTGTTCTAAGTGTTCAGTTACGCAGATTTTTACTGATAATATTGCATAAAATTGTTTTAGCAGTCTGAAGTGTTAGAACCACTGATTGCCTTTTTTAAGTTATTTGTTTCTAAAAATATTTTACAAAAAAGGAAGGAGGTTAGATAATTATCTCTAGGCCATTTTTGCTAAACCAACTACCCACAAATTATGATGAAATCTGAATTCTTGTTTTCTTTGAATTGTTGAGTGTGTTACCTATTTTATATTGTGAGTATCAAAATTGAACTAGCCACAGGTTAAACAAACATTAATGATTATTTTATAAAGTTTGATAAACAACTAATATATCTCCTAAGCATGCTGAAGGCCAAATTCACAAATAGTTAAATAATCTTTTGAAAAGACCCATGGACACTGACTACTGAGTTTCAAGCAGCAGTCAGTAACTTGGAAGCTATATATAAAAACAAAAGAAGATCTTATAAGGTACACCCCAGTATTATCTGTATCACATATCACTTAAATTTTCACAAGCAAGATTTTAAAATCTCCCCCTTGTTGTTTTCCTTTCTCCACACAAGTGTTTTAGCTCTCCTGGTCGGGGTACCTCTGCCCCAGCTGCTGCTGGAATGCTTATCCATGCACCTCACAGCAGCTGACAAACAGCTGGGCACAAACACAGCACACTCAGAGCTCACCTGGTCTGGCAGCTTGTAGATAAGCACTTCTGAGTCCTCTGAAAACCTACAGGAAATTGTTGTTTATCTTTTCCATATGAGTAAAGAATACCCAGAAACACTTCTTTTTGGATGTAATATTACATAAAATTAGCAAGCTGTACTATCAGTTTTAGTGCTTGGTGGTTTTTTATCTTGCTCCAATTCTATTTATTTGTTTAAATTAAGAAATGACTTGTTGTTGAGTTATGGCATAATATTTTACACTGTGTGAATTTAACAACACTCAGGCTCCACTGTTGTACCTACTCATGCACAAGGTGTGAATTATAGCTTCATTATTCACACTCTGTCATCTCTCATTGTTTAAGCATTATGTTGAGGTCAAACAGAAAGATGAATTTGTTTTAAGTTTTGTTCCTGTCAGTTAAAACTCACTTTGAATGTTTCACAGTAATAGCTTGTCATCAAAAAAATAAATTATTTAAGAAGAAGCAATTCCTAATATATTTTAGAAGTCCACAACTGTTGGCACAGAAGTCCAAGATCATAGAATCATAGAATAATTTGGATTGGAAGGGACCTTAAAGATCATCTAATTCCAATCCCCATGCTATGGGCAGGGACACCTTCCTCTAGATCAAAGACTGCATTCATCCTGACTCAGTGTGCTCCTTTCACTGACATTCCAGCTGCCCAGACAAGTTTTTGTCTTTGGTAACCTACCTGAATAATAGCACTAAGAGAATGATATCATAATTCCCTGAGTCAGGGATGATCATGGGCTCTAACTCTCTGTTCTGAAAGAAGCCCGAGCAACTTGGAGAAAATATTTGAAAGCCTCTTTGTGATTAGATGTTTATATACTGGGAAAATATTTTTTTTTCCCAATATTTCCCAAAAATCGTTACTGATTTTTTCCACACATACTCTGTGGAAATTTTTCCACAAATACTATGTGGTATATTACTTTTTTTTTTCTTTTTGCTGGTGTTGTTTTTCAACATTGCTGCTCCAAATATGAAAGTTCTACAATCTATTGTTTTCTACAATCATTGCAATCTACTTGCCCTTGTAATGTATTTTGAAAAACTGATACAACCTCCTTGGCTAGAAGGAAGAAATTATCATCCATTCTGTTGAAACTGTTTTAATACATAAATGAGAAACCTAGAAACTTCACATAGGATGAAATTAAAATCTTTAAAGTGTACTGGATTTTAAAATTTTCATATGAAGATTTGAAGAAGAAATGTTTCCAATTGTGCCAAGGACTTAGTGCCTTCACTCTTAAATTAAAATAAAAACATTCTAATCATTAGGGAAAAAACTCTATTAAAATATTGCATAATTTCCTTCATAAATGTATATAAAGATAATTTTATATGCCTTGAAAATATTAAAAATTTCTTTGTTAATGTATATATTCTACTTTGGAATGCTTTCTGACTGTTATGAAAATAGATTATGAAAACATTAGTTTCTCTTTAAGTTTGACACTATTTTGTAGGGAGAGGTATTTTATTTCATTTTCTATACTTTTCTTGGTTTTTTTAGGAGCTCAATATAATGATGAAATTAGAGATGTAATGAAAATACTTTCTTCTTCAGGCACTCTAGATTTCAAAATCAGACAACAAGTTACACAAAGAAAAAGCAGTTTTGAGTTGTTTTTGGTTTTTATCTTGGATGCTCTTGAACTGATATCATCACATGTTTGAGCCTTTAGTTCCATGATGTAGCCAGATGTCTCATCTCGTGTTTGAAAACAAATCATGCTCATTGGGTCACTGTAACTTTCTTCTGTGTTTGAGATCCTTGTACAGCCAGAATTTTTTTTTTAAGTCCAGAATCTGTGCTCTACTGCTCTCTTTCCTCCATCCCGCAAGATCTTGATTTGCAATGTTTTGTGGCCACTACTGCCAGGACTGCCACTATGTCACACCCCAGTACATTCTTCCTTGAGCAGTAGCACCCAACGGTACAGATGGAGTAATGATGGGACTTCCTGGATATCAGCAACCTCAATTTTACATTGTAGGGTTTATGTCCAGTGCTTGATCTCCATGTGCCTCTTGTTTAACCTGTGTTCAATCTTACCATACATTGCTTGCTGCAAGGACACTGCAGTGGGAGATGGTATTCCAGTAGTAATTTTGTCTGTGAAATGTAAAGAGGCCAAATTGCTTTTTTTTTTTTTTGTATTATCCACTCTGTATATGTCTATACAAAGATTTCCTGGGGCCTTTTCACTGCAGTATTATGCTAAAAGGTCATGGTAATTAGCTACAATGACCCCTAAATACTTCTATGGATCACTAGTTTCCAAGACAAAATGTTGTTATTGATTAATAATTGTCTGGCATCTTTCCCTGTGCTTAGTTTCACAGTAACTGAAATACCAGAGTTTCTGTGTGGCTGAAATTGAAGACAGAAAATTTTTCAAGTACCCTAAATCCACCTCTGATTTTATTTGATCCTATTTTATGTCTCTGATTTACAGTTACCAAGCCACATTTTCAGCTAGTGTAAATCAAGGTGACTTGCTGTTTACCTCAATTAATGATCTATTCCACACACTGCAGTTGCTTAAATGAAGCACTGAGAAGACATCTATGTGATATGCATTATTGACTACTTTACACATAATAAATTAAGATTAATAATAAACATTATATTGCATAAAAAGTGAGCTCACAACCATTTGGAAAAAAAAAAAGAGGAATCAGATGTCTTAATTGCATAGAAATTAAACGGCTTTTTGAATCAAAACTTTGAATACTCAGAGATGACATTGGCATAAGACCATTGTTCCTCTGAGGCTTTCCTTCTCTATTTCAGTGAATCCACCTTCTCCTTACTCCTATAAATAAATATATATGTTTGATAAGCTTTTATCTTTCCTGGAATTTTCCTGTGAGTCTTCCATTCTCAGTCAGAAGGCAGCATAAATGCATTTTCCTCGGTAGGTGGGACAAATTCAACTATGTAACAGTAACCATTTAATGACTGTATGAATACAGTAACCCTAAAAACTCATTCTTAAAAGAAAATGTAAAAAAAATATAAAGTTTGAGTTGGAAGGAACTTTAAAGATCATCTAATTTCAAGGCACTCCCATTAGCAGCACCTTTCACAGTTTGTTCAAAGTCCCATCCAACTTGGCCTTGCATACTTCCAGGGATGAGGAATCCACAACTTCTCTGGGCAACCTATTCCAGTGTTGCATTGCCTTCATAGTAAATAATTTCTTCCTTATATCTTGTCTAAATCTTCCCTCTCTCATATTGAAGCCATTTCCTCTTGTCCTTGTACAAAGTCCCTCTTTGGCTTTTCTGTAGGGCCACTTCAGGTACTGGAAAGTGCCATAAAATCTGCCCAGAGCCTTCTCCAGTCTGAGCAGCACTGACTCTCAACCTGTCTTCACAGGAGAGGTGCTCCAGCCCTCTGTTCATGCTCATGTTCCTCTGGAATTCAGCAGATCCAAGTGCTTCGTATGTTGGATCACCGGAGCTGGACATGGTACTCCAGATGGGGTCTCATGAGAGATGAGCAGAGAGAGAGAATCAGCTCTTTTTACTTTCCTGTCACATTTCTTTTGATGCACAGTTGGCTTTCTGGACGGTGAGTACACATTGCTGGGTCATGTTGAACTTTTAAGGTGACGCTGAATCTGGTGAACAAGAGGAGAGAGAGAGAAAAAGAGATTATTTGTGAAGCAGATACTGGCTGAATATATTTTTTGTCCTCTCTAAAACTGAATGAGAGCTTTCTTGTTCTTCTATGAGAAGAACAAAAGGAAGCATGTTGGCAGGAAGTCTTTAGCATAGTCAGAGCACTGCTGTATTGCTAAAAGAGTAAGTGTATGAGATGAGAGGTGGAAGAAATGTTGACGAAGAAACACAGTGCCATTCATCCTCTGTGTGGATGGAGTGTGCTGTCAGATCCTGAGCCAGTACCGTATGGAGGATGCAGGTAAGACTTATCATAGCATGTTTTTTTCATTTAAATATATGTGTTTGGAGGCACAGAGAGCTAGAGTAAAGAAATCCTACTTTCTGCTATGTATTTTACTGGGTAACAGTAGTCTCCCATTTTTTTTTGTTTCTGCTGTGCAGCAGCTCAGATTTGATCCTTTATAGTCTTTACAATATTTATGAGCTGACAAAAGTGTATCTGATTTTCTGCAGTTCCCTCAATGCCTGACAAATGCACCTCACTCAGAAAATATGCTGTTGTTGACCTAAATCCTCATGGGTTTTTTATGAGACTGATGAGACCGTTACAATCTACTTGGGAGAACCCATGGCTTTAAAGTCAATAGTTCTGCTTGCAAAGAGGTTGCTATGTAGTCTACGGTCTAGTTACCCTCCTGCATGCAGTCTTTCACTGAATTAATTCTGTGAAAGAGATTATTAAAATTTGCCCTATACAGGTCAAAAGCCTTTATAATATTTAAACAACTTTTCTATCAATTTTCCTGAATTCTTCACTTTTCCTTTCTTACTCTGCCAAAATTGCCTCAAATGCAATTTTTCTGTACTACCAAAGTAGTTGTTTTGCCATGTAGATCTATATACATCACAGGAATTTGAGAAGTTGCTTCTGTGTTTCAAGGAGGAAAGCTTTTGCTCACTGACCTGCAAATGCTACAGAAAAATCTATTTTAAATTGAATGTTGATCCAAATAAGAAAGGACTGTACCACATTACATGAAAAAAGAAGCACTCATCTTCCAATTATTCTTTGCTGAAGTCAATCATCTTGCTTTCTCTGATGGTGCAGCAAACAGAAAAAGCAGTTGACTATCTTGTTACCATGGAATTAGGGCAAAATTATTGCAACAGTTATATTGTTAAATCCTGACCTTTCTGTTAGAGGGCAACCCTGTTTTCTCATTATAATGCTAGAGATAAGGGGGCCCAGTTCCTTATTAGGTCTCCTGTTATGGACACAAGTAATAATAAAGAATGAAGGAATGGACACACCACTTTCACAATAAAATAACTGCTTCCTCCTGTAAGACTCTTCAGGGCATGTTGCAGTAATGTGCCATGTGGGCCACTTTTCTGCTCTTCCAAGCAGGAACAAAATGTATTGTTACACCTTTTGCTGATTACAGCACATAGAGAAGGTAAGTGATGAGCATGGAGCATAAAATACATCCTGTATTGATATACTGTACTGCTTAAGGCCTCATTTCACAAGTGGAGCTTTCTTTTTCTTATGCCTTTTTTTGTGAAGAAATATATGACACTGATAAATGTTTTCCTGTCTTCATCACAGCATTGGTGAACAGAATACAAGACAGTGTTATATCATGCTTGATTAATTTGAAAAAAGACATTTTAAAGGTCTTATGGTCGTTTTATCACATGTCAAAAATCTTGGTAAAAAAAAGTGAATTTTTGCAAATTCATTTTTAGTTCACAGCAGAAGCCTCCACCTCTCCCTTTGCATGAGTCATGGATGACTGAAAGGACAACCTGTATAGGTGTAGAAATTAACAGATCTTTCTGTCCTGACATCTGGATAGACAGTCCTGCTTGATCTAGTCTAAAGCAAGAAACGTGAATCAAATATCAGATCAAAATGGCAAAATCCTTATATTTCATATTGTCTGTGGGAGAAGCCATTGAAAATGCAGTAATATAAAGATTAGCAGAAGCTAAAAGCTTTGAAAAGAATAAAGAAAAAAAGTCATACACATCAAATGTATTTGCTAGAGCTTATCCAGCTCTGCTAAGCTTTCCTCTGTTTTCTTTCACAAAATTGCCCTGACTATCCAACCAAGAAACAATCCTGAATTTGAAGCATGCAATCATGCACAAACGCTTTCCAAAATCCTGTCAAAAGAGATGTTTATTGACACAGTCTTAGAAGAAAAAATGTTTCCAGGTGTGTTTAGTGAATGTGTGTTTGTATATTTTAAGTCAATACCTGCTTCAGAGACACCAGCTGGGAGAAATAGGCTTCACTACAGTCAGTGGAATCAGGACTTCAGAATGAGGGAATAAAAGGTAAAGCCGTAACTGCTGGGGGATAGATGTAGTCTGCATTTAATCATCCATTTTTATTTTCGATACACAACTTTTTCTGTCATCTTTATTGTCATGTGCAACGTCAAGCTTCTAGACAGACTCATTTTAGCTAAGATATCAAGACGTGGATACCACATGTTCTGGACCACAAAGGCAACAAAGTTGATTCAGAAGATGTAATGCTTTATTTGGGAATGCCTGTAGCAGTTTTGTTTTTGAAAGTTGTACCTAGTGATGACAAACATGTTCCTTAAGATTTGCAGACTTGTTCATTTTGAAAGCTGTTCAATTACAAGAAAACTTGCAATGCTATACAAAGAACAATTCCTAATAACATCCTTCTTGGCGCCCTTTTTTGTCTTTTATTTGTAGTGGGTAATTAGTTTAAATGGAAGTTTAACAGATATGTTACACATCATGAATGAAAAATTAATTCAGTGCTAAATCTTATGGAATTCCAAGTCTGATGAATTATAAGCTAGATAGTAGATTTAAAGACATAAATATATACTCTCAGATATTTGTGGGGAGGAGTTACTTATTTTCAGTAATTGTCATTCTTTTTCCCATGCAATGATTAATAAACAGTTATAAATAATAATATAATAATTCATAAGCAGTTATAAATATTGACCAAATTTTTTCAAATCCAGTTCAAGAGTTTAGATGCGTCCCTTATGACATTTCTGGGACAAGACCTGAATTTTATGGCATAAATTTTTGGCACTTCATAGGAAATTTGTTCTTATAAGTAGTTTTGAGCTGACATATTCAGAGGGTATTTTCTGAGTTCTTGAAAATTAAATAATCATAGACTAGAACCATGGATTCACCTAGGTTGGAAAAGACCTTTAAGATCGTTGAGTCCAACTGTCAACCCAGCACTGCCAAGGCCACCGCTAAATCATGTACCCAAGGGCCACATCTACATGTCTTCTAAATACCTCTGGGGTTGGTGTCTCAACATTGTTCCTGAGTGTTTATTTCCTCCCATCCTGATGCCTACTTCACAGAATTACTGCATTTAACTGAGCTTGCTGACAGTACAGTACAGTGACATGTTGAATGTTACATTCATCAGATTTTATGTAGAAACCCTTTAGGTAAAGGGTTTAAAGACCATTCTACTTCTGTGACAAGTGTGAAAGAAAAATGTATTTCTGAATGCTTCAAAAGCAAGAAGTAGATATGTTCTGGTTTTTGGCAATACTTCTATAACTCAGGGAACCACACAAGTATTATCTGGGCCATGAGAATTCAACAGAATTTTAAAAGACTTGCTTTTGCTTTTTATTTCTTTCCATTGTTGAGTGTTCAGAAATTCCTGACACAGAATGTAGCAAATGTTTTCAACTTCAGTCCTTGTCAACTCCTCATTAGTTGTCTTCTTGTTTCAGAAAATGAATATACACAATGTTTTCATTTGTCTGTTTGACAAATACTCCTGCATGCTCAATAACTTCTCTTTGAAATTAACCTGTCAGAGTAATCATGACACAAATATAATGATGAAACATTGCTCTGCTTTAAAGATGAATTTCTGTAACAGTAATAACTGGCCCCTGGGGCGTTACTGATTGATGAAGCAATACTTCAATAGAAATTGAACTAATTTATGTGCAGGTCTACAAGAAAAATCTACATATTCTGTGTGAAGATTCATTTAGCTAACCATGAAAAAAATCATGAAGGTTGTAGACTTTGATTTGTGTTTGTTCAAGAGACATATTATGACAATGAATATATTAACCTAGAATACAATAAAAATCTATATGCATGTTTATATCCCTTTCTACATTGTACATGTTTTCTTTGCAGTGTTCCACATTAAGCTAAGAAGAACTTATTTAGCTTTGAAAATATCTGGCAGCTAATTTTTAAACTAAAATTAAAGTTTTTATATACCAACAAATTTTGCATAGTGAAGAAGTATAAAACACATACTGCCGAATTCAAACCCAGAACTCTACTTTCTCTAATGGAATTAACCTGTAAAGTTAATTCCAATATTCTTTGCCTGATTGAGAAAGTACAGGAATGGTAATAATTATTGCATAAAACAGCAGCTGCATGCCCTTACCTTTTCTTACTTATTGTGATATAGTGCAAATTTTGCACCATATTGGAAGAAATGCAACAAGCACACAAGGTCTTAACTCAGTGAAGCTGAACTTTCAAAAGATATTCCTTCCAAAAACTAGACGTGAGAATTTACCGATTTATAAATCATGTAGTATAATGATATCTAGTAAATTTTTTTCTGATTTTCTTTTATCATTTGGTTTGGTTTTGAGGGATTACATCATTGTTGTTGATTTTGCAATTCCTTGTAAATAAGACTATCTGCCAGGGTAGGAATCTATAAATTGCTAATTTGATAGGAAGACAAGACAAAGTTGATGTAAGTTGTGTCTTGGTCTCAATAACTACTTTGATCATGCTTCAACTGGTATAAGGGGGTCTGAAATGTCTTTCTCTGTTACAGAAACTTGTGTTGTAAGACTGCATATTTTGCCATGATACTTTCATTCACCATTTTGCTCTTTACATGCTGATTTCCATCAGATGGCCTAGATAAATGATTGACTTAAGATGTTGTGTGACAATGCAGCTGTTCTATGAGGATAATACATAATGAGGGTTTTAATGTCATTGCCCTGTCTTGGAAGCATACAGCCTCTGTTTCTTTTGTTAGTTAGCTGTAAACAGACAAATCTTTCCTTAAACTACATAAATCTGTACACAGGGCACATTTATTTCACCACCACTTCCCTCCTTCTCCCCCAAACAAAAAAATCATTTACAAGTCGTTTCTTGCATACATATACATACATATATGTATAATACATGCATGGAATTCAAAAGCAGAGCTCTTCCTATGCATAGGATGTTCATGTAGGTGAGCTATTACCACATTTATGTACATATAAAACTAAGCATCAAATATAAAATGGATGTGTTTCCAACTCTGTTTTGCAAAATACATACTTCTTTAAGTGGTAGGTTTCATATGTCGGTTCATATTTTTAGTGGTATTGCAGAGAAAATGAAAAGACCCCTTAGCAGGATTTATTGAACAAAATTCAATAAGGGTCATCCAATCAGTGTCTAAAATTCTACTATCTCTTCATCTACTTGAATTTATCCAGGAGTTTATCTCAGTTGCTCCTATATAATATATAATTTAGTGGGAACTCTGTGTACAGAATTACCTGACTGTTTTCTATTTTACTCTAATGCTTTTGAAAGGAGCTATAATTTTCTGAGGAGAGGAAGAAGCATAGATTAATTTTCCTGTAATTGCTATCACCAATTCTTTGGAATCACAGATGACCTTTTTTCCCTTTGATCAAAATAATTTAAAGGCTCTGAATCTTCAAACTAAAATCCTCTTCATTTCCGACTGTGTATTTTGTGAGTAATTTTGTCCATCAACATATATTAAGGAAAAATCTGATGATTTTTTTGGAGATGAGATGGGCTTGTTTGTTTGATTGATTCTGGTTTTGGACATGCAATCATCTTTGTTTTTATATCGTAACCATGTCACAGAATTTAGGGACAAAATAATTAAGGAGAAGGATTGCCCTTTCTTATTTCAAGAAATAAGGCACTGAGCATGTAGCTCAATCGAATACTCCTAGTCCAAATTGTTTACATATACACATGTACAATATCAGACAAGCTATATATCAGTTTAGTAGAAAAAACTAATACTATATAATCCATCACTATTTTTCAAATATTTCCATTCACTTCTCCAGTGAACTCTCTGGCTTATAGACATAGACAGTAACTGAATTTACACACAATTTGCAAGAGGTTCCTTTAAGTTTCTTCAATGAGATTTCAAAGCTCATAGGTTTATAACTGTCCTCAGTATTCTCATTATATTACTGCCAAATTTATGACCCTCATAAATGCCATGATTTAACCCCTGTCAGCAACAAAGCCTCACAGAGCCCCTCATTTTCTTCCCCACAGTGTAATGGGGGAGGCAATTGGAAGGGTAAAGAGAAAGGTTGTAGGTTGAGATAAAGACAATAAAGTTTAATAGGTTAAAAAAGCTGTGCATGCAACCAAAGCAAAACTGGGTATTCATTCATCCATTCATTCCTTCCCATGGGCAGTCAGGTGTTCAGTCATCTCCAGGAAGGCAGGGCTCCATCATGCACAATGGCTGCTTAGACATCCTCCACTTCCCTCTCCTTCCCCTGGCTCTCACCGTGGCAACACATGGTCTGGAATATTGTCTGGGTCAGATGTCCTGGCTCTTCCCCCTCCCAATCCTTGTGCATCCCCCAACCTCCTTGCTGGTGGGTCAGGGCAAGCAGCATAGAAAGTCTTGATTCTTTGAAAGCACTGCTCAGAATTAGCTAAAACATCCCTATATTATCAAAACCATCTCCAGCACAAACCCAAAACATACCCCAATACTAGTTAATATAGAGAAAATTAACTCTACACCAGCCCAAACCACCACAACATTACTAGAAAAAATTGTGTCTGTCTTTAATCTTCTATATCAGGTCTCCTGAAGCACATTCTTCTGAACAGATAAACCCAGATACTTACTAAAATCTTTCTGTTTCTCTGATTTGGGAAATAGGTTTTCTTACACAAAGCCATTTGTTACACAAATGTCTCTATGAAACAGACACTTGAAAATCCAGCAAAACATATTTTTTGTTTCCCTAATAATTTCCCTAAACTCTTGCAGGATTAGACTCTTCACATATGTTTTCCTTGTGCCATTTAGCAGAGCTCTCTGTCAGCTGAGGAACAGTGGAATGGGACAAGGGAAGGGCGCTGCCTCTTCAAGAACCTTTTCTCAGTCTGGAGCCCTGCCCGGGATGAATATGGACAAAATCTCTGCCTCCCTTTGTATATGTAGTCTGAATGTGCCTTTTTTCACAAAATGTATAGCCTCTGTAGAGTCTGGGACTTCCCTTGAGGGCAGTGTGAGGATGAGTGGATGAAAAGCTTCTTTGTGTTCCCCATGTTCTTGTCCATGCTTCTGTGCAGCATTACAAAGGTTCATCTTGTCCTCAATCTGGTAGTCGTGGGGTACTTTTTTCTGTGGTCTTTAGATAGACACAGTAACTGCTTTAGAGAGTGAGAAGTTTAAACTGTGCCACTTTTTGGTGAATTAAATAATGAGTAAATACCTAAATTAAGACAAAATATTATCTCCAACATAAAAAGAAATATAATTTTGTTTGAGTTGGAACTTGCACTATCTTTCTCAATGTGTTTCCCGTGATGGGTTGACTTTGCCTGAAAAGTGGCTTCTTTCACACAACTGAAGAGTGTTTTGGCAGCTCTATGATCTGGATATTGCCTGCTCCAATCTGTCTGCCAGATCACACTATGAAATTTGAAACAGAAACTTAAATTAGTATCACAGAAGATGTTAGTATTAAAAAAGGACATTACACATCCTCAGTCTGCATGGGAAACTGAAATTACATGAAGATATATAGATTTTTGTTATGCTCAAAATTTTAAGGTACTCTTCTCTGTAAATAGAAGCTAGAATGGAAAAAGGGACTTTTCCTTATTGAAATCTTGACCAGTGCCCAAGAAAAAAAAATAGGATGTAAAAACTTCTTTATTCAAAAATGCATTTGCAAAGTATAAATTTGTAAAAATTGCCCACTGCTGTATAAAACATAAAGTTAAAAATACAGAGTGGATACAGGTATTTATGCTTTAGGGCATAAGTTAAACACTAGGCTGCCCAAGGTCAGGAATATATTTTCCCTCTGGTCAGTTGTGCACTACAGAATTTTCTTGACCTTTCTCAGATGCATTGGGTGTTACTCATTTTTCAGCAAACTGGACCAACTGCACTATTGATTTAAGCTAAAAAGGCACTTCTGCAAATTCTACAGGACTAGCAATTTTTGCCTTACATCAGAGGTATTACTTTCTCAAAGAAGCAGCACAATAAGAGCAGAAATACATCCTGGCATTTGCCTGCATAGCAGATTGCAGTGACCTATATTTGTCTTCTGGAACCAATTCTCAGTAGCCTCTGTAATGATCAAATTGATGGTTTAAAGGTGTGGATCACTGGAAATAATAAAATATGATGTTTCCCTTGTATTTCAGCTTTGAAATGGTTGAGAATTTGTGGCATGTAGCCACCAAAAAATATATCATAATAATTTTCTGAATTTAATGACTTGTGATTATGTAATCCCTCAAATATGCCAGTAGCAATCTTTTTAAAGCTGATTGATTTTGACCCATGGCTTTCTTTATGGTTTCTTCTTTATAAAACAGCACTTTAAAATGTTCTTCAACTTGATCTTTATGGTATACATTTTATTTTCATTTCCAATTGCCATTTCTTTTAAAATGGCAGGCACTTGTTTAGTACCTTACAGGATTTCTTCTTGGGCACAAGTGACGCTACTGAGGTGTGCTGCTGCACTGACATCTCTGATGCATATGTGGTTCCCAAGCCAAGCAGCATAGCCAGAAGAGAGAGCTGGCCTAATTAATATTAAAGTACCTGTGTATCTGCCCTTTATTTCACTTTGTGACTACACATCTCATATACTTCTCTTCCCCAATAGTCCCCAAAACATCTCCACAAAAGAGTTTGACACAGTCATTTCTGAATGCACAGTTAGGAGGACTGTGCAAACTGCACCAGCTCCTATTTTGTGTGTCCAGAAACACATGAGCCCTTAGTCACACTCTCAAGAACCATGGATTATGGCGAACTGTAACCCAGTTTTGCCCTGTAAGTAAATTCTTCTCTTACACATCTCAGATGTCTCAGATTCCCAGGAGAGATCCTTCTTTTTTACTAGTTATCCAAACTCTTGGCAAACAATTGCAATACAAACCTGCAGTACCTAACTGTGAAGAGTCATAGCAATATCCACCATGCCTGACAGGTCTGAAGGCAGCAGCATGGAATTGATTTTAATATGAGTATTCAGCTATCTTTTGCAGAAACTATTAATGCGGCTGTAAAACAGAAGAGGAAGGCCCAGAAGGAGAAAACAGACCAGAACCACCCAGACTATAGAATCAGAACTGTTTTTTTCATAAGTCTTGGTTTTCACTATGTCCTCAGAGCGTGACTGGGTACTGTGTTCTGTGGCTCCTGACAGTGTTGTGCAGGAAGGGGCATGAACAGCTGGGAAGTCACAGGATGGGATGTGGTGCCTGAGGGTGAGAAGCACTGCTCACCAACTTTCCAGGGCTGATAAATATTGGTTGTCCTATGATATTTTGTATATGCAAATGTAAAGCAAGGGAACCCTGTTATCAGAGAGTTAAATACAACGTGAGACAAGGAGACACTAGCAGAAGAATGGAAACTATTCTTTACTTGTGAGAGCAGAAGTGTAATGGACCACGATAACAAAAGCTGAAGGAGTACATCCATGCAAAATATTTGACCTGTGGCAAATGCAACTGATATAGCACAGTGATTGTCTGTGTGAGAGAGCCTAGAATATTAGGATACTTTTTATATTGAGGAAACGATTTTTCTCAGTTCTTGGTAGACATAATTTTTGCATTTTTAAGTGATTATGAGGAATAACATTCCTCATTTTTAGCTGCATTAATTTTTAAAATCCCAATCTGTCTTTTGTATAAAACTTACTTTATCTTAGCAGTACCAGCTGGCATACTGAAGTTTTTCATGTATTACATAATGCATATAACATGGGCTGGATTTGTTAATTTTGTTACATAAAAGAAGATCCTGTTGCATGCAATAAAAACCTGGAAGTAGGATTTTATATGCTGCAGCTGCAGTGTCTACTATGTCTTTCAAGGTTTTCTTGTTGCAGCCTTCTTTGGGGAAAGGGTAGGTGTTTAGTAGTTGAACATAATCTACAAATCATGCCCTTCTGATGACCAAATGTATGGAATATGCTCAGCAGTTGTTAAAGCCCCCAAGTTAGGCAATGGGTCTGGCTGCAAATGTAATTCCTGACAATTTAACAGTGAATTCTTTATTTTCAATGGAAACCTAATCTTCTAGTTCTGCAAATTATAAACCTACCAAATTAGATCTGGCATATTTTCCCATTTTCTCTCAAACCCTTACAAATATTCATGTCACCTGATGCTGTTACAAGTCAAAATCACTCCAAGAAGTGTGTTTATTTCTATTAGATTCATTTCATCCCATATGTCCCTTACAGTTGTTTTCACCTGCTGGGAGCCATAGTATACGCTTCTAATTCTGACTAGAAAAGATCCTTCCATGAGAATCTGCCCTTAATATTTTAGCCCTCTGAATATGAGCTGAATATTTGTTTAATTAAGTGTAAGTCTTCATGAGAAACTACAACTTTACACTTAGTGTGAAAAGAAAGACAAAAGGGGTTGTTGAATCCTCCAGCATCAGCTGTTATCTAAGACAAGCTCTGACCTGCTGAAAACTCTCCTGCTACTATGACCCAGTCCCTTTCTTTTGTGAACAGCAAAGACAGCAAATTAAGCCATAAAACTCTCTCTTATTTAAAATCCTTCAGTTTTATCAAATAGAAATTTGATGGTGTAAAATGAGTGCTGAAGAGGGGCAAGATGCATAGTTTATACTTTGAATAGAGTGATGGGAGAATGGCCTGTTAATGTTTTGTATTTTAGAGTAAAGGACCTATGCACTTCTGGGTGAAGGAACTACACAATTTCAATATTTGAGTCACAAATATTTTCTTCAAAAATTTCAGATTGGTGAAAATAAGCTTGAAACTAAAAAATGACGTTTTTGGCTCATCTGAGGCAGCACGCCATGTAATTATGGAGACTTGAGTGAAGATTAGAAGATGACATAACAATTGCTTCCACGGTTTTAAATTTACCTACACCTGGAAGAGAATTCAGTGGTGATAACATAACAGCTCTTCACAGTAAAAAATGCATTACCACGATGCAGTTCATACATATTAATATTTCTTAGCAAAAACAGTAATATTTTTTAACATCAGGCAGTGGCAAGTTAAGCATGATACTTACTACCTCTTGCAGAACCTACTTTAAACCAAAATTATTAACAATGCCATCAACAATACCTTGCACAGTAGTACTCTATTGTGGCAGCTTTACTACCGTGCTTCAAACTAGGAAAGTGTTTGGGAAAAATGTAAATTATCATCTAACTTTTATTCCAATTCTCTGTGTTTTTCCCTCCTGCCTGTCAAAAAATATAAAGCACCTAACTGAAGAATGGATGGCAATATTGATTCTGTCCATATATGCAAAGCAGTAATGAAATCAGTGTTAATTTGTGCTTGTCGTATATTGATGTATGGTTTGGGATACCCTTGTGCTAGAGGTAATCATCTTCCTCCTGGTTTCAATCTGCAGCATCTTCATTGCAAAGATAGGATAGACATCTGAAAGTGGACCCTAGAGAGAAGGCAAACAAGACTCCTTGAATCTATTGAGAAAGGGTCAGCTGGAATTTGTATGTTTGTGTATGAAGTCTTCAATTTGTCATATACACTGTTATTATAACTTCTGGCTCACTTTAGAGACTTTATATATCATCTGACTATTACTGTAATGGGATATTGTTTTGTTCCAAGTTTTTAACCAGATTTTAAAAATACTTCCAATTTGGAAAATGGTGCACAGAGGTGCTCACAAACATAGATTTTTGTCAACTACCTGTGAAGTTTCAGACCCTCAAGGGACGTGGAAGTGTTTTGGGAGATCTCTTGCTTTTGGCCAAGAAAGGTACTATTTCTTTTGCTGAATCTCAATCCTGAGTCCCAGTGGGACCCAGAAGCCAAATAGCTCCTTTCATAGAATGTTTCAGTAAGGGTATGTGGAAGGAAAGGCTGCTCTTTTAAAGTACTTGATAAAGGACATTTTCCAATGCAGCAAGAGAGAAGTAAAATAAAAAGCCATAAACAATGACATAGAGGACCACAACTCATATTAATTTATGAGCTATCAAGAAATTACAGGTGCAACTTTCAGGAAGCTCACCCTGAACTTTGTAACTGGTAAGACTGTAAACCATGAGGATCCTAGACTCTGAGGGGCATGGGAATCTATACAGAGCTGTACAAATCTATAACGAATGCACAGGGAGAAGAGGGGGCTGGGAGGAACAAATAGAGGGGTAGACGTAAAGGTACAAAAGGTGCAGTTCTGTAAAACAGAGCCAGTCAGTGTGCTTGTCTGACTGAGTCCTGCACCTGATCACTGCCATCTGTCCTATCTTCTTTTTAAATCTTTTCCTGTAATATCTGTCAGCATAATCCCACTCTATGTGGGCATGTTGCAGACTCAGTGCCAGCTATCAGTGGGACCTGTATGTGTGCAACTGAAAACTGCTGCCAGATCCTGGAGCCAGACCAGGATGTGGGTGTCCCCGACCTGTGGTGCCAGCTGTGGGAGCAAGTGAGGCCTCAGTGTCAATGACTGGAATGAGTGGGTTCTTTAACCTCCACCTGTGGGTGGAAAACAATGCAAGTCCCAAAACCAGCTACTGGGGGGGGACAGGAGTGAGCAGATGAGGGGATCAGTGCCAGAGGCTGAAACAAGACCTGAGGATAGAGTCCATGCTCTAGGTGCCAGCTGCTGGGGAAAACGAATGCCTGTGTCTTTCCCAGACCAGGTGGGGTTAGGGAGTGTGTGTGAATGCGTAATAGCTGGGAAACCTCAGCCTGGACCAGCTCACGAGCAGTGGTGCCTTTGGGTGGATGTTCCAGCCATTTCTTTTATTTAGACCCAAAATGTTTACCCTACAATTTCTCCTCTGAACACACCACAAAATAATTCTTATGCTTTAACTGCTGCCTGGACTACAGCAATTGTCCTCACAGCCTGCTCAGTCCTATTCTGTTTACCTCTCCCTTAAAGGAATGGAAATCTTTTCATATCATTATGATATGAAGGAGCACAAATGTCAACTCATTTTTCTTTAATTGCAGCCTGTCTTTGACTGAATGGATTGTTTGTGACTCACAGGAGTCTTGTGCTTTATGTTTGAGAAGCTCAGAATTCTCGCACTCCCCTAGCAAAGATCACTGACCTTCATATCGGTTTCTTTGCCTTCCAACTAGAGAATGGAAAATGCCAAGTTTCTCAGTGTTTATATAGCATCCAGCAAACTAAATCCTGTTCATTAAATATTCTTCTGGTGATTTGACACAACACAATTAGACAGTAATATTAATCACAAAAAAGACAAATAAATTCTACATAATTTTAAGGTTTCCTTTGGTTAAGTAACTTGATATCTATTCCATTTTTATCAACATTCACAGGATCCTGTAAAAAGAATATTCAAATGTATTTTAAAAATCCAAACATTAAATGATGCATTCCACTGGTATTCCACTAATACTTTTTCTGATACTTTTTAAAATAACACATAAAGAATATCACATTTACTACATTTTACTTATTCTTCCATTTTCACACGTTTTCCATGTTTTAAAAATCCTCGTGTGGCAAACACACTGAAATAATTTTACATGTTTCCTTCCCACTTCTCTTACATAAGAGCTAAGTATCACATTTTATATAGTCAATTTAACTTATTGTGTATTATCTCAACCAATAGAACATTAAAAGCAATGTGCTTGTTGGGATGCAAAACTGGAAAAAAGAGTTCTAATAATTTTAAATTTTACATCTACAGGAATCTCCATTTCACAATCTGTTCTTAAAAAATGGAAAGCTCTTAATTCCCTAGAATGTTGTCAAAGTCCTTTTCTGACCTTCTATCACAATTCTTTCATATTTTTGAAGTTTTAATTCATTGTAGTCAGACCATAGAAATCCTCTTGTCTCTCTTCAGCATAATTGCATAATTTTTGTAGGAGATTTAATCCTCTTTATCACAAGAGTTAGTATTTAATTTAATAGACATGAGAATTATCAGTTTTATTATTACTGTTATTATTGTAGTTCTCAAAAGTCCCATTTCAGATCTAATATGTATTTGAATATGTTCATGTCCGCAAATGTTTACAATCTAAAGCAACAACCAGACATTTGATACAACTGGAGAGATGTAGTAAGAAACCACTGCTTTCCTCATTACAAAATTTTAGTATAAGGTCCACTCTGGTATCCCCACTATCCTTCAGCTTAGAGGAAATATTCAAAATAGTTCAGGAAAGCATTAAAAATTACTGATTTAGGACCACTAGCACGTCTTTACAAAGAGGAGAAGTCAAATCTTTTATATAATGTTTAGTATGCAAAATGGAAGATATTCAGTAATTCGCAATGAACTTCAGGATGGGAACCCCATAATAAGCATTAAGGATGTTCATATAGGTACAGGTAAAATAAAATCTTTCACTAAAACATCTGCCAAAATCTAAGTTTCAACTGCCTTTTCCATGTAAAATTATTCTTTTTTATACATCTTTGAACTTCCTGAAAAGATAATTTACATAATGGTATAACAAATATTATTACCATTGCTGGGTAGAACTTGTGGACAAATACGAGTAAGTTTTGGATAATCTTGAACAATTTTGAAGCAAAATTGAATTGCTAAGCTTTTTCCTTCCGTTAGATGTGTTTTAAATGGATTTTTGCATAAGATTCAGGAACTTACAACTTGTAAGAGTTTATGAAGAATACTCTCTGTAACTATTGTGCTCTAATGTAAATCTGTGATAAATTTTATTGTATCTGTGTATAAAAACACAGAAATTCTTGCTGTATGATGGGATTAGGAGTGGGGGAAATAAGAGCACAACACTAAGCTGGAAAGCTGCTTAGCAGAAAAAGACCTGCAGGTCTTGGTGGACACTTGATTGAACATTAGCCAGCAATGTGTTCTGAAGGTAAATGGCATCCTGGACTGAATTTGGCAAAGTATTGCTGTCTAGCTGAGAGATGTGTTCCTTCCCTTCTCAGCACTGGTGAGACCACACCAGTATGTCCAGTTCTGGACATGGATGTACTGCAGAGGGTCCAATGAAGGGCCACAGAGATATTGAAGGGACATGCCTGTGAGAAAAAGCTGAGAGAGCAGGGACTGTTCAGTCTAGTAAAGAGAAGGTGGCTCAGAGTAATCACATCAAGGTGTTTAAACACCTGAAGGGAGGGTGCAGAGAGGACAGAGCCAGGCTCTTCTCTGTGGTGCCCAGGAACAGGAGCAGAGGCAATGGGCACAAACTGAAACACAGGAGGTTCTCTCCAAACACCAGGAAAAACTTTCTCACTGAGAGAGTGACTGAGCACTGGCACAGGCTGCCCAGAGAGGTTGCAAGGTCTCCAGCCTTAGAGATATTAAAAAGCCATCTGACCATAGGTTTGGTGAAGGTGTTTTAAGTGGCCCTGGTTGGATCAGACGATCTTCAGTGGTCCCATTCTAGCCTCAACCATTCTGTGATTCTTTGGTGGTTTTGGTAAAGAATAAGATTTTTTTCCCTTAATAATTAGCACTGAGATCTTCATTTATGCTATGTCCATAGAAATATATTTGTTGAAAAACAGCAGACATGCTTTTAAACTTCCAAACGTCCATCTACTTGCTAAAATGGAAAAGCTTCTCCCTATTATATAATTGTATAACAGTGATGTGGGTTTGAATTTGGGGGACCAGTATTTTTCCATTATAGTATACATGTGATTTATGATCTGCATTTCTTGCTGCTTCATTTTCAAGGTGATGATAAAAAGCTGAGGCCTGGCCACCCAAGAGAAACTGCCACACCCTTTTATGACAAAGAAATAAAAGGAATTATGTTCAATTTCCTCTACTCTGAGAAAATTTCTATCTTAAGGCTCTTAAAAATATGCAGCCAAGTGTTTTGCTGTGTGTGAGGCAGAGTAACTGAATTAAAAGGGACCAGAGAAGGCAAAGGATGAGCTTTACTTCATTATCCTGTGAGTTCTTTCACTGCTGTTTGTATTTAACAGAAGTACAATTATGGTTTTTCACATGGCCCATCCCACAGAAATTTAAATATAAATATGAATACCCTTATTCTTTGAAAGAACATTTTCAAAAGCTGAGGGAGATTTTTAAAAATATGTAGTTCTTTGATAGATCTATGGCCTTGTGCTATGCTTTGACTATAAGCAGCATGGCTACACTTTTACCATTTTCAGACAAATACTAGCTGAAACAAATCAGAAATGAGAATGCTTCCACGAAAAAATGGCCATTCTGGCCCTTGCAGGGTCTATAGCTAGGTCATGCGTGACTTAGACTTACCATCTTTTCATCTGGCTGTTTCATTTTATGTGAGATGGAGAATTATGTACTTGGTAACTGCAGAAGGTCAAAGATAAATATGCAGAGCAGCAGAACATTGTGTAAATATCTAACTGTACAATCATTGTAGGTTTGAAAATAGATTTTCCGTGTCACTCAGATGCCTAGCTACATGGAAGTAGTTAAAACAGCAGAGAAAAACATTTGACACTGACAATCCACTCATTTAGCTTGAGCTACTACACATAAAGAAGTACTTCTCCAATAAAAGCAAACACAAGCATCTGAACGTCTAATAAAGAGACTGCAGAAGTACCAAATAACCTTGGGTTCTTTTTTGCCTTTGTAAGACATTAGTAAGCAATTCAAATATGTACCAAGATATTGGCCTGACACCCTTCTACTCTAAAAATTGATCCACTAGTTTAACAGCACAGTGCATACAATGATATGGTGAAGTTTGTAGATATATGGCATAAGCCTGGTATGATTTATTTGAAAGAGACATGATTAATATGCAGCTGATTCAGTTTCAAAATATTGTACCTGTTTCCTGTAATGCAAAACCACACTTCTTCATACCTGCCTTCCAGAACCAAGATTACTAAAATACTCATGATCTTTCACTTAGCACTCCTCCATATGGAAATTTTCCATACAATGTCTATACACCAGGCATTTTATATGGATGATAAAACTGCTGAGAATATTTTGGAAATTCAGTGAAAACATAACACATTCACTTGTTTGAGTACACAACAAAATAATTCAAATTTTTATTGCCTCTGAGGAGCACACATTCCTTACAAACCAAAGATAAATTTTCCTAGAGAGAAATGAAGAAAACCTCAGGCTTGATCAAGATTTTCTAAATAAAAGATGAGATACATTGAGTACAGAACATGAAAGACATGAAATTCTGTTTTACAAATAATGTCATAATTTATTAACCCCTGATCACATTTCAGAATCTTTTGAGTTTTTTGAGGGTAGAGGGATTTCTGCCCCCCCAAAATCCTGTTATATGAACCTATTTACTTTGCCAATATCATTTAATCTCTATTTGGAATCAGAATTTTTTTTCTGAAACGTGAATTTTCAAAAATTTCATAAGTGAAACAAATCAGAAAGCTCTTTGGTCCATCTCTCAGAAGTGAGTAGGTATGCAAGCACATGCCTGTGATCACAGAAGGCCAAGAGCAAAGTTTTAGTATACTGTCTTTCAAAAATGTATGGTCACTCCCCAACTCAGACTAGCACATTTTCTGCTCAATACCTTTAACTGGTCTGCATTGATCTCCAGGACATTTTTCAAAATGGTACCATGCCATGATCCCCTTTACACTGGAACCTGGAGGCAGGGAAGTCCTGGGTCATGTGCAATAGGAGAGCATTGCTCTTGCATTATACAGAGACTTTTCTGCTTTTGCAAAACTTTCTTTTGTCTACAAATGAAAGAGTAGCGAAAAGGAGATGGGGGAGGAGTTGACCCTTCTGTGTTCTATAGAAGTACAGAAATGATGATGAAAAAGAAAGGAAACAAAAGGATCACTCCTGCAAGGAAACAACAAAAGATCAATCCTGCAAGGCAAAGAGCTTTTTCTGAAGATGTTGAGTGCTCTTGTTAATCTCAGCTACAAGTGAAAGTACTCAACAGCAGGGACAGAAATGGGCCTTTACAGAACTGTAAACAATATAATAGGAAAGATTTGCTAGACAGGAACACCATCAGTAAGAAAATAACACACACTGGATGGAAAAGGACATGATATTTTGAGAACAATGGTACCATTACAAGTGATGCCAATAAATAACATTAAATTGATAGGAGGGGAAGGAAACATAATCAGTGCTTACAGTAGTATTTTTTAAATGGATACAATACAAGAGGTGTGTCCCATTGGAAGATCACTAATTATTAGCACACTTGAGCTGACTCTGTATACATCTAAAATCCAGGAGCATTAATGAATTTAGATTAAAACTAAAATGGTCTTTCTTTTGTGAAGGAGGCAGAGAATGATCAAGGATATGATTCTTCTGTCACATCATTTCTTACCATGTTTGACTGTTGACTTTTATAGGTCAGTTCCTTGTTTGCAGTGCTGGCACTGGAAAAAAGGACTGATAGTCAGAAATTATATAGGGCAGAGAATGCAGACATATTTTACACATAACCATAAGCTGCCATACAATATATTTTCTGTGATTTTTTGCTATACATCTCGAAGCTTTAGAAGACAGACATTTGTTGAAGATTTGAGATGTAGAGAAAACTCTTGCAATAGGATTTTTAAAAGGGAAAAGTGCGACAAGATAGAATCCAGTCATAGGTCTCAATAATGTCTTGAACACACGTATACAGTGAAAGTAGCAAGGCAAATATCACAGCATTTGACATAAGTTTTTTCTATGTCTCTCATCTTTTTTCACTTGAGGCAGACTCACTCCTATGAGTATGATAACATTTGTATAAAGAGCTTGTTGAAGATTGCAATAAGACCTTTTCTGGAATGGAAGTGAAAAATACTCTCATGAATAGATCTTTTTATAAGAACAGGTTACTTCCCCTTTTTCTTCAGCCAGTGAGTGTCACGAAATGTGTCAGCTTGATCCAGGCAGTCAGATTTCACTGGCCCAGTGAATAACATTCTTAGACTATAAGAGACACAGAGCAAGATATGAGTTCTTATCAGTCATTCAAGTGCATTTCATTAAAAAAATCCTCTCAATTTTCACAGAGAGTTGTTAGCAAGTGAACATGATAATTCCCTTGGTTTGTTTTGAGTCTCAGAAAATGGGTATGAAGTTGTTATCTGCATTTGAAAAAGGAAATACAAATTCTTAATTTATGGAGCATTTCAATCTGATTCTCTTACTAGTATTAGCCTGTAACAATTCTTAAGGAAACATCCCACAGGGTACAAACAAGCCCATGATTTGAGCAGTCTCTCTGTGTCTTTCTAAAAACAGTAGTCTGGACAAAACCCACTTATAATTGCTGAAATTTTGAGCATCTCACATTTCTCACCAGTTTGAGAAAGCACATGAACAAGATATTTTAGAATTGCAGATGCATTTTTTAAATTATGTGGAGGAAAAACCAAAAACTGATATCTAATGATAAGTTACTTCTTTTGGGATTATTTATTTCATTAACAATCCTAGCCACTTAGCCCTGCCATTTCAAGACAGATTCATCCTGGCTACTTTTTCTACTTACTGCTCAACCACTCACTATATCTATCAATCTATTTACTACTATCAAGCAAGATAGGTTATAGTAGAGTTAGTGGAGAGAAGATGGATAAAAGTACCTTAGACTAGAGGTTTAGTTAGTGCTTTTAAACTAGTTTTTTAACTTATTCTTCCGTTCAAGGGTATTTATTGTCTAGGTAATGCAAATATATTTCACGTGTCATTCTTTTCAAGTGCTCACTGAAACATTATGCTTTTATAATGCTATGCTGCTTTTTCTGGGAACTGTGGTATGATCACAGCTAAGCAGAGGGCTACTCAGTTATGTTACATGTCTGTATTGCAAAAGAATGTGTTATTCAAAATCTACTGTCAAAATGTTCTTCTGATATGTTCTTTCCATTTGATATCTATGCTAAATTAAAAAAAAGATAACGACAAGTACCATATAACCAGAGCCTGGCACGTTAAGCATATTAAATGGTAAGCTGTTTTCTTAGGGCCATGCAATGCTATTAAAACATATAGGAATAATGAAAAGCAATTTGTGGCAAAAAAAAGAAGAGTTAGGGTATCACAGAATTTATAGTAGGTTTGTTTTGGTTTTTAGTTTAATTTAAGTATTTATAATTTTAGGAACTTCTAAATTCTTTAGTCTTCCTTTCTTCGTGTGGATTTAAATCTTTTCAGCCATTTTTTTACCAAAGGGATTTTGATATATATATTATCAAATTTATGCTTGGTAACTGAATTATTTTAGTTTTCGCATTGATTAAATGCACTGAAAATAAATGCGATTTTAAAGTCAGTATCCCATGTTTAGATTCATTTCAGCATTTTACTGAGATACGTGATTAATTTCAAAACCTACTCTGAATCCATGAATCCCTTAGTCACTCCAAATGGCTGGTCTTTGGTCTCTTTTTAGTTGGTGAAGAAAATATTTATTTTGTGAGGTTTATGATTCATCAAATATATTTAAATGTCAACTTCATTAGGAAATGTGTCATCCCATCTATATATATAAAATATGGTTAGTCCATTCAGATATAGATTTCTCTGTTATAGATACCTTCAGTGTTTGTTATGGAAAACTAAGAAGTGTCACTAACATATTAAACATAGACACAGTCTAAGATATTGTTTCTGTAATTGTATTGAACTGTAAGGTTCTGAAAATACTGACCTGCAATCACAGAAAATATTTTCAGCTCTTGTACATTATGTACATCTAAGCCACTAGTCTTTTGCTTTCCATTTCATAATACTTTTAAGACCAAACATTTTCTCTTTGATTTAAAAACAAAGTTTCATTCATCTTCTGTCTTACTTAGGAAAATACCCTTTTCTTTGTTCCCAATACTCAGCAACTCAAATAAAGTGGGATTGTTGAGTACTCCAGGTTCTGTCCTACCCCTTGATCTCACCACATCAGGTTCATTGTACCTTTCCATTTCACCTTCTTCAAGCCAAAAACTTGAAGTTTTTTAGTATCTCCCCTTTCTGTCTTTACCTCACCTTTGTTACGTTTTACTTTCCCTCTGATTCTAGTTTTGGTATCTTCTCATGTATCCACAATGCTCCGCACAACTGAATGCTCTTTTATTACGTAAGACTCAAGAAAGATAGTGAAATCACCCATTTTAGTACTGCAACTCACTGAAGAAACAGAAAGTACTTTTTTGTAAGATCTGAAAAATTTTGTTTGCTCTTTTTCTCCAGTTTTGCAAACCTACCCAGATGTCAAACCTTCCCATAATGGTTCCTTGATTCAAATTTGATTTTGAAAACTGCTTTCATCTATTTTACTTACTTTAAAAAAAAATACTTATTTTAATTAGCTAGAAGAGGAAGGGGCTATGAATAAGTGTAGCAAGATTTTCCTGCTTTGGATGTTATCTCTGAACATAAAAAGGATTATGAATATTGTTGCATATTTTAACATTAAAATAAAAGAAACTTATTCAAACAGCCTGAAATTATAACCAAGACCATATTTGCCTACTGGTATCTCCTGTTGCTCAGATCTCATTGCATGTTTTATTATTTTAGGCCTTTTCTATCATCTCCTCTTTCTGTATCCCTCTTGATTCTATGACCTTTGGACCATACATAAGTTAAAGCTGACTATTATGATCTGTGCTAACTTTTAACTTTGAAAAATCCTTGCATATTTAAAGCATTATCACATCAGAGACATATGATAACTGCTAACAGTTATGAGAAAGAACTACATGAATGAATATGAGTTTCTCATCAGGAATTTTGTATAATACAAATGGTAAACAGAAAAAAATACTAATAGAGCTTGAAAATAGCTTCAAGAAGCAGATGACTTAAACCATTGAAACTGTGACTTGCTATATTATGAAAATGCAATAGTAATAAAATCTATAATTATTAAAGTAATAAAAATGAACTATTGGTTTCAAATATGCTAACATTAACACATTAACACTGTTATTAATTTATTTTTTAAACCAGCAATACAAGTAGCAATAATACAAATTGCCTTCCATCAAACTAGTCAATAAACTATGCAAAGCCTATAATCTCTAGTATAATCCTCTATTACCTCAAGATTTCATATCATAGAACCCAGGTACAGGGCTTTTTTAAAGCCTTTTTATGGTTAGATTTTTATATTTCCATCACTTTCTCATGTATTTTATGTGAAGAAGAGATAAAACAGCAGACTAGAATTTGTCAAGAGCTGTGTTAGCAGAATACTTAACCAATGTTTTTTTGATATTTTTGTTAAACTTTCAGAAAGTTGGTAGAATAATAATGACACCTTGACATCATGTTTTTTGTACCCAATGACTGATACACCTTTGTCAAATCTAATAAAGGTCAAATAAAATAAGTTTCTTACATATTTAATTAAGGATTGAAATTGTCTCAATTTATTACAAAAAAATGGAGGAACTAGAATATTTCAGATTAATTTGTCTGATAATCATCTATTATTGCACCACTTGGAAAGCACTAAATTACTTGTAATCATATTAAAATCATATTCCCAATTACTTGCAATCATAAAGCCCCCACATATTTTATCCTTTCATATTGCAGAGACATGCGTTTGTCATTAAGAACTTAATTTGCTGCTGCTTTATTCTTCTTCTACAGTACTAAAACTCTAATGAAATTAAATTAAAATAATGTACTCTACTTCAACATAGTTATCAAATACATGCTTAAATTTCTGCAGTCAGGTAAATATGCCGAATGAAAACTGTTATTCTCAGAGTCTCTTTAAACCCAAATGTGTTATTAAAAAAAAAATCACTTTGGAAAAAATACAAGCCAAAAGTGATGCATATCATTGGACGTTATCAGAACTAGACTGTCATTTGCAGGCTCAGGGATATCAACCATTTTGAGTTCCTGCCATTCTTGTCCCCTTGCAGCTCATTACATTTGTTAAACCCAACTACTCAAGAACATTGTACTGCTCACAAGAGATCATAGAATCATGGAATGGTTTGGGCCAGAAGGGATCTGAAAGATCATCTAACATCCAACATTGCTGCCATAGACAGGGAGCTTTTCGTTAGACCAGGTGACTCAGAATCCCACCCAATCTGGCCTTGCACACTTCCAGGGATGGGGAATCCACGGCTACTCTGGGAAACTTGTTCCAGTGCTGGCTCATTGGCCGCACAGTGAGAAAGTTTTTCCCAATATCTAATCTAAACTTGCCCTCCTTCAGCTTAAAACCACTCCCCCTTGTCCTATCCATACATGTCCTTTCAAAAGCCCATCTCCGGCTCTCTTGTAGGCACCCTTCAGGTACTGAAAGGCTGCTGTAAGATCCCTCCAGTGATGCCGTGGTGATTTCTTGCCTTTTATTTTATATCCCTTTTATATATTCTTTGTATTCTTAGTTTACATATTTGTAGCCTGATACTGTAACTTAGTTCCAGTATTTCCTTAGGCAGGAGGACAAGATATTCTAAAAATCTTCTGGCTGAAGACCTGAAGCTCTACGCTATCTTGGCTCCCCATAGAAACCAAGGTTGAAACCAGTTCTTTAGGACATATTTTTGTAAATATGATACAAGCCTCATCTGAAGAGGGCAGACTCTAGAAGCTGCTAGAATAGGGGGACATTATCTATTATGCTTCTCATTGGAGAATCTTTGTCACATACACTAATTTTCAAAGTCTATAAATATAATATACACATCACACACTGGGTGCATTCTCCAGTGTTTTCCACCTTGACAGGTTGTGCACCTGAAGATCCTTATTAAATGAGGTAAAACTCCTTTTATTCCCTTAACCGTGTCTGGCTCATAATTCTAGGACCAGAGAAAAAGGCATCACCAGAGCCTTCTCTTCTCCAGGCTGAACAACCTCAACTCTCTCACCTTGTCTTCGTGGGAGAGGTGCTTCAGATCATATTTGTGACCCTGCACTGGCTCCAAGAGCTCATTTCTCTCATGCTGGAGGCCCCAGATCTGGACTCAGTGCTCCAGGTGAGGTCTCACAAGAGCAGTGTAGGGAGGGAGAATCAGCTCTTTAGACCTTCTTGTCACTCTCATTTCATGCAGCCCTGGATAGGATTGGCTTTCCAGCCTGCATGTGAACATTGCCGGGAAACATTTGAGAATGTTGACACATGGAGAAAAATAGTATAATATTACACATTTTACATCATTCCTGGGTTTTTTAAAAATAAAACTAATTCAATGTGCAAGGAAGATTCAAGCTGGGCAACTTGTGGCACATACAAGAGGCTGAGCAGTATATGACTGCTGAATATTGCATGAACTTACCAATGTGGCATAGGAACCTTGACATAGCAGCAACATGACTTCAGCTTTAAGAGTGAAGGAACTTAAACTGCTTCTAATTTCATTACTTATTTTTTATATTTCTTATAATGATTTCACACTTTCTCCATTTTTATTCTTCTACTTTGTCTCTCTGACACTGTTGAGTTCTGGCTTGGGATTTTGTATATATATATAGAGAGAGAGAGACACTCAAGCAAACAAATTTACAGGCATGATTCATTCTACCATGTTACAAGATTCTTTGTCATGGAAACCAACTAGACTACTATTTTCAGCACAATTGTAATTTAAGTGTTAGCAATCTGAAAGAGTATTCACATGTTCTGTAGTTCAGTACTTCTTTATAAAGTGGTTCCTCTTTATACAGAAACATAAAGAAGTTCTGATTTGAACTATGATTTAAAATTACCATGGAATCAGGTTATATTGCTGCCAAGGTACCAGATATGTTCACTCCTTGGAGTACTAGTTTTTCCACTTCAACAATCCAGACATGAGAACATTTAAACAATTATAATCTCCCAACAAAAATCTAACAAAAGAGGATTGAACTGGAATGAACAAATATACATATCTTTCAAGAAATCAGTTAGGGGGTTTTAAAATTCACTATAGCTAGCTGGGCCTGATATTCTTGCTTTATGACACTTCAAAGGAGACTCAGAACTGCAGAAGCTTCTGTTTATTTTGCAGATATTTTAACTAAAACAGCTGCATTCTGAGTGGGCATAAGAATTCCAGGGCACACATGGAAACTAAATGGTAGAAGACCCTAGTGGGCTGCATGAGATGGTCAAATACACCCACATATGCAGGTTTCCTAAGGGCTTGCAGCCATTCTGTATTCCATTGACTAGTAGGTTATATCATTGTCAAGGAAGATTTTTAACAGCTAAGCTCTAAGATAAAGCCAGATGACAAAAATTAGCCATTGAACTGAGAGATTTAGGAATAAAATTAACAAAGAAAGCTTTGACATGTAGAGAAGAAACAGAATGGGCATTAACTCCTCATCACATAACAGTGTGAGAAAAGAGTTACACAGCCTAAAGTTGTAAAGGAACAGATTGTGTGCTATCATATATAGAAATGTAGATCCATAGGATTCATTCTCTTGCCTGCAGATGGATGATCCAACCAGGGTTTATGGATACAGATTAAAGAGGGCGACACTGGAGTAGGCATCAGGCTAGATGACCAGGAAGAAGTGGACAAGGCTTGCTGCAAACAAGAGTACCCTCATGTTCTCTGCCTTGGTCCTGAAAGATGAGTTCAACTGCTCCAGAAAGAGTAGTTTTCTTTTTTTCTGCTGGAAAGACAGACAACACATCAGGACATAAGTAATCCAGGAGCTTTGTCTCTCCCATTTGACTGTGCCGATACTATGGGAGACTGTGCTAAAAGTCTTACTAAATTCATGGTGAATCTCATCCACTGCTGCCCCTCATCTGTACAGCTGGTCACCTCATGAAAGAAGACAATCAAGTTGGTCAGGTATGACTTGCTCTTTTTATGGTGTCTGTTCCCATTTTTATGGTCTGTCAGTAGCTGAGCCAAAGCTCCTGGAGAGATTTGGCTATCATTCCTAGAGACTGAAGGCAGTCTCATCGATATCAGATACTTATTTTATTATCTTTAGGATAAGGATAAGCTTGATGCCTGCCTTTTTTTGTCTATCAGAAACCTTTCTAATCATCTTAAACTCTTGAAAATGATGAAAACCTAGGCAATGGTGTCAAGCGTTCCTTTCAGCACCCTTAGACTCATCTTATTTGGTCACATGCACTTGTGTATGCTCATCTTGCTTAAGTTATTCTTAGCTTGATCTTCCTCTGAAGTGGGTAATACTTCACTCCTACAGACTGTCACTAGTCATAGAAAACTGGGAATATGAGGGTATACCTAAACAGTCAAAACGTCACTTCTTTTAGATGTTGAAAGTGGAAAAATAGTGAAGACAACCAGTGCACAGATTGTGTTTATACTGCATGATTATACTCTGCCATGTGAGAGTCATCACCACAGTTAAAGGTGTAAAGAATCTACATTCAAAAATGAATTCTTACTGTAAATTAATTAAAATAAATGCAACCAGTACAATTAGTGTTCGCACATCATCTGTATTTTGGTATGCATCTATTTAATTGCATTATGCAAAACAAAGGCAATCACAGAGGTAACAGATCTCTTAGCCTTCAGACCATGTTCTACTTGGCATAAATCACAGTGTGCTTTCAATGTTTGTAGACAAATATCTCTCTAGTAATGTTCATTTGCTATAAAAGAGAAAAATCAAAATGATTACTTTTATTTTAGCCTTTATTCTGCTATCATGCCCACTTAGTGCTAATTAAAAACCATTCTGAGTAGAGAGTGTGAAAAGACATTCAGTTCTTCAATAAATAAATTTGGATCAATTAGTAACAGTCAAGACTATTACTTAGATGAAAATCCCTTCTTTGTCAGCATATTTCCAAAGGGAGAAAATATGTTAAAAGGCTGAGAATAAGATTGAGAAATGAGCTCCTCTAAAGCTACTGCATCATGGATCCACCTTTTTTCTTCCCCTGTCAATCCCTCAGCTTTTTATTTTTCTGAAGAAATTTCCCTAGTGTTTTTAAGGTGGAAAGATTTTAACACTTAACACATATAAACAGTGGTTTTTTTCCCAGGAATTAATAACGCAGAGACAGTAGATTTCATAATTGTTTCCAGACTTTTTTATATTAAGCCATACATGGCAGAAAAAAAAAATCCTGCAGAAACTGCTGCATTTTTGTAATCAAATCATTGCGCAGAAATGTAGCATATTGATGTCAAAATTAGTGTCAAATTGAAGTCTTGTGACTATCTCATTCATATCACTTGTGTTAAAATATTTTAACTTCACTAATGTCAAAATATTTTGTTTCACATTTAATATTTCATATTCATGAACATCTTCAAATTCTTCAGAAATTATTTTTTTCTGCACAGATCTTTTTTGTTGCAAATTCCATTCCACAAAAGACTCCAGTTTGATCTGCTCATTCTAATTTGCAGTAAAATAAAAGATACAAAACCTTGAGGCTTTTACTTGCTTTATTTATCATCAATTCATGCATAGAAAAATACTTGAAAAAAAAATACAAATTTCAAACTTTTTGTTATCTGTCAACTGGGAGAGATGTAGCCTTCCCTTCATTCTCATTTCACCCTTCCCTGTACTCAAATTCCACCACTGTCTAAATTTGCAGATGCACCAGAAAGCCTTGTTATTCAGCAGTCCCAACTTTAAGATCAGTCTAGCTGCCTATGATTTAGTAATGTGCCTATGCCTCTGGGATTTCTAAAGAATTGTCTCTTTCACAGCAAACTACACTTAAATACAATTTGCTAGAGAAAGACGAACACCATTCCTTTGGCTATAACAGGCAGGGGTTCTGATGTTATTCCAGGAAATACCTTGCCATTGACAAATTGCTGATAGTTCTGGGAAGAGAGTTCAGCGTCAGTACACTGGACTTCCCAATACCTTAATGAAATTCCTGGAAGGGCCTTTTTTACATAGAAACACTCCATGGGATGAGACAAAACCAAGAAAATGTTAGCAACATGGCTGAAAGAGACATTTTTTTCCAAATGCCTCAAAGTTCAGGGATATAATAATAAGAATGCCAATAACCTACTTTTACATCAGTAGCTTGTCTTCTAGATGGACAAATGCATCTGAAAACAAAGACATTACAGACTCAACCATCAGTGACAAACGTATTCAAGCAAATAACTTAGATTTTCTAGAGGGACTTTATTAGCATTGCTTAAATATCTGCGCACTGCAAAGGCTTATGTGAGGCGTCCTCACCACACATAAATAAACAAACTTCTGCTTCACAATTTTGGTGTTGGGGAGCTAGAGCACAAAGAGACATTGTGGACTGTTGTCCCATTAAAGCATTTATGAGTGGTGGTATTCACTGTTCACAGCACATATGCCTCTTAAGTACTGGAAACTACTGAAATCCATACCATCCTGAGAGTTGTAGCAGAGTGAGAGATTTCTCACAGTGCTCTGGTGTCTTGGACGTGCACCCAAACACTGAAGCACTGTACAAAATGTGGATACTGACCTGATACAGTTTGTGGTCTCAACTCAATTAGAAGCACCTTAAAGATGAGTACTAGTTTAGCTACAAATTAGCTTGGGAGATACAGAGAAATACCTATGTTACAGTCCCACCAAGGTTTAAGACTCTTAGGTGTTCATCATCTCCAAATATAGATGATCATGGGCATAGTTTGGAAAATGCCACCAGGCACTGAGACAATTGTATTCACTCAGTGATAACAGGATTGCATTTTCTTGCTGAACATGGCAATTCTGATCTGAGCTTTACCAAGCTTAAGTCAAGCGCTATCTGCTATGCATACTGCAAAGAAAAGATTTAAACCAGGGTCTCTCAGATCTGAAGGAAGTGACTTCACACCGCTAGATCAGACATCCTAACAATATTTGCATGCTGCATAGCTTTACCATGGCAAAATACCTGCTGCTACCTGAAATGTATTTTCACTGAAGGATTCTGAAAAAATGAGATATCTGTATAGTCAGAGTGACATGCTCACAGATGAAGAGGGAGTTCTGTGTGCTGCTGTAAGGTATGGTGAAAAGAAAATTATTCAGGGAAATATCACAAAGAAGTCTGAAGAGCAGAACATAAACATCTTGTAGATTGCCCTCAAAAAGTCTTAAGTGGGTCCCACCCACAAGGTTAGGCTCAGAAGAGGAGTCAAGTATGACAGGAACTTTTTGTCTTTGAAAACATATGTCTTCTTGGAAGATATTACTTGATATTTTTATCTTCCTGTTCAATAAGCAGGTAAGATAGATTAGACAGGCAGACTTAGAAACAAAGCAAATAGGAAGAGCTGCGAGAGATAGCCCTGTGCTTGTAGTTTGTGTTCTTTTAATTCATGATGCAAAAGAAAGATATTTTACATCTGTTCTGTCCATCTAAAAATATGATGAACTTTATTTGACACTTGCATAGCATAAGAGATTTCCAAATCTCTGTACTTTGCTATTTTTATGGCATGTTAGTTCTTTAATGTGCGTGTCTAATGTTCAGTGTGTACAAGTTTCGATGCAAAAGAAAGTATTGTGTGGCGAGGGTGACCAGGAACATTAGTTAAGATAGTTTTGCCAAATGAAAGCCCTGAGAAATTCAGTCACAGAAAGGTGGGATGTGAAAGCCAGATTCTGACCCCAAGACACGGTCAATAGTCCAGTCAATGGAAAGTGCTGAATGGGATACTTCTTCTAGAAAGGCCGTTTTTGAAACATCACAGTGAGTCTTTTTATCAGCTATTTGCAAAGAAACAGACCTTTATGTTCTCCTACAAAGTGCCCCAAACCCTACCTACTTCATCTCATTGCATTAGGTTACATTTAGATTTTTCTCTTGCAGTCATAGCAATTGCACAAGGTTCTTTTGTTTGTTCTCCAATCCTGTTAATCAGCCATGGCCAAAAATCTATTAGGAAACTTCAAGGATAAATGAAATGGGTGAATACCTTCTCCAGCAGTGCTTTTAATTAGTCTTCACTGTCTCACTAGCTCCAGATCTAAGAAGAGCATTGTTGAATTCTGTCTGTGTATATTTTTATTGAGCCTGGAATTCAGCAAAAGTCTGATGAAAGTAGTTTACTTTTAAGAGGTTAAGTCAATGCTTTTATACTTAATCTGGTATTTTATATAGTCAGAGGAATCTTTAAAAGATGTATTAAAGTTGTGGGTTTTTTTTAAATTTAAATTATACTGAAAGAAATAAAGAGATGTTCATGAATAGATAATTAAATTTAGGGACTATAGTAATTTTAATTATATTTACTTTGTTAATCAGAGACTTTGGGAGTTGCATCCATTTATTGAGAGCTTTACAGGTTTTATGTAAGAGCATTTTATAATTAAGATCATATATTAAGTCCTGGTTGTAGATAATAAATATTCCTAGGTAATTTAGCAGAGAAAAAAAGGCATGTTACTCAGCTGAAATAAGACAGAGCATATTCTGGTGGGATGATTTTGTATATGACAAGCTTCATGCAATAAAATCAAAGATTTAAAGGAGAAATCTTTAGCCTGGAGAAAAGGAGGCTCAGGGGGGACCTTATCACTTACTACAACTACCTGAAAGGAGATTGCAGCCAGGTGGGGGTCAGCCTCTTCCCCCAGGCAACAAATTATAGGACAAGAGGACACAGTCTTAAAGCTGTGCCAGGGGAGATTTAGATTGGACGTCAGGAAGAGTTTTTCACAGAAAGGGTAATTAAACATTGGAATGGACTGCTCAGGAAGATGGTAGAGTTATTGTCTCTGGAAGAGTTTAAGAAAAGAATGCACATGGCACTCGGTGCCATGGTCTAGTTGAAAAGGTGATATTAAGTCATAGGTTGGACTCGATGATCTCAGAGGTCTTAAACAAATTGATTCTGTGGTTTTTTGAGGATAATAAAATCTTAGTTTAATGTTTTCAGTTGGAGAAACAGACAATAAGGACTCCCATCTATTATTTTGATACAAACTAATATTCATTTTTTTTCATTTTACAATCTCTTTCTGAAAGTCTAGCAGCTTCTAGAATATAAAGAAAAGTTAATTTTGTCAGGAGAAAAAAAAGTTGTCTTTTTTTTTTTTTTCTGATCTCCTGCCTTGCCACACACTCAGAGATTTGACAGCAGGTGACAAAGTCAGCGATGCAGAAATGCCCAGTTCAGTTTGTTGGGGGACAGGAATATTCATGAGGATAATCCAGACTTGTTTTAATTTTGGAGTTACATTCCATTATCATCTACAGCCACTTTACACATCTTTATAGAAAAGAAGTGTTTATTATTTTAATTACACTAATGCCACTATAGAATGAAATTCCACATCTCAAATATTTCCTCTTTCTTCTTCCTGGTTCCTTCCTTACATACTGCTAGCACATGTGATGACCTTAAGAGCCACAGAAAAGTGAAGTAATCCTAGCAGGATTAAACCCCAATTTGCTGAATCAGATTCACACAGTACAAACCAGTTGTTTTCACAGAGATAACATTAGCGGAAACACACCCAGCTCCTTTTGGCAACCATGGAACTGCTTTAAATTATGGTTTCAATGATAAAAGTCAGGGTTGCAACCCACTACATTGTTCTCCCAGTACATATTAAACAACTAAGATAGCTCTCATTCCTGATTCTAAAGCTGAAAAATTGAAGTGCAAAGAGGGTATTCCACTGTCTCCATCTTAGGGGAATTTTTAATAAAAAGCCTTTTTTACTGAAAGCCTTTTGTATTTTGAAGTGGAAATTTTATATATTACAAGTTTGTACCTATCAACATGCTATTTTGTGAAATTTTAGGGCAGACAGGTAATATGTATTTCCACTTGTCTGCTACTTGCTTCTCTGTGACATGAAAGTAGACATCTAAATAAGTCATCAACAGTTTGAAAATATCTAGACACAGATCAACAGTTTGAAAATATCTAGACACAGATGTTGACATGTGCGTACAAATATGAATGTTAAAATCACAACAATAGTATTTTAAAGGGCAGCAATAGCGAAGTGTCACCTTAACATTTTTAGTTGCTGTCCTTGAATTACATTTTCATACTGTGATCTCACCAGAGTCCTTTCTAGCTGATTGGTTTCCCCCTGCCCCAAACACAGCATTCCATAAGATGTACCACTGAGAAATGAAATGGCAATATAAACCCTAATATGCTCACTCTTGGATGGAGTAGTCTCTGGGTATACAAACATGTCTTTCTAGCACAGATTTGAGGCTAATTAAATATCAGTTGTGTTGTAAAACATTCAAGATCATTCTGTTTTAAGGGTTTTCAAGACTTTTTAAAGCTCTCGAAGTGGCACTAAACAGAGGAACGTACATGTTTAAGTACTGATCTCTTTTTCTAACTGAGGTTTCCAGGTTATTTGAGTTTTAGAAAGAAGGTATTCCTTTTTGGAACACAATTTACAGCTGTTCAGCTTTAACTGGCAAATTTTACTAAGATAAAAGTAGTAGAGTGATGAAAAAGCATCAGAAGAGAAGTAGTAGTTGCTAGAGCCTTGATAAATGTTGAAAACAGCTGATTATTAGGAGTTCTTAAAAAATTGATCTTCATACATGATGTGAAAGGAAGTATTTTGCTAAGACTCCAATGAATCTTTTGCAAAGCATGTGGAAGCTTATGACTTGATAATAGTGCACACACTCGATTCTTTAGTATGATTATTTTCATGGAAGATAAATAATTACAGATAAATGTATGCCTTTAGTATCACACTTCACTTGTGATTTGTTTAATAAAGACAAAAATTATTGTGAGTATAACAAAACAAATATTTAACACTAACTTTAAGGGGTATTTTTTCCATTGTGATATTACGAATAGGAATAAAGCCTGAGAAAATTTGTGCAAATCATATGGTCTATCAGGGGTTTGAAAATGCTTAAGACTGTTAAAAATTTTTAATATATGCCTATATGTTAAGAAAAAAAATTAAACAAAACAAAACAAAATAAAACAAAACAAAAAATAAAACACAACAAAGGTAGATAATTGTTGAGAAATATTATAGTTCTTTTCTGTTTATTTTTAGAAGTTTTTAGTGGGAGGACTTTTACAAACGTATCTTATAAAACAGTGCTTGGCCATATCAAAACATTGATTTTAAAATAGAATTCAGATTACTACAAAGGCATTATATTACAATTTTATACTCTTTAATGCCCTGTCTTTTAATCTTTTTTATTTATATATCAAATGAAGACCGTAGATATCATTTTCTCTCAAAAGTCACAGTGTTTGTAAGACCAGAAAGCCAGTCTGCTAAAAGAACTATAAATCATCAGAACAATTAATATTTTACTAGATATTACTACAACAGAAGCAATACAATTCAATAGCACTTTCTTAATCACTCTGCATCTTTTGCATTTTGAATTATACTAAACTTCCAAAACAGTAAAATTGTCTTCTATATAAGAGTAATATTCTATTACATGTCATTATAATCAATGCTGTCTCCTTCTTTAACATTCTACTTCTTATTAGGCTAAAACACTGTTCAGATTTGATGCTTGTTATAATACCTTTGCTTTATAGGTTTTATCAGGGCTCAAAATAATAAATTTAATCAATCTCCAATATTGGGCTGAAATACTGTAAAAATTCAATTACCCTCATTTGGTTTTCTGTTTAAACAAAAAAGAGTCAAAGAATCCCTTGTATCCCCAAAATCCTGAAAAAAATACAAAACTGTGATATGTTCATTTCACTACTTCTACACTTTTAGGAAGGATCATAAGGGAAAAACTGTAAAGTACTTTGTTAATTTTTTGTAGTATTTATATGTCAAGCATACTATGATATGTTATAAATGTGTATATATATATATATAAAATTATAATTTGAAGAAAATTACCTGTTTCATATATTTATGTTTTCATAGCTATATGGTATGTCATCACAACCTGGTCTGCTTTGTGTGCCATAGGCAGGTTGAAGCCAGAGATGGATAGAAATTTTGTGTCACACATTGCAACATTTTACATGTTTTACTTTCCCTCCAATAAGAAGATAATTTTATTTAGCACCACTATGAACTTCATACCACATCAAACCAGGATTTATCACATTATCACATTTATCACATACACCAGAACTGAAATCAAACTCAGGTAAAGAGAACCACTTGCATGGATGAAGGTTTTTCTCAGGATGTAATTCCAGAGAGATCTGATTTGCTCCATCATGGCTGGTATTAGTCCATGTCCAAAGTTAAATGCATTCAGCCTTCTACAGCTCGAATTGCTGTCCTTTCAGCACCTCCTCATTGAACTGACACAAAAGGAAAGGTAAAGCTCTTCCAGACACAATTATATTACTCTGCTCTCAAGTTACAGCAGCTATGCTACTTTGCAGTGTCCAAACATCCTCAGTAAGTTACTATTTTGCCTTCCAATAAACAAATGAGCTTGTTATTCTTAATTCATTCTTAGAGTGAAATTAATTTCTGGCCATCAGGTCACTAGTTCTGAAGTCAGTGTGGACAGAGACAAGTATTGTGGCAACTGCTTTATAACTTCACAGATGAAGAAACTGAGCTTAAGGCTCAGCTTAAGGTGAACAGCCTGAACTGCAGAGATACTGCTACTTAGATATTCCATTAACTAAAAACAATGGAAAATTTAAATTTAAGTAACTTCTAAAAGGCCATAAGTGAGTTGCCTAAGGCTAAAGAAACAATCATTTGAGAAAGGTTTAGAGCATCTTCTCTCACAGACAGATAAAACCTCTCTACACATGAAAAATCTATGGCTCATGTTCTGTATTTCTTTTGGGAAGTCTTACAGCACTGAACAAAGGGTGCGTGCTGTTCCTCACGTTTTATAAACAAGAAAACAGAAAATCAAGAGAGGGCCAGTCATATGTCTTAGTTTACACATTGTCAAGGGAAATAGTAGCGATGATATTCAACAAGTTTATGCAGTGGCTATATTCATAATACAGATTCCCTTCTTTGCTCATGAGGTTTGGAATGTGTTAAAAAAACTATATGAAATCTTTATTAAATGTTTCCTTGTTAATTTATCATGTTACTTTAAAAATTTCCCTGATGCAGTCATATCCTATTAGTAACCAACTACCCTCATTAATTCAATAGAAAAAGTGTTTTATCGTATTGACATTGTTTTTATTGAATTAGTGGAGATGATTAATGGTGGTGATAATTCAATGGAAGCAGCTACTCAAATGTTAGTTAGACATCCTAGACTTGCAAAGGAATTACTGTTAAAATCATATTTGTCATTGACGATAAAATGGACCAAATGTTTTCAATTCTTGTAGTTGTCCAGACTTGAGACATGATACTTGATATCTTTTTATATATTGCAACGTATTTCACAATAAACACAGGAGAAAAGTGGAACAAAACATAAAGAAGTTCATTAAAATCCTCTCTTTTGTCCCTGAGAATTTTTAAAGATTTTTTGGTGTCTGGCCAAGGATAGAGGCCATATCTTGGATAAGAGCAGTGGAGCAGTGAAGCAGCTTTATTCAGCTATATAACCATTTGTCTCATTTTCAAGGAAGGTGTGATAAAAAAGCTTGTAGACACATATTTGTTTAGCAGTTATGTTTGGGGAAATTGAGAATTTTCCCTTGCATTCATCATTAGCTAGGTCATTCAAGCATAGGTATTTTTTGTGTATCAAGGATTAGGTTCTTCAGCTGAAACCTGAGATTTTTTTTCCTCCAACATGTTACAAGTGTTTCAGCAAATACAATAACAATTTTTCCCATAGTTATTACAGAGAATATAAAACTTTCATGACCAGAAATTAATTACAGCTCATTTGAACTCCAACAATATACATTTAATTAAATCTTTCTCTCATTTCATCTGTCCCCAAAAAAAGATTAGCTACAAAATCAAAAATTGGCTTGATACTAATTTTAGGCTTTAATATAAATTAATATATTTGAAACCACTTAGAAATAAGTAAACATGGTGAGTTAAAAATAAAATGCAAAACCAAAATTAAATAGAAAAATAAAAGCAAACAGCAAATATGGGTAAAAAAGAACCACTGTCCTTTTCATTTTTCTTTGTTACTCTGAATTTCTTTGCTGTCATAAAAGGGACTGTTTATGCCCTATTTGATCCTTACCTTCCAATGGCTTTAATACAATAATATCAATAAGTGTGACATCAAACCTTACTTATTTTTGTACCAGGGTGACTACAAAGCAGTTTCCCTCAACTGTATTATTATGTTTTCAATGGAAAATTTTACATTTGTGCCCATATTTTGCATCCTTATTTTGGCAACACATTTCCCTCCACTTTTTTAATATCTTCAGTGGTGTAAGAGTACTCATTATTTTCTTCAAAAACTAGCGGACATAAACTTGATTACAATAACAGTAAAAGTGAGCACTACGTCTAGAAAACACCTGGTGCTTGCCTTTTGCCGTTGCCAGTCAGAATCCTGGATCTGTTCACTGCTGTCTGCTTTCCAGCTCTTTGACATGTCTAGGGAATTAGACTTGTCAGATTTGTCTGAATCAAGCCTGTACCACACTAGTCTCATCCCCTGGGTCTTGTTGGTTTCTCTGAAAAGGATCCATTCTCCTCGTGCTTTGTAAGCTGAGCAACCCACATTTCTAGTGAGATGTCTGACTGGAAAATCCCAAGTGACGTTATCAAAAGCAGATGACTCTTATGTCTGTCTAGTGATGGGTAAGCTCATCTAGTTAGAATAGGACAGTATTAAAGTACAAGGCACTTGGGGCTTCTCTAAAGGTGACGGTGATCCTGAGGGCTTCTTTTGTGCAGTGTATAGTCATTTAGACCCATACAAAGAAATTCCAAAACTTGATCTTTCTGATCGGATAGTTTTTGCAAACTCTAGATATATGATACACACAATGTTGGAAGTGAACCCAAAACTTCACTTCTTTCCCAGTTTCCCAAGCTCTGACTACAGTAATACAGGCCAGTTAGCTAGTAACACCACTAAAAGTCTCAAATTTTTCCCCATGTTGCATGTAACTTTATTCATCTTGCTCTCATTCGGGTGCTGATGAACCAAAAGCCACTAATTGCAGTGGAGAGTGAGGGTAGAACTGGCTGTTGGCAGTGGCTTAGCAGAACATGGCAGAGGGCCATTTCCTAATTCACTTGAGATTCCTTCCCGCCATTTTATCGGGGCAGTTATTCATAGATTTTTGGTAATTATCTGCATAAATTTTAAAATCTAATTTTAAATTTAAAAAACAGAGCAGCAAAAGTCACTGCATTTGGAACTAAAATCATTGAATCACAGTTGCAGAGAAACTAGATAACTTTTGCACAAGCAATGTGGAGTCCAGTCCGTGGAGTGGTTGTAAACATTTTATCTCCTAAGAAAAATAGAAAATAGAGCTTCATGCTGCATAACAGTTCATATTTTCCAACATATACAGAGGGAAACCAGATGGACTAAAATTATTTCCAGAGCTAAAATAGATGAATATGAAAGAAAAAGGATTAAAAAATGAGTGTGACTATACATAAAAAGAAATTAGAAGTGTAATTTTCTGATATTCCAATGTACAAAGAACTTTTAAATCAAGCAAATACACAATTACATGCACAAGACTTCACATAGTGAGCTGAAAAGTTCAGTATCTTATATTTATGGTTTTAGTAACCTAGAAATATGTCTTCTTGATACTGACCTGTGATTTTCATAGCTCATCCCAAATCAGATCAGTCTTTTCTGAAACACCAGATGGTATCAATTATGTAGTTACAAAACTTTGATAGAATCTTTACAGTGTATTACTAATTCCCTCTTATGAAAAAGTCCTACATTTTGTGATGTGTAATTTCACTGCTTTAAGCAAGTTGGTTAAAAATTCTGTGAGCAGATAAGACTTTAAAAATTCAGAATTTTAATAAATACTTGCTATGTTTTTTGTATTTTAATGGCATTAAATCTTCTACAGATATTTTTCCCAGTCAATTTTGACCTTTGAACTGTTCTGCACATTTATTATTGTGTAAACAAAAGACTAATCAGAGTGGAAGACAAACAGTTCTACACTACTCACTTCAAAAACCTGCATATCTCATTTTGAACCTGCATAATGCACCACTGATAAGTATGAGACATAATGAAGCACAGTATTCTACTACTGTATGCCTTAGTTGGTAGATCTATCTTGGGACTTCATTAGTATGTGACTTTTGCAGTCAGCAAATGTACACCTGAGATTGTTATAACTCTCTGGAAAACTAGGTAAGAGCTGGATATTGTTCTTTCTTTTCTCATACTTGGTGGGAACAGAGATAAATTCAAATTGGTCCTTGACAATAGGATTAGAAAAACTTCTAGAAATAGTTTCCTATGAGATTCGTACACATAAGGGAACTAATATGATGTGACTTACATCCACTCAGTCACAATTTTTATAGCCCCCACTAGACAAAACTCTATGGACAGGAAGAATAAGATATTATATCATTAGGAGAAATTACCATATGTGCTCATGACTAGAATGTTACCCCTTCCCAGTCCCTCCCCTAAATTTCAAAACTGGGAGAAACACAAATCATGAACTTGAAGAATAGAATCATAAACTAACAGAGTGAGAATTAGAGACTAATAGAGTAATGTAGATCTGAAGACACTTCTGGAAATCTCAAATTCAGCATTTCCTCCCCTCTGCTCTCAAACTCAAAGGACAACTTAGATCACATAGCTAGACTTTGCCCAGTCATTTGAGTGTGTCTAGGAATGCAAAATCTCTATGCAACTGCTCCTATGTTTGGACCGTTGGTGATATTTTTTCTTAATTACACAATTTCCTTTTTCTGCAACTCATGACCATGGTTTTTCATCCTTTCTTTGTGCATATGCAAGAACTCATCTACGGCCTTCTTTTAAGTGACTGTAGAGAACACTATGTCCACCTTCAGTCTTTTATTGTTCAAGTTTACCTATATAAGTGGGCTTCAAATTTCTGTGCTGTCCGTTCCATCCCCTGACCACCATGTGGTATGTGGGGAGCTCACTTCAGTAAGTACACTCTGTCTTGCATTGGGGAGCCTAAAACTAGACTACAAATTTGGCTAGAAGATTACCTATTTCAGAAAGAAATTATTCTTATTCTGATTCTGAAGATTTTCCTTCAGTAACTGAATCCAGTCCTTTTGATGTTGTGAGTTTCGTACTGTTACCACCAAATGCTTTCTATTTTGTCTGTAAAGAATCTTAGCCTTTGTCCATCTACAGTAGCCTAGACTGCAGACTCGAGTGTTACACAGGTCTTCGCAGATACACTTCAAGGAGGATCTCAAAATTATAAATATTTATAGACATGCTTAGTCTATGCCAGAAATTGGATTGGAAAGAGAGTCCTGTTACCATTACCATATGCTTTCATATTTTTTTCTTGAAAGTCAACATAGAGAAAACCCAAAGTGAACCTCATATTATTCAATCACTTGAATGTATCAGTGCTGGACCTATCTATGGTTTATAGTCCTAAATACAGTCTTTGTAGTTAGATGTTTTATTTGCTTTCCATTCAGTTCCTTTATCCAACAATTTTTCAATTTTGGTCTTAAAAGCTGGCAGGGAGGTGAAGAAAAAACCCCACATCAATAAACTCTAATTTCAGACCACTTTTCACAAGAAACAGTAGTCTCCTTACACTCCACTGCTTTTACAACCCTTTCTCAGAGAACTGAGATTTCAGTCTATGTGATTTATAATTCAAAAGCAGAAACTATAACATTCACCTGCTGTTCATATCCACAAATGAAATGATACAAGGCAGTTTCATCACTCAACATAATAATTGGCATGAACCAGCTCTGGTATGCAGCATTCAGATCCCTAAGGTCCGCTAATAAGTTGCTGGAACTACATGCAGCTGTAGAGGAGAAAAAGCAAAAAGCAGCACAACATTTTTCATGTCACAGTTGTTTTGATTAATTCATGTGGGGAAAGTAGAGAAGTCTGGATGGGGTTTTGTCTTGATCTTATAGATGTTACTGTAAAGTGAAGATGACCTTAGTGATATCAAGGTCTCAAACCAGCCTGCAAATGATACTAGAGAAGAACTAGAGAGAAGCAACAAGCTTTAAAAAAGAGAAGGGACAAAATTATTGGAAGTAATCTCAGAGTGATCTACTCCTCTGGAGTGTAAATTTCAGAATTTAAATTTACTACTTCACCGTACAAAGATACAGGCTTCTTTCTTTTTTTTAAACTGTAAACATTTTAACATAAACCAAATTAAGTCATTGCCAACTCAGTGGAACACTTCAGCATGTATATGACTTGAAACAACGCCTAAGTCCATTCATGCCACTTTTATTATTCCCTGTACAAAAAGTAACCCAAACACTAAGGAAACAAAACTTCAAGATCATGGCTCCTGTCACTCAAAATGTGAAAATTCTCATAAAATTTTACTGACTATGCTGCATTTCTGTGACTTATTGTTCTTTGATAGGGTTTGTGGCTAAGAATGCCATAAAAAAGTGTGTGCAGAAAATAAGATGCAGAAAAATATTTAGTCCCTTCTGAGATTTCTTTTCTCCCAATGCTACTGAAAAATACGGAATTAAAATAATCACATTTCAAAAAATGCTGAAATAGGAAAGAGTGGAGATTTTTCTGAATAATGAGATCCCTGGGTGAACTGTTAAAAAAAATAAGGAAAAAGTATTGGTAAAGCCAAAGAGATGGCCATATTTCCTCTCTTAAAATGGATGGGAGATGATGTGATACAACTTGATTCCCCATTACCATTAGTAAAGCTCTTAAGTACACAGTTGTTTCTAGGCAGGTGGGAATTTTTATGGAATTATCTGTGACTGCTCATTAAATTATAGTACTCGCATTATCAGTGACACACATTAAATATGTGAGTAATCTGCTTGTTTGAAAACTGATAGCAATAGATGTGAATTTCCCACAGTCATGTATGCAAACATCAGTTAACATACTGCCTCCTCTCAAAGTTCTACAAGAGGAAACTTTTGCCATTGGTCTTCAATTCTATCAAATGGGAAAGAAACAAATTTCTACTCAAAGATTTCTGTTATGAAAGATAAAATACAAAGAATTCCTGCATATCAAATAACCATCTCTATATACAGTGTAATTTTAAATTATTATAACAAAAAATGCAAGCAGAAAAGATATAGCAGTGATTCATATAAAAGTAAATAATCACACTTTGGGAAAAATACACCAATATATTAGATGATGCCTTTCTAAGGAAACTTCTAGACCACAGTGGTTTTGAGCTTATTTAATAGGAGGAACACACAAATAGGTACACTCATAGATGAAGAGCAAATTAAGCTGGAGCAAATGCTGTGTTTGAAATAAATCTGCTATGTGTAAATGTATATGCATTCTTGTAAGTCTATGGAATGGTCTCTGATAAAAAATTTCAACATTTGTGTAAATTAATGTCATCTTTACTTATTCCTGGATATTTCCTTTGATAAATGCAGCAAAGTGCTGTCATTTCTAATATCACTCTGTAGTAAAACTGGATAAATGTTGACCTTTTTTAGTCAACCAGTATACCTAAGACAAACATGAGAGCAGACATAATGATGAAAAGACTTCCCTTTGTTGGAAGGAAATGTTAGCAGCTGGTTTTGTTTTCTGCATATCTAAACTTAGTCTTGTCTAGTGACTTGTTTTTGTAAAGCAAAAAATTATTCTTGACCTTTCAAACCACTGTGACAAATGTGCTCAATAATCAGATGTGGGTCAGTTACGCTAAAACAAGAAAAACAAAGCTGTTTTTCTTTAACACTTAATATACTATTTATTAAGTGAAACTAGTCTTGAACCCATATTTTTAAAGGCAGATGAATAATCAGACTTAGGTCTCTCAGTTTAAGAGAGAAAAAATGGCAAGGGTTAATTTATTAGCAAAAGTAGATATGTCTTAGGTGACAAAAAGATTTTCTTTTTTTGTCTTTATCTTTCAATCTATGATACGATATTAAGCATGTCCTAAATATCTATGATGTTATGCTCCTGAAAATAATCTGTTCTGTAGAAAGTTGGCATTTGCAATCTTTGTCATGATTCATAATCCAGCTTGATGATACTCATAATGCTGAATGTTGTTTCTACACAGATTACTCTGACTAACCTCAGCTACACTGAGGCCCTATCACCTTAAAATCTGCTGGACTCTAGATAAGAACTGTATTGCTTACCCCCTGTCATCATCTAATGCTGCAGGTATCTAAAGGTACTAGATATCATCTCATCCGTTCAAAAGCTTCTCATGATACCTAATTTAATTTGCTTTAATACACGCAGAGAAACCCTAATCTGTGATGATAGTAGCCCATCTCTCATCTGGAGCTTCAGTCTTTAGGCTGGGTAACTCTCAATATCCAGAGAGATGCACCTGAGCTGACAGTGCTCATCTTCAGTATCAGAAAGTTTTGATACCTCTGGATAACTACTGTTTATAAACTCCATATTTAGTCAAATAAAATCCAAGCCTTACTTTGTGGCTGGATCACCCTATGGAGTAACACCATCTCTACAGCTGGGGAATCGAAGCATTCTTCTTAAAGATCACTGTTTCTTCTGCCAGGTTTTTAGATATCCCACCCAAACTCAAATGCTTAATTCTAATATTTCATGTCCTAGGGTACCTAAATTGATCATAACAAATCTAGATCTCTCTTTTATCCTTTAGCTCAGGATGGCAATATCTATTGTGTCCAGTGGATGGAGAAAGCTCTGAATTATGAATGGATTTCAGGAGGTTACTTCCAAAACTGTGTTAACAAGGAATGTAAAAACAACAATTATATACTATGACCTCCAGAGAAAGTCTCACTGAACGAGCTTTCTTTGTGTACTACAGCAAAGTTGCTGTGTGATTCTTTGCATGAAGCTGAATTCTCGCTTTCTTTTCTTCTGTTCAGTGAAATCATTCTTTTTCAATCCCACCCCTAAGAAGATAGATTTACCACAACATCTTCAACAAAGACTGCAGAAAACATGAAGAACTGTTGGATTAAATCTACTGTTTTTCTCTGGTGTCATTGCAATTACAGACTTTTAAAGCAGGGTCTGACCAAGGCTAAAACTTTTCTGTATGTTTAGCAATACAAGCAAGTGCAAAATCATGGCAAACAAAAGGTATTGCAGTTTTCCTGTCCATATTCTGCTTACCATAGGTTCAAGGTCACCCAGTTTAGGCATTATCTTCTGTTTTTGTTCAATCCTGGATAAATATATGTTTTGGAAGTGAGATAATTTTATAGTGTCTCCTACTTAGGAAACAATAGAGATGATCCCTGAATCTCCACAGCCACACATTTACTGCTAAGTACCTACTGTTAAGAATTTTTTGTGTTGCTTGCCATCTCATCATCTTCTGAAAAGCATTACAGCAGAACTGTCTTTTCCAGAACGTCAACCATCTATCCCCAACATCCTTTCTTAGCAAATTAAAAGAAGCTTATCCTAAGTTGGGAGAACAAATACCAAAAGCATTAGGTTTTCCTTCCTGTTATATATGTATTTTTATGGAATAGGTTATAACTATCATTTATTTTACAGAGCAAGATAAAGTAACCTTCTATGTACAAAAGCTTCACAATCCCAGTTGCTAAACACTTTTCAAGGGCAAAGGGAAATCATAGATTTTCTCTTAGAAATAGTCTCAGCTGCTGACACAATGCTTGTTCCCACTCTTATTAAAATCACTGGAAGTTCTACAGAGCTGGGTGAAGGGCAGAAATATGCTGCAAATGTATTCTGCCCAGTAGCCATACAGCCTAGAATATTCAAATGGATGAGAAATTTGAATAATTTTTAAAATTTTATTGTCTGACTTCAGCTTTTTAACATAGAGATCAAGATTTTCAAAACTCACATAGCTAATGCCTATCAGAAATCTGACATGTTTCCAATTTCCCCACTATTTTCAATTGCTGTCTCCATAAAAGCATAAATTAAATGGCTTTAGTCCTGCTTTACAGTGCCTTAGCCCACACAGATCTTTCTCTGTCCCTACAAACTGAACATATAAAGCTAAAGTCCTTCGTGGCGCTGAGTCAGTGAGTTCAGCAGTTGCACAGAACACACTTGGCCCACCATCTCATAACTGCAGTTTGGTAAAACAGTCTATCGTTTCTAATGTCAATAGTCAGCATGACTATTGACAAGTAAACATAAGATAGGGAACTGTGAGTACTAGTGATTTCTTTTGATTATTATCCCTTATAAATACTGAGCTATTTTAAGTACATTTGCAAATCTATTTACTTATAATTTGATGATTAGGAGCAAACAGCATAACTATTGAAAAGTCTCCCCATTGCTAAATTATTCTTTACATTTTCAGTCTTATTCTCTGGCTCTTCTGAAGAAATTAAAATTCACTCTATTTTCTAGGAACCTTAGTTATGTACCTGTTGGGAAACTGTGAAAGGAATAGGCTTTATTAGAATGCTTTTCTCACCATCTGTGCTTCAACCTCTTGTTGCACCTCATAAAGGTGATTGCTTTTCTTTTCCTATAAAGGTTTTGTGTTTGTAGGTTTGCTATGAATTTAAAGGGGTTTTGGCAGCACAACTAGTTACTTTCCTACTCAGCTGGCCATTACTATTGAATTAATTTACTGGTCTGAATCTGCTACTGTCCTTAAAGTAAATGCCATATTCTCATTATATCCTTCCATTGTACTAAACATACTGCCATCATTTAGGTTATGTCAGGCTCTAATGACATTTAGTGACATTTCTCATTACTATTACAGCTAGTTATCTACTCATGGTCACAGTCTGCTTCTTTATGTCTCTAGGGTGGTTTTAATAAGGCTGTGTAGGGACAATGGGTATGTAAGCACTTCTACATAAGTCTTATGTGAGCAGTACTGAAGAGCTCCAGAATTTTTCCACTGTTCTATGTATTTTTTTGATTAATATATGCAACATCTACAAGTATAATATTCTTTGGAGCCATTAGGTTACTTCTGCCATGAAAAACAAATTTAGCTTCCTCTGTAATGTAATCTTCTTGAGAAAAATGTATTAAAAAAAAAATTTCTAAAATAGTAAAAAACTCCTAGAAATGGAAACAGTATATAATGCCTACCTCTTAGATACTGATCACATGAAGTCATATTTGTTTACACATACTTATTGGCACAAATTTCTCCAACTGGTTTGATTTGTTCAAAATTTTAAAGAGATTTTGCTTTTTGAAAGAAGTTTGAATAATAACCAAACTCTGAATACCAGTTTTTTGGGGTGGTTTTGTTTCTTGTTTTGTTTTTTATTATTTTGTTTGTTTGTTTGGGGTTTTTTGTTTTTTGCTTGTCAAACTAAACAAATGAAGGACCAACTAGAATATTAGAATTTATTAAGCATGCTTTTCTCTAGGCCCCAGATGAAAAATCTGGGCTACATTTGACCATCTGTAGCTTAGGACTGTCAGTGCTTTGTCTCCCTCACGTTCGTTATCTGCCAATAACGGAAGGCACAATGGGTCCTGAAGATAGGGCAGTGGATTTGCTCTCAGGATACCTGCTGCTATTCCTGGTCCTGTTAATGATCTGCTGTGTGATACAAAGTAAATTGCTCCTCCTCTCTTTGTCCCAATGTCTCTTTGTCATGAAGATAGCTACATAAAGCATTTTGAGATCTAAAGATCTTTGAGTTATATGCTATTATCATTTATTATTTATTCTCTGCTCTTCTGTGTAAGTTTTTAAAAGACATTTTCTGCAAACTGATGCACATTTTTCTGAGGCAAGCAATCCACACTTGTCTGAAGAGTCAGGCTGTGAGCACAAGAGACAGAGGCTTTTTTCATCTTGTTTCCATAGAGTTCTTGTACAGATAAATTTCTTATATAAAAATTATGAGCTGATCAGGTAGCCAAGTGTATGAGTTTTCAACAGGGATATGAAATCTTACAATTTATTTCTATGCATTTCTAGTGCATCATTATTCAAGGAAGAATATGGTGTGCTTGGCTAAGCTGAAAGCCGTTGGAAGTTAATTGACAGCAACTGCAACAATATGGTAAAGAACTAACTGGTACATACTGGAACCCATCGTCTACCCATAGCTGACTCTCTAAATGCTGTAATGCTGAGGATTTTCTTTACCAGAAGCAGGCTGCAAAGTCTTTGAAAAAACAAAAATTGGGAAAAAAAAACAAACCAAAACTTTTTCTTTTTTTCCAATGTTATTCCATACTAGATTTTAGATTTTCTTTGTTTTCCAGCCCCAGCTGTTGTTTTTATTAGCTTTCCTCAAAACCTGGCAATAACATCATGAGGCTCTGTCAGAGCTTTTTCTTTGACTCTTAACGCCCACACAGCTGTAGCAAATGTGATGGGTTCTAGTTGCATGACAGTTTAGTTAGCAACAGAAACAGTTCAAAATTTGGAGGTGTACCAAGAAAAATTTTCACCGCCATTCTGGTCCCTTTACTGTTTTAGATGATTTTAAAGCAGTACATGGACTCAAGTATGTGCCTCTAAACAGTCTCATGTAAGAAGTCAAACTGGTTGTGTTGTGTTCCATCCCCCAGATCAGCAGGCTGGCACAATAGAAAGTACTGCAAGCAGAGCATATTACCTTGACTTTGGCATGATGCTGACTGTGGCTACAGATATGCCTTGGTTTGGAAGGTAAGCTTGATTTATGGCCAGCATGAGTTTACATCTGCCTTCAAATGAGCTGTAAACACTCCCCAGCCAGCCCCAAATTTATCCTGCAAATGGCTGCAGATAGCCTTGCTGGTAAGGATCCTGGTGAAGGCAACTACCAAGGATGGAGCAGGTAAAGGGTAGGGGACCAGCCTGCCACAACGCCAGCGCTGAGAAATTGTATCAAGCGCATCTGCTTGCAGTCTGTCAAACAGAACAGCTCCAAATCAGGAGGGCAGAAGAGAAGTTTGACACAGAAATCACTTTGGCAGAGCTCCTGCTCTTATTAGAATTCACCCTGCTGTACCTCATCTTTCCTCCTTGGGAAAACCACTACTAGCAGCAACAGGCTGTTCAGTTCATAGGCATGCTGCAGTTTGGCTTTCTTTGCTGCCATTATTATCTTTAGTGTCAGCTGCCAGTTAAATCTAGTCATGCTGTTTGGCTGTGCTGAAATCCATCATTAAGGTCTTTAAAGTTCCAAACATTTTCTTTATCCCAATCTCCCAAGAAATTAAAAAGCAGCAAAGAAAATAAAAAATATTATTGGTCTTTCATAATAGCTCCATCTCTAGCATTTTCTGAAAGATTTTTCTTGCAATTTAGGAGAAAATATTGGAAAAAAAAAAAAGACTAGAGAAAAGGAAAGGTTGGATGGGAAAAGGCTTGTAAGAGAACATAACGATTATACAAGTAGAAAGTAGATCAGGTATACAAAGACTTTATGTTACCAGAAAAATTGGTTGCTCTTTCTGTAATAGAGACAAAATTATAGAAGTAATAGGTGAGAGAAATTAGGAAATAGTAAATGTAATATATTACAGAAAGCATTTAATATCACCAGCAAAAGACAAGAGTATGAATAGACCTACTGGAAGCTACTATTCATTGTATAGTCCTAATATGTTAGAGGTTTCATGGTAAATCATTTCCATTAAAAAAAAGTAAAATACCTGAGAAAAAGACTGAGTCCTATAGTACCATGCCCCATGGACAGTGAAGGCACGTCCGTGGTCCCAAATATTATGATGAAATCTACCTAAGAGGAAGATAACTGGGGGGGAGAGGAGGGGGGACAAACCAAGCCAAACAACCCCGAGGACAGCATTCATATGTTACAGTAATTGTATCTGATCCTCCAGCTGTGACACAAAGTCATACATGCAGACAGCAGGTATCTGATTAGCTGCTTCTGCTTTACTGCTATTGTTTCATACTGACTAAGAAAGAGCAAAGCAACTCACAACTCTCTCTATAGTAATAGCTTCTTGGTCCTAGTGTGAGGTCCTGGGATTTTTTCTGCAGTTTCTGCTGTTCATATGTGTAATTAATAAATATAATGTTGAGGCATTTAGTCGCTGTAGAAACCATTATTTCTTTAGTTTCCTGTGAGGATTCTGAGAAAATCTGCCATAAGTTTGACCCAACTCTGTCACCTTCTCATAGTCTTGAATGAAATAAGTTATGACTCCTGAGAGGAATATTTGAATTTCTGCCTATGAGTAAAGTTCTATAAATCTACATAGCAATTTGTCCCCATAGACTGTTATGAAATGTATCCTCAAGACCTTATAAATTATATCACCCAGAGGAATTGTATTAGGCATTCTTTCATCATATGAAAACAACCAATGTTGGTAATTTAAATGTGGTTTGCTTAAACTTACTGTTAGTTTGAAAATATTATAAAGGGCAGACAGTCAGTTTTTAGAATAAATAAACTAAGAAAAAACTATAAGGAGAAGGTTGATTACAACTTATCTTCCCTGAAATGCACAATACAACAATCTCAACAATAATGAAAGCATTTTATTCTTGGAGTTCCCTCCAATTCAGTGAATTTTAGAGTACCTGGTCAACATTAACACTTCAACATTAAGAAGTTTTACAAGCAATTCTTGATATTTTAAAAGTATATGGGGTACATAAATGCATATGTCAAAATTTGTACTATTCACAAACGTAATGCAACATAGTAGGGAAAGTAGATGGAAAACTGATGGCTATGAGAGTGTCTGGGGAAGGCAGTTTAATGTATAAACCTTCCCCACAAACTGGAACACAGGTGTGTGTCATTCCAAATGAGTGTCCCAACCTCCAGAATAGAGGTTTGCTCATACCAAATAAATATTTAGATGCACTGATATAACTTTAGTGGGAGGGAACTAGAACATCTACCAGACCAATCTAATGCTCACTGTGCCTAAATGAGTAAATAGTCACAAGATCTGTGTTAGAGTACCAAAATACTGAACTACTGAGACACACATAGAGTTGAATGCTCTCTCCACTGTTGCCATGACCTGGAAAAAAATATAACATGAATTTTTCTGCAGTGTCTGATCACAGACAAGATCTCTTTGTCACTATCTCTTGTGAAAGATATGTGACAGAACCACAATTTCTGCATTTAGGTGGAACTTACATATGAGGTAATCACAGAACTGTTGAGCATGATAACAATAAGCCACCCAAATGTAGGCTCCTACAGAGTTAGTAGCAGATGAGAAAGAGGCTGTACAAAGATGCCTGCCTCACCTTGCGTTCAGCTTCACGCCCTCTGTGCATCTAAACCTGGATTTCTGAACAGAACCCATGTCTGCCCCTATGTTTTGAAAGTAGAAAGTTTTACATTTAGTAAAAAATAAGTACTTGTGTGTGTATATGCAGAATCAAAGCTCATTATATTATGGGCATGTAAATGTATTTAGGAGTGATCATGGTTCTTTAAGTAAAAGAACTGATGGATAATGTCTTCTTGGACCGTACTAATACACCTTAATAAAAAGGAATCATAACAATAAAAAAGGAAAATGCCATCTTTCCAAAAGCTTTATCCTTTTTTCATTCCTCTGTCTTTTCTCTGAAATGGCATCTTGACAGGGGAGACTATTTGGGTATTGCTCTTAATGGGCTCTCAAATATGCTATTATTAGGAAATGTAATGAAGTTCCTCCCCTGTGTTCAATTCACTTTTGTTTATTTTAGGGATGCAGAAAGGGCTGAAATTTTTGCCCCTGTGAACTTTATGGAATAATGGATCATTTCCTCTAATTGTTTTCTTTTTTTTGTTGCTCAAAAAAGGAGGACAACTTAGGAGACTTTCTGTAAAGGTCTAGGGATATCATTATGTCTGTTGCTATTCATAATTGGATATCTCCATGTAATTTAAAACTATTACTGATTGAAAATAAGAGTACAAATAAACAAAACGCTTTTATGAGACTCTAGGGTTGTTTTTATCTCTTCAGAGAAAAGATGATATTTTTTAATGAAAATATCCATTGTGTTTCTTCGGTGTATTAAATAACAAGAGTGAGGGAAAAGGAAAGATAAGGTAAGAGGTTAAGGTATGATCAATTTATAAGGGAATAGTCAATATTTTAAAGACTCAGTAAAAGTCTCCAAACAGAACTTTACAGCTTTATTCTTTTTTAAAAATATTTTTTTACTAATTGTATGACCTGATACTATGGATATTCTCATTTACTTTAGATGCTTTCATTACTCTCTTGCATATATTTAACAAGTGAAGTAAATTGTGTGCACCCATGCTTTATTGCAAAATAGCACTAAGAACCTTCCTAAGAATATCTTTTTCAGCAGAGGGGAAGAGATGTGAAATAAGGTTGGTGTTGTTAAGATCAGATTATTAAAATTATTAGAGGGGTTCCTGTGCTTGATTTAAGGTGCAAATGAGACCATATGCTGAAGTCAATAACATAGATTTTATTTTACATTAAATGAGAGGGGAGAGAGAGAGATGAGGAAAGGGGATGGGGGGGAGAAGAAAGAAAGAGAGTGATAGAGAAATAGATTAAGTAGAAGAAGTATAGCACCACTGCATAGATTCTGATGTCATCCCAATGAGCTCCTTCTGGTCTTCTTGGTGGTTGCAGATTACATCCATGAAGTGGGGTGGGACTGGGGGATGAGTCCACAGATCTCCTCTCTCATTGGGCTTATATTATACAGAGTCTAGGTAGAAATACCCCCTGATGATGTCTTATCATGCCTTTTATCAGCTTTTCCCCTTATCTGGAATAACAGTTTGCCACTTCAAGTAGGAACACTTCTGCACCTGGGAGGCCACTGTGTGCACCACTAGCAAAACACCCGACCAATTTCTTGAGCTGTTAGCACCAGTCCCCTAAAGCCCATGGGGATTAGTTCAGTGGTCAAAGGTCAGCGGTTCAGTCTCTTACACTTCTGGATACATTCTTCTTTTTTAACCTGGGATAGCTGAACATTGAACCACCTTATCTTATCTCAGTATCTTTTTGCAGCCCAAATCAGTAGACATACACAAGGAGGGGTGGGATTCAAAAGCTGTTTCTTTGCAGTTTGCTACAGTAGACAAAAGTCTTTTGGTGACCTTAAAATGTTTAAACCATTAACCATTTCAGTCTTTGACAGACGTTCATACATTGCAATAGCCAGCCAGGATGTGTATGTCATTATGACAACAGTTGCTGGTTTCAGCAAAATGACACTTACTTGGATTTACTCTCTATGTGTCTTTAAGAAACTTGTTGAGTCCTTTCTGCCTTTACTTTGGAGGAATAGTACACTCTTTCAGATCTATATATTTTCTCCACTTTCTTTTCTTAAGACATTCATTTACTATTCGTTAATGCAATAATTTGATGAACTGAATATAAAAGAAGTAGTAATGAATCAAAATTTTATCATATATCCTCAAACATTTTCTGATCTGTATCTGGGAACATGAGGAACTAACATTGCACAGAAGCAATGCTTGTACTCCTTTAACCATAGGGTGATGCATGTCTTATTTCCTCATATATCTAAAATAACTTACAGCTATTTTATACTTAATCCCTGAACCTTGCTGCAGAGTAACTATGCTGACAGAACATATACTGAAATTTCCCCATACCCTCCTGCAATGTTCTCTCTACAGAGGCAAAATTATACTATCCATGTTTTTTAAAGAAAGTCTTTAAAATCACATGAAAGTCCGTATTGACTGGTCTGTGATAAGAGTGTTGTTCAACTGGAGAATATCTGGGAATGAGATCCCACATCAATGATAATTTACTCACTATTGAGCAGCATTAACTGAAGTATTCTTTGAAGATATTTGAATAGGTCTTGAAAGAAAAGGTGCAAAACCCTAACTCTTTCAAGGATTCAGAGATAAATTCTTTAAATCTATAAGGTGACAGTTTTAAGGCACAATTGCCTCTCAAGAATTTCATGCATAATAAGTACACAGTGACTTTAGGGGAAGGTCTGTGACCAGATAACTGCAAGCAGATAGGAAAATAGAAAACAAGGTTCAAAAATTATGTAGGAATACAATTATAGAAAGTCTTTAAAATCAAGCTGGAAGGCTTCTAATGCCTATAAAAACAAGGGTAGTAGGTGAAATTATTTAAATTAGGGCATGATGTAATGTATGTAAATATGAGTAGATGAGATCTGCCAGGATGATTACTCATTAAAATAAATCATGATTTCATCCAGTAAAGCAAATTATCTGAATCCAGACTTGATTCCTATCAGATATAAACCAGTTATTAGTTAAATAGCACAAAAAAAAGTTGTCTTTTATTAACAAGAATATGCAGTTAAAACCTCTGTCTTTATAAAAAGTTCTTTCTAAGAAAACATTCTTTTTTAATGCTACAATGAGACATGCCCCATTTCACATGTTCATATAAGCTAGAAGAATAAATAATGCAGAAACAAGCCAGTAATTAAGAAAAGGAAAAAGAAAAGGCAAAGAAAAATCATAAAGATTTCAGCAGGATGCCAAATGAAAGTGTTTGGGGTCAGGTCTCTCCCAGTATGGGACCTTGAGTCATTGATCTGTTTTACTCTGTGAGGCACTTTGGTGTTGTCTCTGGCTGGACTTAATAAAGGAGTCGAACACTGTGATAAGTGCAAGATAGGAAGATTAGCCCATAAACAGAAACCAAATATATTTTTCTTTATTTTGACTGTCAACTAGATGAATTTTTTATCTTACAATGTAGAGTAATTAATAAAACTACAGAAATATTTTTCTTTTTTTGGTTGGATTAATAGTTTTCCAAATAAATTAGGCCAAGAAATAGGTCAAAGTATATTTAACTATGTGTGATACTGAGGACAAACCAGGGATCTAGATATACTGCCTTCCATTGCTTTTAAGGTCCTGACACAAATCACAGATCCTCTAGGATCCTAAGTGGAGAGAAATGTTATCCACACTACAGTCTTGGAGTGAAGTTAAATCTCTTGAGCTTTTATTTACTGCCCTCCAACTTTCTCCTTCTTCCTCTTTTCCTTCTTTTCCTTATCTGTTTCTTTCCGGAATTCTTTCCTAAAATACAAATTCTATCTTTAAATTTTATCATTAGCAAACAATTTTGCACCCAAATCTCTTGCTTTTCTCCTTTAGTTGTATGACACTTTACCCAAACAATGTCTTTTTCAATTACACCAAATATTTTAAAACAGATTAACATATACATAGCCTAAAATTTTGAATTTCATAATTTAAAGACTAAAAAGATTTGAAAATCGTAAATATTCCTTGGTAGTTAGCTGTGAAAATATTCAAGATAAAAAGAACCCTCAGTTTTCTGCCTTATTAAATACTTCTTGGATGTCCTCTTTCAGAGTATCATAGAATGTGTTAACTTGGGTGTCATGAGAAAAATTACTTAAAACTTACCACCTTAAAAAAATTAAATCTGGCGTCTGTGTTATGTGACAGTACTCAGCTAAAAAGATTTCAACTTATTATAGTTTTAATTTCTCATCTATACTTCATCATTGGTCAATAAACCAGGTAAATGATCTTCATATCCATTTTCTTATTGACAAAACTATTTCTGTTATATGAGATTCTGGCTTTCTCAGGAATTACTTAGATTTACATGCAGACAACCTTAATTTTCCTGGAAATTACAGTTTCTTCCACAAATTTGCTTTTATTTTTTTTAAACACTAGTTATGACAAGTCTTTCATTAACTAGAGAGAAAGCCAATCCATTTTATGTTGCTATTATGCATTTTTTCCATTGAATACATATTTCTATATAATTCAATGATACATCAGTCATTGGAGAGATTATAACAATGCAAATCAAATACATATCTTCCAGCATCTGTGTTTGTTGATGCAACATTGAATTCTTAACACAGTTTCCATCCAAACATCTTTCTATACCTGCTCTTTTGCTGCAGTCATTTTCCTTTAGAAAGTGTTAATAGAGTTCAGGAAAACTGCCAAGAATTACCTCTAAGTTTCAAGGTCACCTTCCTGTGTGGTATAACTGGAATGGCTCAAAGCCTATGGGACAATACAAACAATTTTGCTAGTATTCTTGGCTGTTTGCCAAAACAGAACATTTCATTTGTATACAGAGAATTTTCCTAATAACAAATTATTTTCAGCCATGGCTTTTCATCACCACCACAAAGAGAAATTGAATTGCATATGACTATGCCTATACATAGCACCTCTCAAATTTAACTGTCTTAAGGCAAGTGTTTAGTGAACAATATCCAAATTATTGTGACTGGTGGACTAGATTTCCCTCTTGTTCATTGATTGCTCACTGTACTGCCCCTGTAAGCTGTGCCCTCATCAGCAATCATATTTGTTTGCAGACTTCAAGCCTTAAACAGATAAATGGAGAGAGAGACAGAGAAACATGAAGGTCTGGAACTATCTTTTTCAAAGCCTTGGACTTGTAAACAGCTCCAACACGCAGAATGAAAGAGGATATTTGTTTAAAGTTTCGCTCAATCTGCTCCAAGGCATTCTTCTCATGCATGACATGGTCTGGGGCACAGCTCTACCCGAACAGCACCCTGTCTGCACATATCTGAGGCAGTCCTTTCAACCTCAACAGTATGTCACATGCAACAAAACTTGTAATTCTCTCTTTTTCTGTTTTATCCCCAAAATGACAATGATCTCATGACAGCTAGCCTGAAGGAGATATTACCTCATTCTTTGGAATGGCTTATAAGCTGGAGAGACGGAGCTTCCGTTCTTCCAGATACATATACACACACAGAGAGAAACAAAACATCAGGATTTGTTAATTTATGCTTCTGAACAGAATTAGAACTGAAGCTAAAATTTAAGTCCAGCCTCTCAAATTTGAGAACAGAGATGAGCTACTGAAGGATTGGATGTTTCAGCATTAGCACCAAGGTGACTTTTTAAGTCTTGTAGAAGGATTTCTATCTGCCTAATGTAAGCAATGAACTCGATTTTTTTGTGAATACTTGAATTGCATATAAAGATATAGCGTTAAAGAAACTGTTACTAGATACCTACAATTTGACTTTAAGGTGGATGTCTATGTTAGATTGGATGATATCATGTATACCTTTTGTTTTTTTACAAGGTGAGGTGAGTGGAAATCAGGAAATAGGCCAGCAGCAAGTTTTCTAGTGCATACATGTAAGCAGTTTGTTGTTTAAATGAAATAAATGTTTGAGCAAAAGAATATTATAATCAGTCTACTTCATCTTGTGAGAAAAGTCAAAAGATCTGACTGTTGACTTTTTTTGACAGGAAGAAGCTGCCTTTTTTTCCTTTAAGACTAAAGACAAAAATATGGTTGTGGAAAAGAACAGATTGTTAACATAGATATTTAGACATAGTACCAAGAATGAAAAGCTTTTATAGCAGCTGGTCTGATATCTTGTCATTCTGTCACCTGAGAATGACAGCCTGATAGGTTGCAGCAAGAGGCAAGGAAATTTCACTTTGAAAAACATCAGCAGCCCTTGTACATCTGCTAATTAAAGCAATCTGCCAGTGTTCCTCTTGGGCATTCAATGAATCAACGTTAAACTAACGTGACACATTTTCACTGTTTCTGTAATAGAATTGGAAGTAACACATTTATTTATCAGGTGGCACTGATCTACACTTCCCTGTCTGAGGACGGCTTTTGATTGTCACACTATCACCGTCTGGTCTAGGTGTGACATACTGAAGATTTTCAATCTGTTTCAGTGAAGTTATAGAACAGCATGTGGACCCTATGTTTCTCCTGGAACATTCAAACATTATTTGAGCCTTGGATTTGATTATCAGTATTATTGCTCTATATTTTAACAGAACTGGAGAGCAACAAATGCTGGCAATAGATTAAAAAAAAAATAAATTTCTTTAATCTTATTCAGTCACAATGCAGGATTTCATACAAATTTCTACTTCAGCTCTAAAGCAGAACTCATGATTCTGACATTTTGTTTTATTCTCAGCAATAATAGTTGGTATAAAAAAAATACTACCTTTCCATGACTGATGACAAGGATTTAACTCAAGGGACTTACATTAGGTGCCTTTCCTCCTGATTGTTAATCCTCAGAGATATTTAACCAAGAAAAGTTCAAGTTCAATCTGTTTCTCAAAAAAAATGCAAAGCATTGAATTTTGAAGAAAATTGCTGGAAAATATTAATATAGAATACAGTACATAAATAAATTGTGATATAGACATTACATAAAAGAAGCACATAAAGATGACAACAGTTTAATAAATTGAACAGACTTACTGAAGATTGAAGTTCTAAGATACTGAGAAATGTTTTGTGAAGGCCCTCAGTGTGGGCAATCTCTTCTATCACCCAGGGATTTGACTGCCAGGACCATTAATGGAATGGGATTGCAGTGTAACCTTGGATCAGACTACTGTGAAAATTAGCAAGGTTGTGACAAGGAGCTGTAAGAATTCTTGTGGAGCCCCAGCCCACTGGAATAGGAGATGTACTTATTCACAGCCCCCTCCCCTTGCCTGAGCCTTGTTGCTACATCCCTACTGTTATTTGACAGCACCTGACTCTCTTAATCAAGTCAATTATGGGAGCTCCTAGATGGCACTTAGGCCAATGTTGTGTGATTAATGGAGAGAAACAGGCTCTCCCAAACCAGTGACCCTTCATAAACACAGGACGAGAGGGTGCTGGGACTAGTCTGCAATAGCTTTTGGCAATCACATTTCAGAATCTGCAGAAGGAAAGAAAAGTGTCTAGCCATCAATTTCACATTTCATTACAATGTGTCTTACAGCAAAATAAATAAATAACAAGTACACATAGGATGGTGCTCTAGATTTACAGTTGAAAATTGGTTGATTTTCTTTAATGTCTTGTCTAATATCTTTACCTATTGTAAGGCATAAACCTGAAGCAGCAAATTTTTAAAGTAGTCAGCATGTCTGGTGCACTGTGAAACAGTCACTCTTGACTTTGAACAGCTCATCTCCACCAGTGCATCTTAGGTTGCTGCTTTTAAAGGAATGTAAATGGTGGCTTTTCTTGAAATGAAGTGATAAAAAAAAAACCACATGAGTAAATCTTCTCCAAAATATACCCAGAAATCTTTAGAAAAATAGCTCCTTTAAAAAGTAACACTAATACTTTTAAGAGATTTTGCCTTTATAAATTCAAATATCATTTACTTTCTATTGTTAACGGAAGTGCAAGCATACTTTGGTTATTCTAGCATCTAGTATAAATACTCTGTAATTACTATGGATTGTTGTGCATATGTGGCAAAGGATATCACAATTTTGCACAAAAATATGATGTGTTTTTTTGCAAGGCGAATTTTTAAAAATAACATAAATGCTGATAGAACAAGGAGGAAAAAGACAGCACCTTTTCAAAATGACCTCATATAGTGTAATCTTGGAAGCTCAGAGACAATGAATCACAGCTAGTATATTGCATATGATGCTGAGAGATTAAACAGGAAAATAATCCTTACAAGAATGAAATCTCACCATGAAATATGAACATGCCCATGTGAAAATATTTTAAAAATATTTTGAGCCAAATAACTCAAAATTAATGATAAGTTTAATAGACTTGATGGTGCTAGTAGTGGTAACATTACAGAATTACTTCATTTATCACAGTGGATAGTCAAATTTATCTTTGGAATACAGCTCAGATGTCAAAAACTCATTCTGGGTATTCAAGTGAGCACATTGTCTGTAAAATTTGTAAACATGTGATTTACAACCCTTGTATCTAATGGGATGATTCTACTCTTCCCTCCTTTTAAACAATGTCAGTAAAGAAATTAAAAGGCTCGGAGTGGTAACATCATCTTGCTGAACACTTCATGTGCATTTGCAAATATTTTTGGCATTTCACTTGAACTCAGTAAGGCTGCTGAATCCAGTAGCTTTTCTAAAAGACTCCTTAATGGCATTTAATGAGAACACTTTCTATGTACTCCTGTATTGAATCTTAATTTGTATTAGGTATGTCAGAGAGGAACACCAAAATCCTTATAATGAAAAAATCAGAGTGTCGAATTTTGAGTTCTCCATTTTCAATTTTTGGCTAATTTTGAAAATCAACCTTATTCTTTATATGGGAAAAAGGAAGGATTTGCATTAAAACGTAAATTTTTGAAAAGGATATATCCTTACACTAAATGCATTTCAGTTGGGAAATCTGTTGTAATGTTGGATGAAATACATATTTCTAGTTTTCTGTGCAATGTGGCTGTAAATGAGTTCTAATTATCAGATATTTTAAAACTAGAATACGTCTTGCCAAGCCTTTCTATGAGACAACAGATATAAAGACTGAATTTTACATGTAACATTATTCACTGATTCTCAGTACATATATGATTGTTTATATGATGACTGTAAATTTACATAATTAATTCAGATTCAAAAATGCAGTTAGACATCTAATTTCCATCAATGAAATTAAAAAAAAAAGAAGCCATTTCCATTACCTGATATTTTTGATAGTATAACATTACATTTAACTTGAAATTAGATAATTAATGCAGTAATATGACTAATATAAAAGTGATAGAAGGAAAAAAATCTTCCAGGTTTGAAGATCAGAATTTTAGAATTAAAAATTTATGATGTTTTTTGTAAATTAACTTCATTTGTACAAGTTGGGAAATAATTTCTTTCTTTCTAGTGTTCTATTTTTGTTCAAGTCTCAGCTTTGTCAGTATCTGCAGAAGTACTGACCAGTATAAAAAAACTGAGGTTAATCACTGTTGCAGGTGGTCCATATCCAGCAAAGACAGTGATGTAAGAATATTTTGACTCTTAAACATCTTAGCATTCAGAGCAATGATCTGCTAACATTTCCTGAATTAGAGGTCATGTCTTAAAGAAATTGATCTTCCTCTTCAATTGCCATTTGTTTAGTAGAAATATCCCAACACAGAAGGAAATGCTTAAAAAATGGCAGAATTTAAAAGCCATATATTTAAATTCCAGCTGAAATCACAGGCTCTATATCAGAGCCTGAAAAAAATTAAATCTATAATTAATTTATTCTATGATTCAGATTAATAATTTCAAATATTTTCTCCTCTGAATTTCAAAGGACTGAATAAAAATAAAACATTTATATTCTAAATTTTATTGTTCAAAGATTAGTGAGACAAATCACACCCATGCATTCTTGTTAAGGTAAAATGAAGCTTGTAGAAATAAATTTTGCCTGTTAAAAGTGAAAATCTATACAGGAGTACATTAATTGGTCACAATAATTCCAGGAAACTAATGTCATATATTAAATCTAAAGGAAACATAAACACCTTAAGGTATCAGAATTCATAAGTAAAGGAGGCTGGTTTATCTAATGATGAATAACATCCTGTCTTCCATATGAACAGAACCTTGAAATATAGTGAGCAATAGCATAGATGACAAACCCTATTATATGGGGTGTGATTTTTTTTTGACATGCTGACCTATATTATTTTCTCCAAAGTACTATTTGTTGTGCATAAAAGGAAATAAAAGGTGTATTGTTTTAACCTTATACCTATATTACTTAGATAAGTAATGTCAATGGCTTAATAGCTCCTGATCCTTTGGGGAGCTTAATGTTTTATTCCCTCTGGGCTCTCTGTAGCTATTTCGATATGACTCTTGTTACAAGAACTTCATCTTTCTTTTTCCCCTTTCTTTTTATATACAAATTATCATTAACTCTACAAAGGAGACCGTTCTCCTGAAGATCTTCTGCAAGATAAATCCTTCCATTTTTCTCCCAGAGATTCAATGGCAGTGTAAGTCTCACACCTCTCTTCTGTTGTGTTACAAGGAGGATTCAACAAGCAGAATAAAGGACTCATGATGAAACCCTAACCACAATCACAAAAACTTCTTCTGAAAGAAGTCAGTTCCAGCTCTGTTGCAACCTAAAAGAGCTTATTTCCCATCACCATCTTGTGACTCAGGGCTTGCTTGAGAGTTGGCAAACTGTAGAAGAATATCAGGGATCAGCAAAGCTCTAAATATAGAGATTCTTTAGAAATGTGGCATTCTAAGCCATTTCTTCACTCTGTTTATGGATTTAGTTATATCTGAGGACTTCATACTCATACCATACCAGTACTCTTGGCAACTCATTAAAATGAGACCTGCAAATAACTGAAAATGAGATTACACCTTTTTGGCTCTAATTTAGTCCCTTGGGGCACATTTTGCTTCTCTTTTTACTCATTATTCCTGCTGCTTACTTGCAATATTGTCATAATAAGTTTGTTAAGTTCATCTTGTTTACTTTCTTTTTCTTTCAGCAGGGACATTACTTTCCCTAACTGAAATACTGAAAATTAAAAAAGAAAATATTCCTAGATATATGTGCACCTTCTGTAGATCTGTAGTCTGTAGATATCAATACCAGCAGCATTTCATGTTCTTCTTCCCTAATGAGTTCCAACCATCCTGGTGTCTGATCAAAATGGTAAAAGGCTGGAAATGTTACGCTTCTGTATCTTCTTTTAATACAATCTTTCTATCTTTATTGAAAAATCTTTTTTTAAAAAAGTAATAATAAGATAACATTTTCAAGGCAGCAACTCCAGCAGCATTGACCTAAAATGTTCATGCTGACTCACAAAATGTCAATTCTTTGAGAAGGTAAAGTAAAAGCAAAAAATGGGTGTTGTTGTCCTATGGGCTTAAAAAGATTTGTGAATTTAACTTTCAGAAAAAAAGTTGTCAAAATGTGAACTTCAGATTTTAATACTTTCATATTTACTTCTTTTGCAAAGAAGCAAATAGGATAACATATCAGGTATGGGATGCACTATAATAACATTCAATTATCATCAGAAGTATTGAGTAGAACATTTTCAGAATAAAGTGATTTCTTGGTATAATGCAACTTTCACTGTATGCTGTATCAACTCTTGACTTCATATCCACCAATATTTCCCTTACTATTATCACACTAAATAATTTTTATTTTTATAATGTGTAACAAAGAGAAAGATTTCACAGTCCTAACCACCTACAGAAGAAAAGTAATTTGTTTTACTTTCTAGTCAGTATTTGAGAAAAAAATTATTTAAGAATGCAACAAAATGCTTTTTAGTTTTATGCAGTGACATGCCATGCAAATCTGTACTGCTTTATAAGTATATCTTCATGATTAAGAGTATTATGCCTACATAAATCCATAGAAGAAAATACATGAAACAAGCATTTTATTACTAGTACACTGAGAGAAGGGTGCTTTCATGCTTATATCTTTAATTCCATAGTTATCAGATGGGCAATTTCACTAGCAAAATGTTGAAGGTAATTTTCTTCTTCCTTTTTCTTTTTACTTCAGTTTAGAATGTAATCTTTATTGGTGTCTGAATTTTTTTTAAGTCAGGCCAATTGACCTTACTACAACACTTGTTGAATCAGGTTACTGAGTAAATGACATCATGCAGGACAAAAGTTAACCACAGCAATATTCCATCAAAGGGTTGATATTTGCATTTAAAGTCTTTTGAAACACAATTCTGTATTATTAACTCTAAGTCAGCAGTCTTAAATCCAGCCTCAATTCCCTCTTTAATTACCTGGATAAACGCATTTGAGTCTTTTCAAGATATGAACATTCGATTTCAAATCAAAGAGATTTTTTCCTTAGTCCTCAGGCAATCTGGCCTTTTGAAGTCTGTAGCCTTAAAATCAAGACTAACAATTAACTATAACAATATTTTATCAATATTACAGAAAATACTAAATGCTAGAAAGATTATGGCTACCTATCTCTGAGACACCAACTTAAACCCAGTCTTAAAAACTATCCAAATACTGTTTCATCATAATTTGATTAAGAATGTGTGATGATTATTCAGACTTTTCTTATTTTGCAGAGTTCAAGGGAAAGTAAAAGAACCATGGAAACCTTTGTGAAAAGCATTCAATTGAATTTACCAGGGACGTCTTGCTTGTATGTTTTTGATAAGGGCCAGTACAAACATTTCTCACCCTGTATCATTCAGTTAAGCTGTTATTGCTAAATACAGCTCACAGTATAAAAAGCTTAGTTAGTAATTAAAATTCCTGATGAAAATACAATTTTGCCTTTGCTAATTTAAAAAGATTTTTTTATATATAGTTTATCAGCAGGGCTTCATGAGTCTAATGGGTGTTTTTTGGAACTATGAGCCTTTTGCTCAGGAGTAAGTTATACCAAACCTAAGATTGCCATCTTACTGTGAGTCAATTGCCTTGCAAGTTAGAAAAGGGTATGGTGTGTGTATATTATGACAATTTTTGTATTGTAATGCAGCCTCTCCTTCCCCAATATGTGAAGTATACAAATACAGGTGACTATGTCTATCAATTAATTAGGTCCATTGTTGCTTGTTTTACATTATGTAAAATACCATAATTGCTTTTTTTTTTCAATTATTGCAAGACTGGGATATCTCTGGGTAGCCTGAGATAGGCTTATAGCAGGAGATGGTGGACTGATGCATAGTGATGGTTTATTCCAGTAATTGACACAGGAATGAACATGCTCACATTTGCAAGACAGTCATAGAACGACTTGATTTGGAAGGGACCTTAAAGATACTTTAGTTCCAACCCCCCTGCCATGGGCAGGGACACCTCCAACTAGACCAGGTTGCTCCAAGTCCCATCCAGCCTGGCCTTGAACACTTCCAGGGATGAGGAATCTGCACCTTCTCTTGGCAACCTTTTCCAGTGCCTTTCCACCCTCGCAGTAAAGTATTTCTTCCTAACATATAATCTAAACCTACACTTCAGCTTAAGGCCATTCCCTTTTGTGCTATATGCCCTTGTAAAAAGTCCCTCTCCAGCCTTCTTGTAGGTCGACTTTAGTCTTCCATTATATTTAGATCTTAATGAAATCCAGCAAATAATATTTCATGCTGTTTCTTGAGTAGTAAACAAAGAGTGCTTCTGTGTAAAAACCATCTTTTTTTTTCTTTTCTTACAAGTAAAAAGATGTTTTAAATTCATGGAAGCTGTTAACTGAAGTTTGCACATTTGACAATATGATATAAATATTCCAGTCATTGAAACAAAGCTGACAAAAATAAATTTCAAATTTCAGTCATCACTGTTTGTTTATTCTTAAGAGAATTTTGATCACTTCTGTAAAGTTTAAAATTAATATTATAAGGTACACATATCCCATCCACCCACCACATGTTATTTCATGTTCATGAAGCCACTGATGAACAGCAGTGACCTAGTCATCTATGTTATGACCTTATTATATCAAAGAGAATAAAGCAGCACACTTCACACTGAAAGTAATTGGATATTTTTCAAAGATATTTTGGTTTGTCTGAAAACAATCCTGAAGAAGAATTAACACTTCTGCCTGCAAGGTCACTGAAAAAGAAGCTATCTTGGCAACTACAGTATGAGTGGGATGCTATTTTCAAATTCATTTGAAAATAAATTTGCCATTTTTCAGGATGGAGAGCTTGCCCTTTGAGGAAAGACTGAAGAAGTTAAGGCTCTTCTCCCTAGAGAATAGAAAGCTCAAGAATAACCTCATTTTATTAAGTATTTATTAATCTTTCCATTTATTAAGTATTCCAGTACTTGAAGAGGACAAAGGTTGTCCTCTCACTTCTCAAGGAGCCAGGCTGAGAAGCTGAGGGTCATTGGGTACCAGTTGCATTGTGAAGGGTTTCAACTTCATAGAAATGTCAGAGACTGAAATAGCTTGTGTCTCAAACATTGATATAAAGTTTTAAACTGTATAAAGAGGACCATCCCTCTCTAAAGGATGCCTGACTAGAACTTTGGACTGAAAGTCAGACTACTGATTAGATAAACAGAAACCCATTCTTCAGTCACCAGGCCTGGGAAAAAACTAACAAGGATGGTGGAAAGGTGTCCAGAAGAGAGCCAAACCCAGCTTCCATGCTGAGTCACCACTGGCTGAGCTTGGGGTGGGGGAGACCACAGCCGAGGAAGTCAGGTTTACACAGACTCCCCCCCCCCCCGAAATGAGGGTGAGGGGGAAGAGGTTTCAGGTGTGACCTCTGGTCAGGGGCACTGAACACCCATCCTCCCTTTCACAAACTGGCCCAGCTGTGGAAATCCCTAACCCCACAGCCCAAATCCACAGGAAATTCATGTGAGAGGCAGCTGAGGGGAGTGTCATAATCCATCAAAGACCCCCCAAAGCACTACCCCAAGACCTTGCACCACAGGACTGCACGTGATGTGTCAGATCCAGTCTGTTGCAAGAGACTGTCCCTCCCTCTCCCTCCAGGGGAGACATACCTGGACATTGCCACCTGGCCTGAGCATACATTAACCCATCAGATTCTGTTTTTCGGGGGACCTTTGCCATCAAGAAGACCAGAAGATGAGGATCAACAGGATGCCATCAGGATGTGTGGAATGGTGATACCTTCTACCTAGTCTATTTTCACCTCACTCTCTCTCCTCCTACACATCCTCCAAGCTCCTCTTTCCCTATTCCATTCTCTCTCCTTTACTTTCCCTCATACTTACTATCAAATAAAATCCATACTATTGTCTCTAGCATGTGGTCTCATTTGCACATCAATTTGGGCTGAGGATTTCTTCCATAATTTTAATAACTGGACCGTAACAAGAAGAAATAAACCTTTTGCAGTGAGAACATTCATCCACTGGTACATGGTAGAGTGTTCATCACTGGTGGTTTTCAAAATGTAATTGGACAAGGTCCTGAAGTGAGTTCCTTAGAACTCAGGATTTTCTGTGATTCTCTGATCCTGATTTTCTGATCTAGGCTTCCTTTCCAACAAAAGGTTGGACCAGTCAATCTTTTGAGGTCGTTCTTAACCTGCACTATTCTATGATTCCAAAAATTGGGATGAATATGCTTGTGGTTCCCTAGATCCTCCTTCCATGCATTTTTGTGGATGGGTGTCACATTGGCCAAGCTCCAGTCATCTGGAATCTCCTTGGTTAGTCAGGACAGATGATAAATGAAGATCTTGGTGAGCTCTTCTGCTAGCTCCCTCAGTGACCTTGGACAAGTCCCACCCAGTTCCATAGACTTGTGAGCATCTAGTTGTCACAGCAGGTCACTAATTGCTTCCTCTTTAATTGCAGGGAGTCTATTCTGCTCCCTGTCCCTGTCCACCTGCCCAGGGGCCAGCTGCCTTGAGGATAACCAGTCTTACTATCAAAGACTGAGGCAAAGAAGGTGTTAAATACTCCAGTCTTTTCCACATCCTTAGTGGCAATATTCTCCACTTTGTGTCCAATGAAGAATGGAGATTTTCCTTGGCTCTCCTTTTGTTGTTGATGCATTTTTAAAAACACTTTTTACTATTTTCACAACAATGGAAATAAGCAATTTGGTATATTTACTCAACATTATTAGTATTTCCGAGAATGCATTTTGTTGAGCTATTATTTTTTTATTTAAGCATTTTAGAAGCTGAATAAGTTTGCCAAATATTCATTACAGGTGAGGTCTGTTAAGCTAGTTGGAATTAAATATTTACCAGAAGTGCTGGTCTTTTTCCAGTTTCTAGAGAAGTAGTCGAGACAACCAACTAATTCCACATGCCAAACTTGTTCATGGCTAAAATTTGGCAGGTGAATTCCCAGCAGCAAGAATTGTTAAATTTCTGTTTGCAGGTTTCTTCACAGATATATTTGGATTTGTTTGTACTTTCCCCTCATTGACCTAAGTTTGCCTTATGAGTTTTTGTCAGCTGTTGAGTTCTTTAATAAAAGTAATTTCCTTTGTAGTGCTAAAAAAGTGACTTGTCAAATTATGAAGTCTTGTAAAGCTTTGCAGCAGATCAAAAAGGAAAGGAGTCTTTAGATCAGTAAAATGTGATCCAACAGATGACACAACGTAAATAGGATTTTTCATAAGCTATGTTCTACTCTCAAGTCTGCACAAAACTTGAGGCCTGACTGTCAGTATATTTAGGCCAAATCCTATATATAAAAAAATATTATTTTTAACCTTCATTTTAAAAGATCTGTATTTTTCCTTTTTTTTTTTTTTTTTTAACTTTTGAAAAGAACAGTCATGGTGACTAACTACCTGGAAGATCTCATGCTTATCCAGCAAATACTAGTTTCCAAAATATATCCTGTTCAGTGCAACTGTTGGGTCTTTCAATGGCAATCTCAATATGTGGGCCAGTCTGGAATTTCAATAGATTGCCATTAAGAAAATATATCATTCTCCAGTTCTGCTGACTGTTATAAAAAAGTAAAACAACCAATTGTGTGCTTCAAATTTGGTTTAAAAATCGACACCGTTGTGAGGTAAACTATTGCAGTGTAAGTCTGACCTGCAGGAGCTAAAAGATTTTGGGCCCAAATTTTTACTGCTAATTGTCTAAGCTCTTTAAAAATAATTCACCAAAAGATATTTACCCAGCATCTGTTTTCTTTTGAAATTTACTTTCACACTAGAGATATTCTAGATATTCTATCCTTTTTCAGTTTTTATTGTGAGGGTTATAATATCCATGGATTGTTATGGATAAAAAGAGTTGGATCAGTCTATTAACCCCCAAAATACTTAAAAAGTCATGTGAGGTTTAAATGAGGAGGAGGAAAAAGAGGACAAAAATGAAACATATGCAGGACAGCTGCTAGTCTTTCTCTCTACACTATAATTAACTAGATCAACAAAGATGTGAAAATCATTTGTGTATTTACTTAGCTCTTCAGTGACTGGGAAGCTAGTAAGATTGTTCTATCTTTGAATAGCTGGAATTATTGGCACTTGATTGTCCTGGCAGCCAAAATGGGCTATAAAAATTTTTGATGACAGTATATCAAAGTGTACAGTCCAAGAACTAAAGAAACTAACTTCCTATTTTGGAATAAATGTTTACATATGTATTCATTTAGGAAAGAATGAACAAATCATTACATGTAGAGTTTCTGTCCTAAATTCTGATGCATACAATGCTGTGAAGTAATATGCAAAATTTCCATAAGTTCATGTTGTGGTTTATATTCAATAAGGCGCTATTCCTGAATAACACAAAAATGTTCAAATTTTATCCAGCACTTAACCAAACAGTATGAGAACTATCAGTTTGAAATGGCTTAATTTTATTGTTGATCTTATCTACATATAATCTAATAATAAGGGGAGGGGAGGGAAAATTGTCAGTTAAAATTTATTTTGTCAGTTTAGAAGTAAAATTGTGCAAAACTTTCTTAAATCATGACCATATTTTTCTGAATCACACCCTAATCCTGAAAGCAGAATGCTTGTTTTCTTGCAGTTCTGGGTTTGGTATCATCAGATTCCAACTTCATATTCTTTTATTCTGCAATAAATGAGATTTCCAGTATGTGCTAGCAATTTTTTTATAATAAAAACAAAGCTAAATGAACTAAATAAATAATGGGTTCCTGTGTTATGCTTGTCATGCTTAATTTATTAAAATCCTGAAATTTAAACTAATTTTCTGATTTTTCATATCCATCTGTCACCTCACCAATCCATTTTCATACCATTCACTTCTATGATATTTGAGCAGCCAGCATAAGTTGCAAAGAAAATTGATATAAACCAGTTCTGAGGTATGCCTAATTGTAGCTGATTTAACTTCCTGAATTCTTAAGTTTACATTTTTTTAGTAGGACTATAAACAGCTCTCTGAGATTCGCATTTTCAACATAATTTCATCATGTATAATGACATCATGTAGGCACTTGCATATTTATAGAAGATTCAGTGCCATTTGAATAAAGATATACTTGCCTTCTTGGGCTTACTTCTCTTAACTTAATCAAATGGTGAACAATCTTATGTTTAAAAATAACAAGATCTCTTACAGGCTTAGAAAGACTAAATGAAGAACATTTCACTAATATATTCAATAGCCAGCATAGATGCCAAAAGAATGCAGAGAATTTTTCCTGCTGAAACTGACTCTTGCCATGCAGTCCCTTTTATCTAGAACTTCTTGGTAGACTTTAAATTATTAATTATAAATATATTCTAGAAAAATATATCTGTCAACCATACCATTGACAAACCTGGGGTGGCTGAAAAATCAAGACAGGAGATAATCAACTGTCAAAGTTACCTCTGTTCTCAATTTTCTTTCTGTGTATAATTTTATACATCATCTCCCAATGATTCATTAATCATCAGCTATTGGTTTCTCCCTTTCCACACCTTTCTTTTTAAGATATATCTATTGTAGCCACTGATTGTGCAAAAAACCAGTCTAACGGAGAGTATGGTTCAAGAGAGCCCAAGAAAAACAAAATAAGAGAAGGTGGAAAAACTGTATAAATCGCACCAGGAATCTGGTAAGGGAAATTCACTACCTAAATGTCTCAGGTGGAGACAGATTGGGATAGGTCTAAGGTAAAAAGATGAAGCAGTCCAAAAAACATTTGTATTGTCACAGTGCCAATTCACAGTCGCATCATTAGTGTTAATCAGAAGCTGTGATTTGTCATTATTGCTATTAGAAGTGCACATCTGGAATCTAAAAGAGAGCAGACGACTATTATAAAATGAAAGTTGAGCTTAGGCTCTTATTCACATCCAATATATGAGAAAATCTGGCAAGAGTTTTTAATACAGAAATGTTTTTTTCAGAAATACAACTTTCCTTTTTCTTGTTCTTGCTTCATGCTAGGTGGTGTTATCCATTACTGTGGATCCCTATGGCAGGACTGCATTCACTGTCAGTGGAAGAAGACACCTGTCTCTCCCTACTTCCTCAGAGAGGAGGGCAATTAATTGTTTGCTGCTTCACACAGCACCACAGCTCACACATGTACTAACAGAGGTCTTGTTCCTCATTACCCTTCCACACATTCTCCCAATAACACTTTAGTCTCTAAGTAACAGCTAAAGAGGGAATTTAGCAATCAGTCATAATGCAAATGTAATTTTGGGAAATGTTGCCTTTCAAGGCATTTTTGAATTATATTTTTTCATTTGGGGGACAGAATTACATACAGTTACTACTGAATAATCTCGTCTTACTGCTTCATGTTTTATAGACTTTTATTATTGTTTTGTATGGACCAAATGAGACTAAATTCTAAAATTTATGGGTGCTATATTTACAGTACACATCAGTGAACAAGCGTCAGGAAACATCAGTTTTATAGGGGAATTAAGTGAGGTTGTTATAGCAAAATTTATTGTTTGGTCCATGAAAGCTCAGACTTGAAAGGTTAGGCCACAAAGTAATAAAGATAGAATATCACAATCATAATCTCAGTAAGCAGTATAACATGACTATAAAATAAAAATGGACAGAAAGTGACAGAAATATATAGGCACAGCTAATATAATTTCCAGTTCTATTAAGTTTGTCTATGACTCTGGAATGTTACCACTGAACTATAGGCTGTCAGAAGTAAATTTTCAGGTTTCCTTCTTTTCTTTTCTCTTTCTTTTCTTTTCTTTTCTCTTTCTTTTCTTTTCTTTTCTTTTCTTCTTTCTTTTCTTTTCTTTTCTTTTCTTTTCTTTTCTTTTCTTTTCTTTTCTTTTCTTTTCTTTTCTTTTCTTTTC
>JAWWMU010000054.1:6074447-6127312 GCA_035048155.1 Cinnycerthia olivascens | reverse complement strand
TTCTTTTCTTTTCTTTTCTTTTCTTTTCTTTTCCTTTTCTTTTCCTCCTTCATTTCTTTTCCATACATTTCCTGAGAACTACTTTGAAAATAATATTAATCATATTGTCTTTGCAAAACAGAAGAGATAGATGCTATAGACCATGGAAAACACGAGCCACTTTGGCCAATCAAGCAGAAAATATAGCCTCACAGCTTACCAGCAAAATTTATTGTGCCACCAAATATCCTGCATATTGCTTTTTATTCACCTTAAGACTACAGCCCTCTAACAGAATGTAAATAGAAGTAAAGCAGTGATCAGGACACAAGAGCACTTGGCAGGGAGGAAACCCAATGTAGCAATAAATACTGGTACATAAAATCAAGTCCTGGATTTTTAGAAACAGGCATGCACCAAGCCAGCACAATCCAGTACTCTATTACAATGTATATAAGATATATCTCTTTCTTTAAGAGTATGCAATGTATTAAGTAGCTAAGTCATCAATAAAGTTCATGGTGTTCTCAGGGGCCATACCTGCACTACACTTGCCTGTAGCTGCATTTACATTGAATTGTCGACACACTCTGAGGACACTGCATGACTGCATTCCCCAGCCACAAATATTGTGTAGCTGTTTGAGCACCCAGTGGAGCATGGCAGCACCCCAGATGGCACAGCAAGATTCGCCATCTGGAGGGCATCACACCTCACACACTGTGTGGACAGTGCATGCTCCTGGACAGAAGCAGCTCAGAAACCTCCACCCTGGCCCCAGTGCCTGCCGAGCACTGCCTGCTGCCAGGTCACCGTGCCAGGCTGAGTGCCCAGCGTGCCCAAGTGGTGCCACTGCACCTGAAAACTCCACAATGGGTGTGGAATGGACCATGACTACAAAACACCTGCCTCAATAGCCAGGGATCTCCTGCCAGGGACATCTCATGGCCCATTTAGGACAGACTCCACACTTTTCCATGAGAAATGGTAGCCAGGTGTAAGGTCTTCATAAGATCCCTCTGTGGTGCCAATGCAGAGATGCAGAGTCAACACACCTGGTCACACCATAGCACCTGCTGTAAGCACAACTTGGAAAGAATTTTAATGCCGTAGCTATGCTAATAGTAAACTAAAAATGATAAAGAGATAATTTCATACCACAATTGGTTTTAAGTACAAATATACACACACAGCATAATATAAAGTAGAAAACGTGGAAATTACCAGCTCCATATTTTGATCAATTACCTCTTACACACCTACCATGGCTTTCACTTGCACATGCTACATTTCAGCCTTTCTACTTTTAGATCTTCAAAATTTTTGGGTAACTTTACATCAATCCAAGTTTTTTGATTAACCAATTGCTTCTCCCTGCTGGAACAGATGACATGGTGACACTGAGACCTGAACTGCCAAAGGCTGGTTACCCCCTCTCACTGACACACCCAAGGCTGCCCAGTTCTGAGGCACATCAAGTCTAGAGACAGTCTGACAGAGTTACAGTTTTGTTGTGTTCCTCTTAAAATATTCATGAATCATAGATAGATTAAAATATTTCCTATGGAAGTATTCAGCGTAGACCATCTTCATGTTCCAAAAAACATCAAGATTTATATTGCCTAAGACTGCATATCAACAAACTTATTTTTTGTGTTGAATAAAATATCAGTGTATATATAGATAGAACTATCTTCCTAATACAGACAGAAGACTGAAATCACTCACATCTTGCATCCTGTAGGAAATGATGAAAAATAATTTAATACAATAAAATAACAGGTCTCTAAATTCCAAGAAGTTTTAGTGATCTCAATATTACAAACATAAAACATTTAAGTAATTTCTAGAACTGTATCTTTTATCTGTGATGAAAAACTGTATTTCTTTTCTATATTATTGCTATCATGATTGCCACTTCTATAAGCTATGAGATAATATGCTGACTAACTAGAAAAGCAATAGTTTTCATAAAATTTCCCATATAAGTACTGTCTGAAAAGGGTATGAGGTGTATCTGGTGTTAGTCAAATTCTGCTGAAGTAATTTAAATGTCATTTAAGCTACAGGAGGAAAATTTAGAAACATGTTTTAATATTTAACAGAAAATTGAAACAACAATTTGTCTCCTTTATCTTCTCTCAGGACTTCACAGAATGGGAAGTTTCTCTGCTATCACCTCAGGAACTGCTGCAGGAGCAAGTGCACCCTTAGAGCATGTGGCACTCCTGAGGAGCCGTGAGAAACTTCCATTATCAAATCCCTTTAACTATGCTTATTCCAGCACCTACCAACACCCTGTACCACCTTATCAGCACTGAACTCTAACATGAGCTGCTGGGAAAAGAAAAAAGACTTGGATTCTAGGTTAAACCAGAACAGCATGTGTGCCTATCTAGTACTCTCTGCTCCTAGATTTATTCCAGCATGTTAGCTGCTGACGGGTGATACTTTGAGTCTGTGCAGAGATCATGAGGTACATGCTATTTGTGGTTAGAAAACCTGCAAAAATGTACTTGTTTTGCCTTTATGCATTTGCTGTTACAAAATGTCTAAAAGCAATCTGTCATACACCATAGTAACAATTAGTTGTGTGAAAAATTTTCTCTTCAGAGAGAAATATCAAAAAGCAACTTTATAATTAAACAATGAAGATTGTTTCAATTTTGTCTTAAATTTCATATGTTTATAAAGTCAAATGTGAAAGAAAAAAATTTAAAGAAAATATTTATATTATATACTGATATTTTGTTCAGTTGTGAGTTTAAATTGTCGAGATAAATAGACCCATTGGCAAAAATTCAGCACTGCTGTTGAACTTCAGATTCTTTTTCATCAATGCAAAAGCAAGGAAACATTTAATCATTATCTCCAAGGGACAAATAATCTTCACATCTGTCATCATAATAAAAATCAGACAAATTTATTTTAATATAATAATATCTTTTCATACTGGTCTTCAGCTGACCAGTAAAGATAAGCTTGGAGGAAAAGATGGATGGGTAGAGGAAAACAGAAATGGAAAAAAATCAAATTAGAGAAAACAGGAGAGAAATTACCTAAAAATGCCAGAAACTGAGAGGGGTAACTCAAACATTCGTGGTATCTGCAGAACTGGTTGAAAATTGCACCACAGCTATTTAAATGCACATGCACATAAACTCTTCTGAATTTAAGAGATATCTTTGCCAGAAGCATTCACTGTTTCAATGTCCTAGATATTGACATTGAGATTTTATTAAAACGGAGAGTATAAGGCACTTTTAAATATTGTTGGAAATTGGTTTGCTACATCCTCCAAACTATGTCAAGATAGGCTTTGCTTTCTTTCTATTCATTAACTCATTTTTTAAATAGAAATAAAAATTGTTTCTCACATATTTTTACCAAAATTATTTTTGATAGACATATTTTAGTGTGCTCAACATTTTATTTTAGCAAAACACATAATTCATAAAGTGCTGTAGAATGAATACTGGGCAAGAGAGAGGCAGCAAATATACAGCAGGATCTTGCTCTCTCCTGACTTGTGACACAGACTGTGATTCATGATGCAAATGTGGCTGATAAAAAAGGCTTTCTAGTTTGCTTAAATGTACTGGCTTATTTTGCTGCTTTAAATTATTTCAAAGAATATTTGCTCCAGGAGGTAAATACAAATCTCATCAGGAAATCTCTCTTTCTCCTGCCCTCTTTCCCCTGAGTTATCCTTGCAAAACCTTTCTGGGAATAAAAGAGAAATAGGTTATTTAATTGATTAAATTAATTACTTCTATTTCATTAGTTGGTGATCTTTACAACTCTCCTTTGCATAGGATGAAGGAGGTTTTCATGCCACAGTGCGAGGACAGTATCATGTTTAGAAACAGCTTATTGGGACTCACTAATTCACAAGCAAACTGAAATGTAAGAAATCAAGTTGAAGCTTAGTTGGGCTGGGAAATTGCACTTTGTGGAGCAGTTTCACTCGTTCTCAGGATGCCCCAGGCTCACAGATGGGCTGGCATGGAGCTGTACCTTCTCCATGGACTGTCTGATGAGAGGGTCCTCACGGCCTTGGTATAGCCACTTCCCACTTAATCCAGGCCCTAGGGATAAGAGAATTATGCCAAAAGCAGGGGCAGTGTATTTCACTCTCAACTCCTCAGAGATGCTGTAGCTTCCAAGCTGGTGTAAATAGTAAATCAAGCTCAGGTCTCCTCACAGAGACATGGAGCCATCCTGAACTAGGGAGTATCCCTAATCTGACACTGTCTACCCCACACCTGAGTTTATATTTTAGAGTCATAACTTGTAAGAGGGGTGTAAAGGAGAATCCATGACGAGATAGGTCTGAGAGGGAAGACCACATGAACTCTTAGACCCTAGGCAAAGAAACATTGGTTTAAGAGTGTGAATTACCTTTAACATCCATGTCTGTACTGGTAGAATAAGCTATCTCATGAAACCTGGTGAAAGTACGACATGATAGTGTAGAAGGGCTAGGGTGGAGGGGAGAGATTTTTTTTCTATAGATCTCAATTGTAAATTATTCCTCTTAAAGAGTGACTGACTGACTGATGTGCATACTCTGAAAGGACAGACACGGCCTTTTCATGAAGAGACCCCTTACTTAATCAGGATATGCCTCACTTCTCTCCTTACTCAGTCTATATTATTTTAATGGTATGAGGTTTTATACAGGTGAAGCTTTTGAACTTGAAAGGAGTGTCATTGCTCTTCTTTGGGTTGAATTTAGGCAAATCCCTTTCTAAGTGTTCACAGGTGTAAAGTTATCTTTCACAAGCAACTGACACCTGTAGTGAAATTTTTGTCTGTTTTCAGGAAATTGACTACCTCTTCTTCTCAAAATAATTATTTCAGAAGAAAACAGACTCATATCAGAAGAGAACCACTAACCAGTACATGATGATCAGAATCTGTCATACTGTCTTCTCACAAGAAAAATCTTCTTACCCAGAGCAATTCCACAGAGTAACACTTTGCAGTCTTCTGTAACAGAAAAACACACTCGCTTTGACAACTGAGCGCAGTAAAATGAACAGATAGATCATAAATTAGGAAGATTAAAATACCCAGTCCTTTCTTTTCTCAAGATTAGACCAAAGAACTGTAACAGAACTTTTGCGTTTTGTGCTTCTCTCTATTGTGCATGCCATCAATATTATTTTTTTAACTACATAAAAGCATTAATTACAAGCACTGCTTTCTCTTTAGAGTTGTTTTGAAGTCCAGCATACCATATGTCTCTACTGAGTGGAGTACTTGATTAATTATTTTCTGTCTCATCACTTAAACATGATTGTTTCAGGGAAGCAGCATTTACGGCAAGAGAATTAAAACACACAAATTGTGCATTGAGTTTAGATGTAAGCTCATCTCTCAGATACACAAACTGCAATCTTATTTCAACATCCAAAAGTATTGCAGCTAGCAGCAGTAGATGATAAGAATTATTTTTGTCTCCTCTCTCTGTGTGTGAAGAGCTCAGGCCAACTATTCTATCATGGGGTGAGGGTGGGTGAGGGAGAAATTTTTAATGTCCATGGGCAGCCTAGGGCATGCATAGGAACTCCTTAAAAGCTACTGAACCTTTTCCTTCCAAAAAGAAAACACAAACTTACACCACCTTATGAAAATCTAATCATCATTGAAGCAAAGTTTTAAATCAGCAAAGAGAAATTACTGCCTAATCCAACACAAGTAACCGTTTCTTTTTCTCTCATTCTTGTCATTTCAGTCTCCCTACTGTCTGGGTGCTACCTCACTCATTTCCATGAGTTGCCAACAGCCTTTTACTGAGGACTGTTTCTAGACATCTTATCTGCTGCGAGACAGAAAGCGTACAGAACTTGCTATTGAAAAACAAGACTTATGCGAGAAGAAAGAGCATTAAAGCTGGCCAAAGGAAACAAAACATTTGGATACAGCATGGTGGATGAGAGGAGTGATACATTCTCTTGTGCCAGTTGCTGAAAGGTCTGTGCATTAACTACAGTGATATGAGCTGGAGGATCGCATCTGGCAGTGCTGCTGGGAGTATTCTCCTCCAGTGTGTTTTGTAATGGGCATTTGTAATGTTTAATTACATTGACAAGGCATGCACAGAAGGGACAAGTACACAAGCAGACACACAGCACTGAAATGGAAAATCTGATCATTAAACTAGAAATCATTATTTTGAAACAGCTATGGACAGAGCAGGATGAGGCTGCTACAAGCCTCAGAAACGTACCACCTTAGCTAAGAGACCAAAATCACAGCTAGAAAGGTTAGATGGAGAAAGAAAACATATTTGTTATTCTGTTTCATGCTAGACAGTATTTTTTCAGGGTTAATCATTCAGTCATATTTGGTCAGAATATTCAAAACAACACATCCTTCATTTTGAACTTCAGGACTGGATGTCCCATAGTATGGAAATTAACCTAGGATAACAAAAAACATCTCAGGTGAACTATTGCTTTTCCCCGATGATTCCAATAGGGATTTGGGTTTTGCTTTGCCATGTTTGTTTTTCTCAAGTGCTGTAAAGGGCAGCCTGTCTATAAAATTATCTGTGGGACTGGGACGTTATGGGGGAGTGATAGGGAAGGGGATGACTTAGATGAGTGTTCAGAAGGAAAAAAAGGTGCTCAGTGAACTGTAACTGCCCATCATCACTTTGCCCACATCTCAATTGCTAGAGCAGATACACTTAAAATGTTCATTCTTGTTCTAGAGATAGAATGTGCAAGAGACTGTGTGCTAAGAAGTCCAAAGTAACAAATGCCAGCTCACAATTTCAGGGCTGGTTCAGCCTGTTACATAAAATTTTGTGTCAGGCAAAAGAATGATATGGAAAAAAAACCCTAGCATGCCAAATAGATTGTAGAAATTTAAAGATATGCGATAAACAGACTTGCAGGCTTCTTTTCAGAATACGACAGTATTCCATAGTAGTGGAATAAACTGAGATACCTCTGGAAGGTACACTTATTATAATATTTCCAAAAAGAGTTAGATTTCTTGATGTTTATGAGAGTTGAATGTCTCTTTTCAAGCAGTGTTAATTGGACAATGATCAAATGGATGCTGATGTCTCAATTTCATTTCTACTTTTTCCAGACAACCTAGATTTTTTCCAAGATTTTAGGATTGGGCATATCTGCATTTGAACTTCCCTCATCATATCATATTAGGCATCCTGAGTGAACCAGGCTAACAAAATTTGATGAGATTTTGCTGGTTGTTGAATAATGCCACTTGTTGGAACTGGGTTCCCATTATTACCCTTCCTTCCTGATTTGTTTTATTTCTTCACTGTATTTCTCCACTTTTCTATCAAACTTATCATGTCTTCTGGCTAACAAAATTCTAGTTTAGCTTGCCAAGGAAACTGTACATGTTGTAACATTGCCAAGAACTACATTGTCTTAAGCATTCTGATTTTGCCACAGTTTTGTCAAATATTAGAGTAGCTGATAGGACTGTCTATCAGGCCCCCAATGATACAAGTACAAACAAATCCCAAAGGCTGGTCACAGCTTTCAATAGAAATGACTACTCCAAGAGTGGCAGCCAAATCATCGAGCTTTCTGCCATGGTATCAAATACAATGCCATCTACTCCTCAAAGCTGTCGCATTCACAGGCTCCTACGTTGGCAGAACATCGGTGTTTCCTACTTGGGCAGTCTCCTGGTACCTGTCTCCTTTCCTTCACAGGCAGCCCAGCTGGTAAATGCCCATATTGCCCATTTCCTCACACTGGTTGTCTTTGGATAGTCCAGCTGCCTTGAATTCCTGGACACATACCTTTCTGGGCTACTGAACCTCCATGGAGACTTTTTAGATACCCAGTATTCCAGCTGTCCTTCTCACAAGACAAACTAAAAAGTTACTGCAGGAAACAGGAAAATAACTTAGTTGGTGGACCCAGCTAATGCAGAGACACTTGAGTGCCCCATAAAATAGGAAAGCAAGGCCCATGAAAATATTTTCATTGGCTTTCATTCCTTTCCCACTATTGTATTTGGCTTTTTTTATATATGAATTTTCTGATGAGATTGATGTTCTGTTTACCAGACTGGCAACAGTGTATTTGTACTCAGATTATCCACAGAGATAACCTTATATATAAATCTGATATATACATTCATGGAAAAAAAAAAACTTGCTAGAAAGGAGTTTGGTTAAGCTTGCCTAGAAGTTTGATGCACTGGCATTCTTTTGATTTTACTTGCTGAAGTTTGCACCATTCACATTTTTTTAAAATTTAAATTAACTTACATCTAACAAGAAAAAGACCTTTGCCATATATTATTTATTCAATTAAAATTAATTACCTTCTCACCTGTATATTCTATTTGCAATTTTGAATTTAAATATAGCTCATCCATGCCCATTTTTGACACTTCTAATAGAATAAGTAAAGGAGTCGATTATTAACCTCTTTAAGGTCCTATATTGATCAGCTATAGGACACCTGACAGGAAGATTTCACAAAGAGTTGCCGATAGAGAACCGAATCACTCCAAGCCATGGACTCCACTTTGGTTTGGTGCCATATTTGATCCTCCTGACACATTTCTTAGTTCTGATTCTCTTTTATTTCCCCCGAAGGCCTGCCAGATCACTTCACTGTTCTATGAGCATGCTCTCACAGGCTCCTCATGACAAAACAAGCATATTTACCAGAAAATTCTATCTTTTGCTGGTTTAGTCTCCAATTCCAGTTTCAGCCTGTCTTTCCCTCATCTCTTACAGTTCTTCAACCATCCCACTTGCAATTAGCCTTTTATTCAATCACTTCAGCCAATCTTGCATTCTATATTCTTTTGTTTTCCTTCTGCTGAAATTAGTCCCACTTTGAAATTAGCCTCACTCCCAATCCTTATTTTTTCTCACCTTTCTTTCCCAGTTCCTTGGCTCAGTCTATTTCTCTGGCTATTTTCCTTCTCCACATGCTTTAGCTCTTCGCCAATTTTACATGCCATGCATCCCTATTTTCCTATCCCTTTTCATTTGTTCTTTCTTCTATATTCTACCCAGTCCTGGTCTTCCTAGAGTCCAGCACTGACCTCATTAGTCATCTGCTGTTTGTCTCTTGGTATCTGATTCCAACCCAGATTCTTCCACTATTCATTTTGCCTTTCTTGGCTTCCAGTCCTTCAGACAGACAAAGGACAAAACATCCTACAACTGCCTTTCTCTAACCAGTCATTGTCCGTGTTCCCTTGGTCCTGTAGCTCAAGAAGTAGCCCATAAAGTCTCAATGTGTTGTGTTCTGCTACAACTCCTGACACCAAATGCCAGTATTTGCAAACAATTCTGACTGCGTATCCCAGGAGTCATTTGCAGACTTGGAGGTCTTAGATTGGGCAGATCACAGTAAGTTTTCTGCTATAAACACTCAAAACTATATCGTTCTGAACTGAGCTTGGCCTCTACTGTAGATGTCAAGGAAATCTTCAAAAAAAGGATACACAGAGTCATGATAAATACAGCTGGAAATCATAGTCTGTCTTAAATTCACTGTCAGTGGTGTTTTCCAGAAATGAATCCTGCTCATTAGTGTCCAGTTATTAGCATGGAAGGCAACACTGAGGAATTAGAGATATAAGAACAGACCAAAAACTATGTTTAATGTTTACATAGTTAAATCTCTTCCTCAGTTGAAAAAAATAAAATATTAACTATGGGAAAAGCACCTTTACAGTAAACAAAAAACCATATTCTGCATCCAATATTTCTTGTAGCAGCAGTTAGTCTGACACTGAAGAAATGGCATTTTTCCCTATCCAATTCCTATGCAATCAAGATTCTTTTCATATTTCCTAGGAGAAAACACCAATATTTTCACATGATTAAGCACATTGTTTTTTATAGAGAGAATGATGGAAAGTTGTATTGGTTTTATGAAGGTGAATTTACACTTATTTGGGTTGTATCAATTTTTTTCTTATGTGTTACTTGTAGTAGTATCTGCATTCAAATAATTTAAAACAGTTGAATTAATTAAAGCATACTAACAATAAAAAGCAACCTCTCAAACACCCATGGAACTTGCGGAAAATTACAACAGTTGAATTAGTTTTGTTTTGTTTTGTTTGTATGAGTTTGTTTGTTTTGTTTGTAAATATCAGTAGTCAGGTGCCTTACAGTTCAACTGTATTTCCTTCAAACACCTATGACATATACTGGCGCTGTCTACCTGATTTCAGAACGTTTATTTCAGAGTTCACAAATACTTTGTGTGTGTGTGTGGTGTGTGTTTGTTTGTACATATACATATATATATATATACAAGAAATTCATTAATTCATGCATATATGTATATGAATTTTATCAACTCTTCTTGTCTCTTGACTTTTGTTTTAAATAACATGTAATCACTTAAAAAATATGGTTCTGCTTATTTCAGCTGTACATTTCTTTTTCACAGTGTCAGCAACACAAGCTAATCTCCAGATGGATAATTGATAAACAAGATATTTCCTAATGATAAGAAGTTTGAAGACATTACTGCAGTGTTGTGTATAGGCCTAGACATTTTAGTTTTTACATAAATGTTAAATATTTCTCACTACAAGCACTTGTTTAGAGCTGTGCATATTTTATTTTATGCATACATTTGAGAGCTTGAGGGATATGAGAATCAGTTAACTTGGAAAGTCTGGAGAGATTTCTGTCATCCAGAAGTTCGACATCCTTTATCCTGAAATCAGAGCGTTCAGTGGCAAACATCAATAACCAAATTTTCAAGAATATATCACTAATAAAGTAAGGACTAAAAAAGGTACTACTACTCAGGATCAGAGATAATGTCTGTCTAATCCAATTTTATACTGTTACTGGCACTGGGTAAGACTCCACATGAGAGAGATATAAAGTTATATTCTCTCACTATCAGCATGCCATTCTCACAAAATTGTGGATGTCTTGTGACTGTCTTCTGCTCTTCAGTGTGGGGCTTTAGTTTCCTTTTGATACTTTTCTTGAAAATTAAGACAAAAGACTAATGACTTTCAAGCTGTAATTCACGTTCAGTGGTGATACCTATAAAATAAACACAAACGTTAAAGGAAAGGCAAGGAATATTGTCTTTACAGATTTCAAAGATATTATGCAAGACGAAAAAGATTAATGTGCTACTTCCCTTCTGCCAAACATTGGAAGCCATAGATTTGTAGATTTTTTTTGAGGAGAACTATGCAGATTGTACTTTCCCCTTCTCCCCTATCTTACACATAGTTTTGAGATGAAGAGAACTCTGTCATGCACCTGGGAATAGCATCTTTCAGTGGAAACACTCATCTCTCACTGACATCATCCAAGTGCAGGAAGCTTGAAGGAGGTGAGTTATTGTCCTGGTTTAGGGCAAATTTCAGAAAAAAAAAACCTCTGGATGGAGTTCCTCGAGAAATCGAATCCGAAGCGCCCCTCCCCCCAGCTGGTTCGGGACAGAGAAAATTTCCTTGGAGGAAAGTGGAAAAAAATTGTTTATTTAACAGTCAAGGAACTCCCCAGCACAACCAACAAAGGAGCAACACTGAACAAAACCTCTTGCCACTCCGCAGAGATGCCAATTCAGACAGTCTCTCCCATGGGCTGTAGCTCGGCTCAGTTGCTGTCGGTCCCTCTGGTGGAAAGGCCGGGTCCAGGCCAGGCCTGGTGGGACACAGGTGGGAGCTCCTGGGGCCCTTTTGGGTGTTTAGTCCAGAGCAGGTTCAAACAGTTCCAAGAAAAAGGAAAAAAAAACAGTCTGGAGAACTTCTCTGCCTCAGCCAGCCAAAAACTAACAAAAAACAAAAGAGAGCTCTCTCTCGCCATCCGCACTGCAGACAACACAGGCCGTGTGTGTAGGAAAGCTGAAAACTCTTATCTTTATGTTTAGAAAACAACCACCTCAGACATTCCACCGCGTCTCCTTCACTCTCAGATCCAGTTTTTAAAGGTACAAAACTTATTTCTGAGCTAAACAGACGAATGGGGATACAATTTTAGCATCAACCCAGGACAGTTATTTACCAGCCTTTTCAGGAAAGGACAGTTTCAGCTTGGGTGAACATTTTGTAGGTCTCTCATTACTGGTATTAGAGGCTCCACCTGCAAGCCTTTCATATCATATAGAAATTCAGAGGCAACTATAAAATCTACTAGTCAAGGTTTAAATGAAATAAACCTTAAACTCCAAGAGAAAATTAGGAATAAATTATATATAGCTTCTGTCAAAGCCACATAACCTCTGTTCCAGAACCAAAGCTGTCCCAGGACAGTTTTCCTTGACACTGTAGTGAGTAAAGTGTGAGGCAGGCTGGGGCACAGTGACATGGCAAGCGGAGCAGAGGCGTGTGGGTGCAGTGCAGTACAGCAGGGCTCAACCTTCATGGTGCTGCACCAGCTTCAATTGCAGAGCTGTGATGGAATCAGTGCATTGTCCACCATTACCAGATCACCAGTCTGGTACTGGTGGGGTTTAACTTCTTCTTAGAAAGGTGTTCTGACTTCATAGCTTCCTATCTTGATTATCACTTATTTCATCTCATTCTCATCTTATGTGTTGGATCACAATTTTCAGGTACTGATTTTAAAATTCTCAGTCAAAAGGAAGTTAATAGAAATAATTCAGCTGAACAAAAACATTCAGTGTTTTTGTCCAACTGAATACATGCTGTTGGGAGGACAGACATCACTATAGATTTAAATTACTTTGAGAAAAGTGTATTGGAATACATGTGAAAGTCCCCATGGAGATTTAGGAATTTTATCTACTCTTTGTCCCCTCCAACTGTTTTGCTTATGCATAACTCTTCAGCATTATATGCCATGCACACTGCAGCTTTAATATCACTTGTGTGTTTATTTTAGATCTGGTTCAGCCATATCTCTGAATAGATCCCAGACTGGATGGAAATATGTATATTGTAGCAGTGTTTTCAGTACACACACACACACACACCTGTTTTCTGCTGAGACTGAGTGGAGCAACAGGAGACATTCTCTCCCAGGGGAATTCTCAGTCAATGACTTGCAGCTGAATTTCAATACTTACAACAGCAACAACAGATTGTGATACAAAGTGCATGCCTCCAAATTTGTTCCTGTAACATGCTTTCTTTTTTATTTTTGTGCTCTGTTTTTCTGCTTCTGTTTCTTTTACATCTGAGATGACATATTTGGTAGCAGTTTCATTAAAAGCCACTGTTTCACCTTTTATTTTTGTTTCTTTCACACAGACGTCTCCATTTGCTTGAAATCACTATCCTAATGCTCTTGTTACAAATAAAATATTTAGGCAACCATGTAATCTGCTTCATGGTTACCTTTATTACATTAGACGTGCATACCATGTACATTTTCCACCATAAAACAATATTAAAGAAGGCATTATATTTTCTCTCATTTTCATTTTAAAGCTCAACTCAGAGTTAATGGTCCCAGTCAACACAGAGTGATTAAAGTAATCCTTAAGTATATGACCTAATACTAATACTAATATTAATATTAATACTAATAAATATTAATACTAATACTAATAATGCACTAGGAAAATAATACAATAGCTCCTAGATTTGGAACTGAGACCATCCCCCATACCTTTGTCTATGTACTTGCACTTATCACGAAATTTTCGTACTAAATGCTAACTCCTGTACAGAAGGAATTTTGACAGTAAAGGTTGCTCAGGCTCAAGAAGGAATTGATCAAATCTTAGTGAGAACCAAAGCTACACACCCACTCTCTGCATAGACATTTCAGCAATTAAGATATCCATTTGGAATATGTTCAAATCTTTGGTCCATCAGCTCAGACTAAGATCTAAATGAGCCTACTTCAAACTGTTACTCAGACAGATTTCTCTGCTTTTAAAAGTTCTGATTTCACTCTAACTCTGAAATGAAGGTTTTGAGAGAAAAAAAGAAAAAAAGGGAAGAGCTATTTTTTTTCCGTTGTTATGTTATGTGAGGTGGTTAGTTATAAATGCAGGAGTGGGGATGATTAGCTCAGTTGGTCAAGCATGGTGCTGATAATGCCAATGCCATGGGCTCAATCTCTGTACAAGAGAGTTGGACTCAATTTTCCTTGTGGGTCCTTTCCAACTCAGAAGATTCTGTGATTCCGTGACAGTGCCTCATGGGTAGAATGACCACTGAAGTAGGTTCCATTTGGAGGAATGTAAGAGATTGAGTCTGTTTACAAAACCCAGTGCTAAAAAATTAACTAATTCCCATATCAACTTGTCCTGCATGGCCAAATTTCACCTTGAAAGACTCCAGTGCAGATGAATTGAATGCAGATAGAATACCTTAATATCATTAAGGAAAGGCTTGACATATGCAATAAAAATCTTTATGAAAGAAAGATCCACTACACTGTACAATTACCTGATTTAATGAGGTTTTTTATTATGTCAATCCCATGGAATTATGCAGTAATTTTCCTGTTGCATAAATATTTCTTTGCCGGTTTAATTTATAATGATAAAAATCTTCCAAAAGTTACTACAGGTAAATAATCACCAGGATTTTTTTGCCCAGTATAAAGAAGGTCATCATCCATTCTTCTTTTACAGGGTCAGAGTTGTGCAAGTAGTAGCCTAGAAAATGTTATTGACATGTAATAAATATTGTTCCCTCAATATCCACAAATGTTCTTCAGCTTTGCTTTTTTTACCAATTACTGTCATAGCAGAAATATTGCTAAAACATGGTTTTCTAAGTACTTCATTGAAGTGATTATTGCAGAAAGTAGAGATCTTCAAACCCATCCAAATTCATCTTAATAAAAACTGTATTAAGGCCTGTTAAATGCCTATTTTGTCTCATGTTGCGCACTTCTGAATGAGAAAGATTTTTGCCTTTTTTTTCCCTTCACTGTCTGTTATCCTAAATACCAAACTGGATATATGCAACCTTTGTAGATACAACACATTGCTCTTTCATGATCTAATTTCTGACTTTTGCAAGATATTGATTTTACTTCATACTGAGATGATGAGCTCCTTCTCTAGGTGGCTGGATGTACTAGAAAATGGTCCAGTGTTTATGCAATGGCTTCTTTTTCCTAGCCTGAAAATTTTATTTATGTCTGCACAATTAAATCAACTCTATTCCTCCATCTCTCCCTCCTGTTACTGTGGATACAGAGAGAGTAGGATTGTGCATTCTCATTTGAAGTTGTAACACAACAAAGTCAATAGTGTTTTGCATCTTTGCTTTTCCATGCTTTCTTCAGTCATACCTGAGCATTTCTGCACATTCTGAAGATCAAGTGCAGACTTTACAGGACTGAACATCTAATAGCTTACAGAATAGGTGCAATAAGGTAGCAGATCCAGAGTAGAGGAAAATTAAATACTCCTGAGTTATTTTATTAAAATTTCAGTTCTTCAGACTTTATAGTTGTAGGCAGGGATGGAATTTCAAAAATGTAATTTCAGAGTACTTTTATGCAGTTTGTTGCTTTACTACTGAAAGCTGTAATCATCACAATAAAATCGTGGATGCAGTGCCAGTATAACATATCCTGCAACAGCATAATAAGCTATCTTTTACAAATAAACTCTACTAGAATCCCGCAGATTAATCCAGTCCTGCCTAATAACACTACAAGCTCTGCATGTATCCAGTAATTATTTTTAAATGTGTATCTAATAAACATCATATTTTATGATGAAGTGGAATATTTTATTCATTGGGTCTCAATTCTACAGTATCATATGGGAAGACACTGACTGATTCCTTAAGCAGAATGAAACTACTTAATAAAATTCAGCCTAAGTTCTTTAGCTAAGTACATCACAAACAATGCTTTCCCCTCTAAAGTTCACTTCACGATGCTGTGAAGTAACTCATGGAAGTCTTTGACAGCTGGAAGTTCAAAACCTCACAGAAGATGCCAGATGAATTGTTGGGGTCAATTTCTTGACTGTCTGATGCAGCTGGCAGGACCTTGTGGTTTTCTGCTGCTATCACAGGGAAGAGCATGATTTCAGCTCTTTATAATTTAATTGTAACTCTTCCTTTGATGGTGATGGATTTGTGGAAGTTGGTTTTCAAACACTTATGTCTACTTATGTAAACAGAAACTTGGTCCCCTTCAGACACAAAGAATTCTTGCATTTCAGGAGAAAAGAGCAATAAGGACATGTGCAATTAGATGGGAAAATCAAGATTAATGAGGGTGACAAAATCCCTCCTGATCCATAAGGCTTGTGTTTGCTTCCTACTGGCTTTCTCTATGAAGGACTCTTCTAGTCCTCACCAGTCATCAAAAGATATTACTTGAAATCTGCATGCTTTTCACACCTTAATAAGGTAGGGAAGATGGATGTAGAGCAGGAATGTACTCATTTTATTTTTCTAAAGTGTTTGAAAATTCTCAGATTTTCAGAATATTTACAAAATCACTCAGGGAATGAAATATGCTTTACAACAGTGAGTTTTCTCTGGACTAAGATCAAAGACTTTGAATTTGAATATGTTAAAATATGCATTGTTTGATGTACAAGATGCACTACAACAGCTTTCCTCAACCATTTTTGATTTCAAAACACAGAGTTCAAAGATTTGATGGTTTTAAATATTTTACTTTTTCTTTAGGACATTGATAAGGAGAATGAGTGGCAGTGGGCCAAGACAAATAACCTGCATTAACCCACAAGGAAGAAAATTTTCATTTGATTCAGAAGTTTTTCCATCAGCCATAGTCTTTAACACATGTAAATTAATCTGCCTTTCGTTCATTTAGTACATACCACATTGCTTTTGCATAGCCTTATTTTTAAACAGGAATCACATTTTTCCAGAGCCACATATTCCTCAGGAAAATATTTTATCAATGCAATTTCTCTTTTCATCAGTTTAGGTTTTCAGTTCAATTATGCAATAAACAAGACTTGAACAGATTTAATTGATATTTTATTATCATCATTGTAGCATTTCTTTGCGTTTAGGTAAGGGAATTCTGCACAACCTAACAGGACACTCTATCCAGGTGTGATGTCAGAGACACTAATCTGTTGATATATTCATCTTGCATTTTTTCACCTGTTAATATTAAAACAATACTTTTTTTTTCAATCTTCTCAACATGTTCTTTCATCCTAAAACTGGTTAAAAGATAGAAAACAGTGACTCAAGGAGATCCGTAAAAAACTTTTTTAAAAGTTCTGATGTAGTTCCCCCCTTACCCCTCCATTTAGACATATTTCAATTTGGAGTATATGTTTGATTTTCTCCAGAGTTACGGCTGAATGGAAACACATTTTATCATTTCAGCAGTACTTGCTTAATATTGTTAGCAGGAAGATTGGGATAATTATTTATATGCAATTGTTTAGTTAAAGAGTCCAATTTTTGCAAATAAGAATACCTGCAGCTCAGACCACTAACACATTATCATGCTTCCTAAAACTTCTTTCTTCTCCAGCAACATTCAGGAATTCTATGTCAAATCATTCACAGTCCTATAAACACTAAATATATTCTTGCCTAAATAAAAATAAAAAAATAAACAGAAAACGTCTCTTGATATGAATAGCAGTTTTTTAAAGAAATTCTAAATAAGAGCTGTCCAGTCAAATAATGGTTCGAAGTCTCAGTTCAGTATAACATCCACGTTCTGATGTTCATCCTGTGAGCGTTCCAGATAGTCAGAAGCAGTTTTCTGCTGCTGGTCTGTTGCCCACCAAACAGAGCGTTCAATTCTCCATTGGAGATCCCAAAGGAAAAGGCAAGTCCAGGCATCTCTGTCTGAACTCTTCTGTCTGCTGCAACTGGGCATCTGCTTTCACTCCCAGTTCAAATGATTCTACTGGTCAATTCAAGATCTCTCTCATATGACCTAGTATTCTCCAGAGTACCCATGGCTTTACTATAAGCATGGAGATATCCACCACTCACTTATTCAAACCTACTTCCAGGTGAATTAATAAATCTCTGTAGACAGAACTATTGGTGAACATAACTGCAATTTATGGTAATAAAGTCAGCTAGAACTGATCTTTGTGCCCTATCAAGAGAACAGAACTAGATTCTTTAAAGTTTTAAAATTAACTTTTTGTCTGAATTTCTTTCACCTGGAGAAAAATCTACATTTTGCATTCCTAAACCAGACTCAAAAGTTCTCTGGTGTCAGAAATTTACTAGCCATGAGCGTGTTTATAAATTATGATCAGACTCTTCCTTATGTTTTTCTCAGGCTATGGACAGATATACTTTTACATGCAACTATTCATCTTGACAGTTTTATGTTACAAAGTAAAATTTATTGTCTTTCAGGGAAGAAATTAAAAAGCAAGTTCATGATCTTATCACCTTGATTTTACTGAATATATTAAGCTTCTAAACTCTCTAACATTCATTACAGAATGCAAGGGGTGGGAGGCTTCCCAGCTAATTTCATGCTTGTAAATTCTCTTTCTTTTTTTTTCGAAACTTATTTGCAAAATCTAAATATTTACCTTGAACATATACATTCCAGTACATATATCAGCAATGCATATAAAGAAGTAATGTCCCCATAACAATTTTATCTAATACAATCCAGTGGATTTTTATTTCTCCAAGATACAGCCTTCATATGCTACCCTCCTATCAGTCTTTTACTTAGACTATAGTTAAAAAAAAAGTTACAAAAAATGTGAACATCTTAAGTATCTATAGCTAATTGCATCATCAGAATCTTAATGTCAAAATCAACCAAACAAAAAAAAGCATATAACAACTTCAAACAACTAAATAGTCACAATGTAAGCACTGACACCTTCTCATTCATCTTTTTCTTAGACACTGAATAAGTTGTAAAGTAAAGGAAACCTGACTTTGATGACATTATCCAGATTTCATTTATATAAGCTAAGTACACTCTTTTCAGATGCAATGTTAATAACAGTTTTTTCCAGACAAGTACAGTTTTAGCATCTAATGTGAAGAGAATGTTATATTAGATATTCTCAACATCATTGCAGCTTCCCTCTACCCACTGTCTTTTGCATCTCTTGCTCCCACCCAGACACACTGCTCTACAATGTAAAAACTAATACATGCAGGAATCGTATTTCCTGCACAACGTGACATATTGGATCTGTTTTCAATCTGAAACATCTGCTGTATTCTTGTCCACTACTCTTGACTGTCTCCCCAATAAAATACAATACTAGTGTTGAAAAGTTTCCTAATAAGAGCAGAGAAAATGGATATATTTTTCACATGGAAGTGATTTTTTAATTTAGAGACAGTGTATGTTATAAGGCCTCACAATTTGTGACATCTGCTACTAATTCAGCATATGTTGTACTAGGGCTACTTGGAGAGATATTATACTAGCATCATAATGTTTACTGATTAATACCAATACATTATGCCTGCTTACTTGCCCTTTCTTTCCCTCACAGGAATTCTGTCAGAGATTTCTACATTGATTCTACTGCTACACAGTTACTGCACTAATTGGGCCATACTTAGCTGTTATACCAGCTCCTGAAATGCCATGCTGTATGACATCATTATTATATGCTAGGTACTACATGCCAGCTCTTGGAAAATCTTGCAAAAAAGTCTATTAATAAAACAACATGCATGATACCACATAGCAGGTTCAAGAGGGTCTTACTGTTAACCAAAGTAGTTTCCAGAATGACACTTTGACTAAACACCAACAGATATCACATTTGTTCACAACACTGAGCTGCAGGAAGGAAAGCATCTAAGAAGAAAATTCAGAGGTATTGTGGGCAGCTTAAGGAGAAAAAAAAATCAAATGTCTCTAGTTTGTCATGGAGCTTACAGAAACAGCAGCCTTGTGCCCCTTGTCTCAGATAAAGCCATCCATCTCATCACACAGATTTCACAGAACAGTATGTTCTGAGTTGGAAGAGTTCCACAAGGATCAAGTCCAGGTCTAAAATGAATGGCCCATATGGGTATCAAACCCACAACCCTGGTGTCAGTAGCACCATGTTCCCACTATCTGAGCCAACGTTAGATCCAGACCTCACCCTCAGAAAGGAAGCTGCAGTGATTTCAATGATATGTGGTAGACAATGACATTTAGTTACCAAATGGACCATCTTTGTCCGTAAACCGCCATACTTTCCTACTTCATGGTTTGCCCTTTTTCTCAGTTATCAGTTCTTCACCATTTGCTTATGAGTTCCCTTCCATTTTGGTACATTTGAGGATATTTCTATAGGTATGAAATCAAACAAATGATGGTGCAGGAAAAAAAGAAAGAAGAAATGAGAAATGTCTGGCTGAGCATATAATGGGAAAAGAAAGGAGAGGACTCAAGAGAGAAAAAGAGAGAAATCAGTAAGAAAAAGGAGAAGTAAAGAAAAAGAGCTGACTGGAAAGAAGAAAGGGAAAGGGGACTGAAAAATAACTGAAAATAAGAATATTGTAAAGAATAAACAAATAATAGAAAGGGAAGAATGAAGTGAAAAGATGTGAGGAAAGGTAACAACTCCAAGTCAGATATTTAGCTGACAAGAACTGAGATGAAGTGTTGTGATAAACATGTTGAAATAAAATATCAAAGACAAAAACTTACGGGATTACACTGAGAAAACAAGTAGGATGACAATGAAAAACATAATTGCTAAAATGAAAGCTACATCTTTCTATGGCAAGAGTAGACATGAGAAGGCTTGAAATATAAATAGCATTGAGAGAAGAAAGGAAGTTTTAATCCTGCATTCACACATATCTATTCCCATTATCCCAAATACTGCCAGTTATCTAACACAAATATGTAGTACAGGCAGGAGCAAGTGCATCAAACTTCAGCGGAGAATGAATAAAATAAAAGTGATTGCAGCCATTGTAGTCTTTCTGTTACTTCATTTTCTTCTGCTCTTGGGTGAGAGAGCAGAATTACTGTGTGTGTTATTTTAGTGTCTACATTCGTCTGGTTATGTCACTACATTCTCATTGTTTAAAGCAGCTTTATGATGAGTGACATATTTATAGTGTTTTCCATATTAGGTTTTTTATTAAGTGGCACACTAAAGTAGCAAGAAAAATCCATATCAAATGAGCCTCCATTTTTAATGGTTTACTGCATCTGCTCTGTTTTCTGACTGCTATTTTGTTTAACAGGAGACAGATTCATGAAATCTTTTGTGAAATTAACATCTTACCAGAGAGAGTTCTCCGTGAACTCTATCCAAATATAATAAATCCCATCAATTTTTGCCTTCATTCCTCTACACCTGCACCCTAAACAGCCCTTTGTATACCTCATATCTCTTCCTGCACTGCACCTATTTCCCATCTTCCCAAGCACTTAGTTTTGTGCTATCTCATTTCCATGATCTGTACTGTTCAAGTGATCCATTTTCAGATAAATCAAATATTAGTGTAGATACTGTTCCTTCACAGGTGCTTTTTCTCAACAGCTGCTGCAGACTTGGACAAATAATCCAGAATGTTCCAGCATACGGCAAAGTCAGATACATTATCTGCTCAAACTGTCAGAAATGAATTAATATCGCAGTTACTTAGATGAGAAACTATTGTTTTGGTTTTTTTTAATAGTCTGTTTTCCAGCTCCACAGTGTGCTCTTGCTTGTATGAATTCATGCCTCGGGGTGATGGGGGTGGAACAACTCTGTGTAGTGGAGGGCAGAGCAGAAGCTGCAGGGGGACACACTGTCTCACAGGTGCATCATTCATCGGCTGGCAGTTCTGGTGTGCACTGCTTATGGCAACTAAGAAGAAGCACACTGCCGTCCAAACAAACAAAGGCAAATTGTACCAACAGAACCTGTACCTGTGGGAGGACGTGGTCACAGAGTTGCTGGAAAAGTTCATCTGCCTCTCACATTAGGACAGACACATCCAAATACAAATGAAATATGTTATAATCATCACTCGAAAGTTCTCAGAGTGGATTTTCATAGCTGCATGAAATAAGCAGTGTCCTGCCAACCAGTGAAGTACCCAACAGCACTGTAGTAAAAGTACTTCAGTGATTGCTACAGTTTATTCAAACATGACCAAGTTAACTGAAATAGTAGCTAGCATTTAGATAATGCAGATATGAACTCTTGAGGACTTTTATCATGAACATGTGTCATGTTTTTCTGGAACAGCCCACAAAAGATCCCCACATCAATTACAGGGGTTACTAATATTTTGTAGCTGTGCAGTATAAGTAAGATGTTTCCATAGAAACAGTGTTACCAATGTTCCTGTCCATTCTACATAGGGGAACAGAAATCCCTGACAAACTACCCCTTGAACTATTCCATGAATTTTTTCTAAGGACATAGCTTGTTCAGGAGAGACTGGGTCTTACCTGACGTGTGTGCAAAGTAGATGACCTGGGATTGCCTGGGAACAAACCCAGATTATTCAGCAGAACAAGAGTTCACCTGAAGAGATATCTGAGCCTTCCTCACATTCTCCACACTTCTTTTTCAATTAGGTTCTGACAATCCACAGTCAGGTAGAAGAAGATTTGATGGAAGAGCTGGCAGTTGGAGGCTGGAGGTAGCCTGAGAATTTGGCAAGCTGAAAGCAAGGTAGGGCAACTCACAAAGCCATTTGTCAGACAGTGTGGCCAACACCATCTGTACTACTGCGACCTGCTGTGCCCCAGCATAGTATCTGGGTCAAAACTTACACCAAAACCACAATCACTTCTAGTTTAGACTCATCACATCAACTGCGCACCTATAATTTCTGGGCCAGACACAATCCAGTGGACTGAATGTCTACTGACAATGTAACTGAAGCAGTATAAAATGGAATTTGTTATAGTGTTATTGCCCTAATTTTTACATTCTGGTAAAATCAAAATATATCCTGCCACTTTCCTCTCTCCACAATTCTTATACTGATAAAGACAATAGCAGGTAATGGAGGAGTCAGTGCAGAAGAGTGTGCTGCTGGACTTTATAGTGACAAAGAAGGAAAGTCTGGAGACGTGAGAACTGGGGGAAACCTTGACTACAACAACCACAAGATCAAGGAGTTTGGTATCCGATAAGGAGTCAGGCAGTGAAAAAGTAACCCTCCTGATCTTCAGGACAGTTAACCTTGCCCTGTTCAGGGATCTTCTTGGAATAGTCATATGGGAATGTGCTCTAGAGAATGGATGAGAAATTTAGCAAAAGAGGCAAGACACCTCTTGCATGGATGAACAAGAAACTCCTATAAAAACTCATACATAAGCAGGAGATACATGAGTTGTAGGGAACAGGATTCCTGGGGTGAATATAGGGAAGACATCAGTGTATGCAGATATGAAGCACAAAAGGTTGATGCCCATTTGGGATTAAATATGGCTAATGATGTCAAGGACAAGAAGAAGAACTCTTCCAATTAATTTGAATATAATTCAATTTCAATATAATTTAAATTAATAACAAAAGGAATACTAAGGAAAATGCGGACCCATCACTGAACAGAACAGGAAGCTCTGCAACTGAATCTTCAAAGAAAGCTGAGATACTGAACACCTTTTAGTCTTTTAGTTTTCACTGACAAGGCCAGCCCACAGGAATCCCTGACCCTGAAGACCATGGGGAAGGTCTGAAGAAAGGGCAACTTTCCATTTTTTGAGGAGGCTCAGGCTAGAGACAATTTAGCCAAATTTGACATCCACAGGTCCATGGGCCCTGATGGGATTCGCCCAAGGGTGCTAAGGGAATGGGCACACATCATTGTTATGGCAGTCTCATCTTTGAAAGGTCATGGCAGTCAAGAGAGGGGCCTGGGAACTTGAAGACAGTAAATGTCACCCCAGTCTTCAAAAAGGGAGAGAAGGAGGAGCAGGCCAGGCAGCCTCACCTGGAACAGCATGTTGTGGAGGCCATTCTAATCATGTAGAAGACAAGAAGGTGATCAGGAGTAGTCAGTATGGATTCACCAAAGGGAAGTCACACTTAAGCAACCTGATTGCTTTCCATGATGGCACAACTAGCTGGAGACATGAGTGGACAGCAGTGGGTGTTGCCTACTTGGACTTCAGAAAGGCTTTCAATAAGGTTTCCCAAGACACCCTCATAGGTGAGCTCAGGGAGGGTGAGCTGGACACGCGGATAGCAAGGTGGGTTGAGAACTGGCAGAGTTCAGAGGGTTATTATCAATGGCACAGGTTGAAGACCTGTCATTAGTGGTGTTCCCCAAGGTTCAATATTGAGCCCAGTATTGTTGAACTTATTGCTTGCCATATGAACACAATCCTGAGCAATGTTCTCTAGGATGACCTTGCTTGAGTAGGGAGGTTGGACCTGGTGGCCTTATTCATCCTACGATTCTGTAAAAAACTAGCATGAAATGTCTCTCAAAACAAAATCTGCTACAGTTTTGTAAGATATCAGGACCTATTTGCAAAAGTCTTAATGGTGCATTCCTAGTCACCTTTGAATTATTTTAAGTTTAAAGGAAATTATACTTGGATAAGTTTCACTTTAATTGCATTATACATCAAAACCTCACTAATCTACATTCCACTTATATATGAGCAGCCCAAAACTCCCTTCAATTTCTTCCAGTGTCTACTTTAAAGACTTTCTTTCTATAGGTTGTCTTCCAGTATGCATATGAACACTATCATTCTTGTTGCTGGAACACCTCAGCAATGGATATGGATGATGATGAGGAAGAATAACAGGTCATGCTCACTCGTGTATTTTCCAGAACGGTCACTTGTTTTTCTGCAAGTGTCCTTTTGATTGTAAACTTTGTGCAGCGCAGATCATTTTTAGCATCATAACACATCGGGTATTCCACTAGCTCATAATAAAAGAAAAACAAAAATGCAGATAATTATAGCCAAATTACAACCCGTAAAAGGAATTAATGAAAGTTTTGTGGATTAAGTACTCTTTGGTTTCATTATTTATTCACTTTGATGCTAATTTGCAAAATTCTGTAATTCACCATTGCTCTCCCTATCATTAATGCAAATTAACAAGTTTCTGCTGTAATGCAGTTATTATCTTCCCTTGCATATATGCACACATTTCTTTAATTAAATCATGTTGTATTTTTAAAAATCAGATTGCCAAGTATAAAGGAAACAGAAAACATGAACAATGTACTCAGCTATTTCGATAAAAGCTAGGAGCATTGAGAATGACAGAGGTCTTTTTTTGTGTTTAATAAAAATTACACAAAAGTAAGAGAAAAATTTTAATGAGATACTTTCAGTGGAGGTCTTTCAGGAGCACTGCAAGCATTTTGTATCCATTGAGAATTACTAACAAACCATTTGTAGACATTATACAGTTTTATATTATATACACTAAGTTGAAAAAGTGAAAAAACAAAACAATAAATAAACAATATTTTATAAATCTTAACATAGAATAAATAGTATTTTACCTTCTTATCAGTCAAGTTGCCCTTTTCTTATAACATACATGAATTTTTTTCATTGATGCCAAAAGTTACTATGTAGTTTCCCAATAACAGAATTTGAACATAGGAAGTGTTCTAAGACAAAATTCTACATTCAATAGAAACTTAAGAAAATGAAGATGGACAGTCAAAATATTGAAAAGTGATTTTTTTGAATCTTTTTATTATATGTTCAATATTTTTCATTTCCAGTGTGAATTTCAGAAATTCATCGTTTAAGGGATGATTTTGCTTTTGCATACAAGTGAGGGTTGTCATGTCACAACACTTGACAGATGCACAATTTTCTGAACGAAAAGGAATATCAGGCTCACCTATCCTATAATTCTTTTGTATTGGCTTGACATTTTATATATTTTCTAGTATTTGGGAAGATATACAAGAGTTGTGAAGTCTTACCATTTTCACAGTTGGATTAGTTACACTACCACTCCCATCAAGATTAACTGAAGAGAACAGCAACACATATGTCATGTAAGAAATTTCCCTCCTCACGTGCCTTCTGCTGTCATGTTACCTTGCTTTCAAGTTCATGCTCAAGCCCAAACCTCCCAGTTGTCCAGAATGAATGTGTGTTGGCTCACACTTTTGTTCAACTGCAGAACAAAGCATCTGTATCCTCAGACAGGTATGAGGTCAGGGGCCAGCAGCACAGATTGTCTTGTGTTTAAGTCCCATTTCTGCAGTCAGCAAGCAGTTGACTGGCACAAGCAGGACTTCCTCATACACCCTACAGACTTGACCAACCTGTATTAGCAGGACCGTAGCAGTTACTATGACTTTTCCAAGTGGTGTGTGATGTGCCAGCAGCATCTACATTTTCTTAATTCAAGGTTTTTTGCATTGTTTCTGCAAAAAATATGAGCATTTTCACCTTGTTGAAGTTTTTGGATGGCAGCATGGTCAGTTCCCTAAGGAGGACAAGAAGCAGAGTGCTGTAGTCAGACAAGGAAGACTGTATTGACAAAGCAAAATACTTCCCAGAAGGAGATGGTAAGTGCTTATTAAAGAGGAGGGAAGAGGTAGGAATAAAAGGGGAGAAAACTGTAACACAAAAGATGAACACTTTTTTTAGGATTAAAAAAAAATAATTCTCTGGGATAAACCTGAACCCAGAAAATGAGAGTCCCTGTACCACAGGACTTGCTACAAGATGAAGGGGAGACAGGAGGCTGAAAGTAAGTGGAAAAACCACTGGTTGAATGAAAAAAGGGAGAGGAAAGTAAGGAGTTATTAACTATTGGAGAAGGAATAGTAGGATATGGATGAGGAAACTGTAGTGTGTGGTGGTGTTTATAGCTGTTGAAGTCCAGCCTATAGAGTTGGGACTTATGAGTATGATCGGTCTTGCTGCAGGTTTATGTGTATTAATGTAAACTCTCTTTCCTCTTCCTGTCTGCAAAAAGGACAAGCCAGGTGGATCTACACTAGTGCACTATTTTCTCTAGATTTGCATCTGCAGAGTCATGCAGAGTTCCTCCCCAGCACATAGTGTGTAGGCACAGCTGCATGTATCTTCACACATACAGAACCTTTCTGGTGAGCATCACTATACAAATGTGATTTGCGGCCCTGAACAGCCAGGGAAAGCATAACAAAGGAATTGCCATATAATCATGGATAGTGGTAACATGATGATGGGTACTAAGGACCCAGATAGGGGCTGTCTGCCTGCTAGAAAGACCTGTCAAAGTGTGGATCCCAGCTAGGTAGCTGCTGAATATTTGGATTAGATTGTTGGGGTCAGTTCAGCTGTTGGCAATACAACCTAAGGCACCAGGGTGATTTCAGGACTAAAAATGACTGCTTCTCCTAGCAGAAACCTTTAAACAAAAATGTTATTTTTTGTATACCTAGTGAGAAAAATGAGTTTTAACAGAGTAGAAGTAGAGCTGCCATATGTTGTAAAATAATCTTGGTATGTAATAATCTGAGTTGAGGTAGAGTCTGAAGAACTAAAATGTACAAATCTATCTTCTGCCTTGTGGTGAAAAAAAGATAGTGGAGGAAAAGACAAGTTTTCCCAGGGAGAAGAAAAAGGGGGTTTGATTCCAGTTCAATGAGGAGAAAAAGTTCTGAGGCTTTGCTCCATGCTAGTACCTGAATATTTAATGTGGGAGACCAGGAAAGTACCACATAATAACAATCTTGCACAGACAGCACCAACAGCATGCAAGCCTGGAGATTCTACTCCAAGTTTTGCACCCTCATAAACAAAATGAGCAGATAGATCAGCCTAAGGGATTAGATATCATGAGGTCAGTGTATTACCCACTGCTATGTTGAATGTGGATGGACTAAAATAGAAAAAGAAACCATGGGAATTATAGATGAGTGTGACCAATGGGGAAATAAAGCCAGCAGGTAGGAGGTGAATTAATTTATTTATTTTTTGAAGGGGTTGTGGTCCTTTGTCCGATAGTTTGTGTAAATGACAGACACTAAAAGAAATTTTGTGGGACAGAAAATACCAGCAATGAATGTGTCAAAGAGGAGAAAATTTTTTGGCAGTTAAAACAATATTAGTATTTGTCAATTAGCATATTCCTAACTTTGGGGATCACTAACAACTTAATTCTGAGTATTATAATTTGAATGTATCCCTACCATCTGAAGACTTGAAAGCCGAAATTTTCCTGTTCAGAAGTATTTTCTGAACAATTTTACTCCACCTTGGAGGAAAAGTGAGAATCTCCTAGGCTAGGAAAGGTGTTAAAATCTCATTGAAAAAAGAGTCAGTGTTAGAGTAGCAAAGAACCCTAACCTGGAGCTCGCAAATGAAGGCAAAGAGGTGAAAGGGTCCTACTTTTCTTGAGGTTTGTTCTTGTTACTTGTACCTTGCAGAGTTTCTTGGCTGACATCAATCAGCAGAGCCTACCACTGCTATAAGTAAAGCTGCACTAATATACTCGCACAGAGAATTAGGCTCACAATGTCTTAAATGTACTAGATTGGGAATGAAAATGATTTTAGATTTGAATTCCAAAGGAGTGCAGCATCATTTTTTTCTTTCTTATCTGACAGTTGGAAAGTTGCAGACATTGCATGTGAAAAAGAATAATGTTACACTTACTTCGAGCAATTGACAGACATGGCTGGAAGTGTGATATGATTAATACCTCAATAATAGAGCTTCAGTAAGTTAGTCCCAACAGATTCACAACCTAGAGAGAGTGCTAAGATACTAATAATAGTTAAGGTACTTTTATTAACCAGCAAATTCCATCTTTAGCTTTGTTTTACCAAGACTAGAAATGCATTAAACTCAAAAGAATTAAGGAGATCTCTTAAACATGAGTGAATGGAGAGGAAATGGTTGCAAGGACCTATGGATACCATGTCTAAGCAGAAATAGCCTGAGATACCTACCTTCATATCCATTTCCTTAGCAACACCTTGAGAATTTTACCTTAAGATCAGTATTCAGATATAGGGGGGTTTTTTACCTTTCTCTTTTAAGATATCTATGGAAGAGGTGCTGCCACACCCAGTAGGGAAAGGCAAAATATCAAGTTCAAATGTATATAAGTTCAGCTGCAAAGTAGGGACAAAAAGCATCAAAAAGTTGATGACCACTGACCACTCTATATTTTTATTTAGATTTCCTCTGTAGTCTGCTGTGCTTTTACGGCATGGATTATTCTGGCTCATATGCATAAAGCAGAGAGGTTCTCACAGCAATAAGAAGTTTATTGAATTGGGCACTGTTCATGCATGTTATTAGAAACAGTCCCTCACTAATAGATATTTAGTTTAATTACAGAAAATGAGGGGAAGAAGATAGAATTTCATAGGAATTTTGAGAATTAAAGACAGACAAACAGAAAATACAGGTGAAGTGAAGGCAGGTAATGTCATTGCAACAGAATAGCAGAGTGCAGTAGCACTGAATTTGGTGGAACCACAGAGGCTGAACCCCTGCAGGAATGTGGTGAGGGAGAGATGTCATCACAAGCACAGGCTAAAGTGCCTTTCAATGTAAAGCCTTCCATGGGTGGTAAAGGGACAGGTAGGACCATCCATCCCCTGGTAAAAGGGGAGTATAATGAGATTTAGGCTAAGGGAGAGATTGAAATATATATGAGCAAAAATTAAATGATAGTTGTTAAAATGTGAAGGAATAAGTTTTATAACAAATTAGAGAATGTTAATAACACAAATACCAAACTGTGATATGGAATAAAGGGGAAAAAATTACTTCAGTCAGTATGGAGGTGGAAATTAAGACTACAGGCTTCCTTTGGATATGTTTATCTCAAGCTTCTAATGCTGGAAAAAGCAAAAGTCTGCCGTATCACTTTAGAAGTAATTCTAAAATATGTTGATTTTCCTTTGAAATTATCTTCCTTCAGAAGTAAGTTTTATAAATTACAGTTTTACTAAGAAAGTTGATTAATCAACTATGATTGTGAACTTGCTTTTTCATCTTCCAGCTTTGAGAGGTCTTATTTTCCTTTCCATTTCTATTTGAGCAATAATTTAATTTGAAAGTTATCACCAAAGCATACTCCTGGCAGCTGTTCTTTATCTGCTGATGAATTGATCCTGTGGGTATCAACTCTGAAGTAAGTGATGTTTAAGTTCTCTTAAATTGACAAAAGTGATCAGATATTAAAAAGTGGTGATTTTACACTTTAAAAGTATAGAAATGTAGCTTATTCACGTTTCGATTGCTATTTGAATTATTTCACTTCTTTTTTCCCTGGGTTCACTTAGGCCTGGGATTTGAGCTGATAAATCAATGCACTCCCCCACTAGTGTTCTTAATGGGCACTCTCTTTTCTCTCTTTGAAAGTTAAACATTCTAGTAAATTGCTCAAACACAGTCTTGAAAGGCTAAACACAGATTTGGAATCTTTTTCATGTTGGGTAAGGTTGCCTTGAGCTTTCAACATAATTGCAAAAATTGCAAAGCCTTCCTACTAAAAATGTATTACAATAAACAGTTTCAATGCCAAAGTCACAATGATTGTTATGAGGATTCAATTACCCACCATTGTATTAACAGAGATTTTCAATTCCTGCATGCATTATTTTTGAAGCCTTGTAAGCCATCTCCTTTTCAAAGTTTCAGACATATTCTTTGTTACATAACAGATGAACAAACAGCACAATGTTTGTCTGCAGATCTTTTCTTGTCTACTCACTGTGAGTAGCAATATCTTCCTCTCATTATCAAAAGACTTCTTTTTTAATGCTCAGTTAAATCAAGTGAGCATGAACTAAGTATTTAATGCATACAGACTACCTGAGAAAAAAATCTTTGTTTTAATCTTACGCCTGTTCATAGCTGCAAGGAGAGATCTTATTTAAATATACAATGTGAATGTAATAGGACATGTATTTTTAGGACTTTTCCAACTATTTTGCTATCACACTGCTCAGCCTATTCAATTACCAATCTCTTCTGAAAATGCCAGTTGTCCCAAACTCTTTGATGTCCACTGACAGCAATTGCTAGTAAAGCAACTCACCCAGTGATCATGAAGACAGTCCACACAGCCACTAGCAATAACACTGAGCACTGCTTCACTACCCTGTAATACACTTGCCAGCCTAATATTCAGCTCTCAAATATATCACACATTTCAATGCCTCCTTCCTCCCCTTGTCACTGAAAAATATGAAATAAATCTCCAACCAGTTTGCTATGTTAGAAAGCCAACATTACTTTATTAACAGTGCTAGAAGCCTGAGGATTGTTCATAAAGCAATACATACTCAGCAACCTAACAAAACAAGTCATATTCTTGAAACTAATACATATTCATCACATTTGTACTACATATTCATTACATTGCCTGAATACATGCATTTATGCTAATTATTTCCATGGACTTATTTGGATATGATTCTGGATCTTCTAATGAATCTCTTCTCCATGACAGTGTCTCAAATATGTGGTCAGGTCATAATGTACTTCCCTTATCGTTCTTTGCTCTGACACACAATCCTTGTTCTCAAAACTAACATCTGCTAGTACATATTAATCACTGATGTGGGTAAATAAGGAGGCAATTCCTGGCACAAGAATATTCATCACAGATATAGAGATCAAACACTATTGCACTGAAGTTAAAATAAATTTCCAACATCTTCCCCCACTGCCGCATAGACTTCTTTAAAAAAAAGGGACTTATGATTTGGTTATTAAAATTATTTGAGAAATACCTCCACCCAGCTTAAGGTACAAGGGAGACCATTTGTCAATGGCAAAAGTATGGCTTTTATTTAATAGTAAATTTGATGAGAGAGAGAGAAAAACATAGAAGAAGGGGGCGTGGGGGAGAGAAAGAAAGTAACAGAGAAACAGATTAAGTAGAAAATACCACCACTCCATGGATCCCCATGGCGTCCTGTTGATCCTGCTCTTCTGGTCATCTTGGTGGGGACAGTCCTACAAAGCATAGAATCCAATGGATTGACATGTTCAGACAAGTGGGAGTGCCCAGGTACCTCCCCTGGGGGGCAAGTTCGACACAGTCTCTGTAAACTAACTCTGGATCTCTTGCACACTTTGCAAGGAGTAAGGAATCAGTCTCAGGGATGGTTTGAGAGTCTTTGGTGTTTTGTGACACCTCTTCAACTGCCTCCCATATATCCATGGATGTGGCCTTCCTGGGGTGGGGGGTTCACATCTGAGCCAGTTTGTGTAAGGGGGAATGGATGTTCATTGCCTGTGACCTGTGCCTTTACCACACACCCAAAACTCTCCTCCTCCCCCTTGGCTGGGGGCAGTGTGTGCAAACCTGACCTCCCCACCCTGAACCCTAACAGAGATGATTTTCAAGACAGCTGCTGCATTTGGCTTTCCTTGTGGATACATTCCTCTCCCTCAGCCCTGTTTACTTCTCCCTAGACCTGAGATAATTATATTCTAGTGTCGGTTTTATCTTATCTCAAGATCCCTTGGGTGGATTAACTCACGGTCCAAAGTTCCAGTCAGGAGGTGTATTCAGGGAAAGGTAGGCTTAGGTGGTCACATCTTCTTTATATAGTTTTGCCATAATGGGCAAAAAGTTCTTTGTAACAATGTTTAAACCATTAACCAGAGGATTTCAGTCTCTCACACTTGTTTGATAATGCTCTCATGAAAAACAGCAAACTCCTGACATCTGTTACTGAATCCTTTTCAGAATTGTGGTGCTCCAAAGGGACACCTACTGTCATGGATCAGACAGAGATTTGGAAGGCAGGAGTTTCTCACACCTAATTGACATTAATTCATATTTTCTTTATGTTCATATCTCGATTTACCACAACCGAAAGGTAAGGAGCAGTGGCCTTGTAAAGATGTAAAAGGGAGTGTTTCTTAAAAGCAAATAAGAAAGAGCTAAAGACATCTTCTGCAGTGAAACTACCACTCAACAGGTCACAGGGGCACTACTTGAATTACTCACAATGCTCTGAAAGTTGTAAGTACCACCTACAGTATATATATAATAGTATTTTGCTATTAAGCTAAAAAAAAACTGTAATAAATGGTGAAACAAATACTGTTTCTTAATTTATGAGGACTGGGGGAACATTTTCTTTCACTCATGAGAATAATAATAATCATATTAACTCAGAAGATTATAGCTAAGCAGAAGATATTATTAAAAATAATATATGTAATTTCTGCATTGTGTATTTCAAATCCACGGAGAAAAACTACCAAATGAGGCACTGAGTACTAAAAATGGAACACTGTACAATTAGACAGCTCAGAGATTACCTCAAATGGACTTGGTATACTGAGTTACTCACTTGCAAGGTTATGCGAAAGATACAAGAGGGGAAGTATAAATATCACAGGAAGATCACTTACACAGTTGAAATAGAGAACATCACAGCAACAGCAATGGTCTAAACACCACAAGAGAGTGAAAAATGCAACATGATACCTCTACTTTCTGCAATAGCTTTATTATTGCTATTTCATGGAAGAATCCTCCAGTGGAAAAAATATGTTACCCAGTTGTGTGTGCTAGGAGTCTAGCTCATTTCTCCTCTTCAGCAGCCTGGTTTATATGGATTAAAAATCACTGAGCTGCTTTGTGACTAAGAAACAGCATTCTTCATACATTATGATTGAATAATTGAGCACATAATTAAAAGACGGTTTTACCTGGTGTCAATCCAAAGGAATTCTGGCCAAAAGATTCAAACAATCCACTAACATGAGACTGCTTTTGTTAGTTAGTGTCTTTCATATCTGAATATTTTGGAAAGCAGCTGACCTCAGAAACTACAACGAAATGTCTCAGCTTTGGCTTTTGTCCTCCATGTTTTGCTAGATTGTTCTCCTTATTAGCTGTCATTTTTATTCAGGGAGAAGCATATAAAAATAATGCATTATCCTATGCACCAGTGATTCATGGTACACTGACAGTTTCAGCATCAGGCTCTCTAAGGCTTCATGTTTCATTTTATAAACAAACAAAGTCAATGATGCATCCTTGCCTTCAGGTCCAGAGTAGATTTCTTGAATCCATCTATATTTTAAAACATTAAAACATATATTATATCTCTTTCCCCACAACAAAAATGTGGGACCTTTGCAACAACATGTCCAGTAAATTTTTCAGTCTCTTCCTTTTCTCCCAATCCTTACGGAAGATTTCCTTGCCTTAGAATAAGAGTGTTACCAGACAAAAAGTGTCAAAAAAATTTTGACATATATAAAATATAAAATATATATAAAATAAATATATAAAATTCCTCTGAAATTTCCTTCTATTTCAATGGAATTTACTTTTTAATTTTTTTTTTTTGCTTTATTTGTTGGATATAAAATTGGGGTATTTTTACTTTGCAGTGTTAGTATCACTTTGAATTGTACAAGATGACAGAGAAGACAGGTTCTTTATCACCTATCATCTGGCAGACTTAGTGATCTGAATTGCTGAATTGCTACAAAGTTTCCTGGCAGCAATTTACTATCAGTGCTTTCTTTTTAATGTGACTTCCACACATGGAAAAGAGTAAACTTAACATACTTTGATTAAAATGCATATTAAATTTAATTTAGCTAGGTAACAAAACCACTCTTCTTCCCTTATAACGTATCTGATATAGTTTTGCTTAACACAATAAAAACATATTCTGATTTATGCTGTAATTATGTAAATTATCCATTATAAATTGTCTCTGTCAGCAAAAAAAATATAAAGCAACTCACCTTGAATATCATCAGAATTAGCATTAGGAGATTTTAAATTCAAGAAAAGAAATACTGAAACCATGGATCTTTCCCTCGGTATTTTAACTAATAGCCAGTAAAAATTAATTTTTGATTTATCTAAGTGAGGTATTTGAAAACAGGCTTAAATCACAGGAAAGTTTTAAACAGAAAGGATGATAAAACACTGCAGCGAAAGAAGGGGAGTTGGGAATGAGCCTATTTAACCATGGTGTACAATGCACTATTAAGAATTTGGATTTCTTCTGGTGAGATATAGTTCTTCTAGAGATTACCACACCTGCACAATTCCAGTATGACTTCTCTATACACAGCATTCTTGTGAAGGAGCTATAGAATCTCTAAGACTGCTCTTTAGCTCAAATTTCACACTGGTGTAATTCCATATGGGTATTATGGAATAGAAGAGGAGAGCAACTATGAATGAAAGGATGGATCTAATTTAAAGAGAAAAACTTTAAGCTTGAGCATAATAAATAGGTAGAACCGGTTTGAAACCAGATACAGACACAAGGAGAGAAGAAATCAGGGAAATGGCACAAGAAAAATTCACTGGTTTTAGTCCACTACTAAATGCACTACTTTAATGCACTACTTTCAAGTGTTAGAGATAATACTTTTCATGAAGTTGACAAATATTATTTAAACAATGAAGCATTAGTAATACGAAGCTCCCTACTGCCTTGATCTGCCATTTAATGTCTGCAAGAAAGTAATGTGACACATGTTGGTAAATCAGCGATGTGTGAATTAATGAGTTTTCTCTAAGCTGATCAACAGTTGCCCTACCTTTACCAGTGGGTGGTTTATGTTCACTTTAAACCCTTTAGGTGCTGAATCTTAGCAAACTATACTGGATTTCTGTATAGGGGAGTCTTACAACATTTGATCAGTTGCATGGGATATGTTTTAAATTAATATCACCTCCTTTATTTCAATTTTTCTATGTTCCCATTCCTTCTGTTGCATCCCATATTAACACATTTAATAATTCTATAAACACTGAAATCATCTTAATCTTTGCTGACCTTGCTATTGCATACTCAAAAGTAGAAAATAGGCCTTAGTCCTAGTTCTGAAATTATTAATATTTGGTACACTTCAACAGTGAACTAAATTAGACAATCTAGTGATAATTCAATATTCTCTTGATAGTGACTGAAGAAGAAAATAAACTCAAGAAAATAAACAGGTTGAGAATTCACAGTAAATTCAATGTAATTCAGTGAAGTCTGTATGGGAAAAAATATTTTACTCGAAGTTAGATATTGTGGTGGACAAAACACTTCCAAATAGTTGTTTAAACAGGAAATACAGACTTCTGGAAGTAAATTCTTTCATTCATGCAAGCTACTTTTAATGTAGCTATCATTAAGAGAAATTTCTTAGATCCAAGATTTAAAAAAATAAAACAGTTAAAAGAGCAACTACATCCTGAAGCAAACCAGGTAAAGTAATGAGGTAAATGTTTAGGCAGAGTATATTAGTAGGAATAGTACTTTTTTTAATTTTTCTCTCTCACACACACACACACACTCATATTAGTGGAATAATTTTTCACAAAGAAGAGTTCGATTAAATAGGCTTACAATAAGCCTTCTTTATACCTGATCCTAAAGGAATCATAAAGGAGACAAAATGTAATTCCCTGCTTTGAATGATCTCTAATGATTAGGAGAAGCAGAAGGATGTGTCCAGGCTGTCGTTGTTGGATACGTAATGACACACACGGACACTCTTTTGATGAGAAGGTTAAAACTACTTTATTAAAACATTTGACTCTATTTTTATAGTATTTCTATACAGACTAGGGATTGGAGGAGAAGGTGGAGACCTCTCCCATCCTGTTGATTAAGAAACTGCTCATCAGTTGTTTTTTACTCTAAGGGAAAGTATGTAAACAACTTCATTTTAACATAAACATGTTTGTAATTATAACACCGGTGTGTCAAAAAGAACTACGAACTATGAAAACATTAAGTTATAAAGTGCATCAGAAAACTGAAAAATCAGGGTGACAATCAGGCCACTACAGGTGAAATCCAAATCCCCACTTCATAGAGACATGACAAGTGTCTGTGTGTGTATGTGTGCACATAAATTAGCATGTGAATTTGTTTCCTTTTCAAATCAGCAACGTTCATAAGGGTTACGTTTTTTTCCCAAGAAAACAATGCAAGTTGGATACCTATCTGCATATTTGCATCTCATATTTGACACAGATTTCACTGCAATATTTTCATTGTGTATTGTGTTCTTGATTAACAAAACTAGTATTTTTATCAATTTCTAGTTATATTCAACTTGTCTTCACCATATTGCTTCAATAAATGGTACAGAGACAGAATTAAGATTCTTCTAAATATACAGGAATTAATAAAGAAAAATCTAAGTAAATACTTTTAATTCTTCTATGTTGCTTGCAGATTTATTAGAATGTGTAGTTATCCAGACAGGAATTCAATTTCTGAATCCCAAAGCATTAAAATTTTATCAATGGCATTTCTGACAGATGAAAAATATAAATATGTGTTTTACTTATCCTCTCCAATTATATAACTTATAATCTCTAATTTTTATTAGATTGAGAAATACTGTATGGTGATCAAATGCAATAGTAATATAATTTCAATTACTAGCAGAAAAATAAGAAAACCCAACTATGTTCAACATGAGAATTTTAAATTGTATAAAACTAATTTTGGCTAGGACTGTAGATAGAACGTACTGCTTCAAGACTAAAATTCAATAAATCTGCAGAAATAACATACAATTACTGCAAGCACTGCATATCAAGTGCTTTGCAGTAGAACTGTACTGTGAGACAGGAAAAGAAAATTCTTCAAAGAAAAAACCCTGAAGCTAGGTAAATTCAGACCTAAAATTAAGAGAATGTAACACCACTGATAGTTAATCATCTGAACAATTTATGAGGAATCTAGGAAGTATGGGTTGCACTCTTTCTTACTCTTCCCCTGGGTCCAGTCCCTCCACATCTCCACCTTGTTATAGTTAATGAAAAGTATGAACTTAAGCTGCTCAAAAATCTGGATGGAATTTCTCTCTTCTTAGTACATATGCTTGAAATATATGAAACTGTCAGCTAGAAATTTGATTATAATTTCAAATATTTTCAACTGACTGGAAGATTAAGAAATAAATCATGAAAGAGGACTTGAACAAATAAATTTTATTTTATAACATATTAAATTTGTAAAATAAAAAAACAAAAACAAAAAATTGGAATTTTTTGGGATGAGGTAACTAAACCTGTACATCTGTCATGTAGACGCCTTCAGCTAAGCAAACTTCTTTGTGGTCAGTGAAATCAAGTAGACTTGATTGTATACAATTGACTTCATCCCTTCTTAAAATAAATTTCTAATATAGGTATGATAGGCTGGAGTCTTACAGTGTTTCTTCCTCTGTGCTGATGATAGAGGAACTCTAGATATCTAACTGATCTGCACATCTGTGTAGCAGATATCTTTGGCATCACTTTTCATATTGTAAACATATTAAAGCAGTTCAGTACTGATCAATGTTTTCTTTTTTTTTTTATATAGTGCATTTCAGAACATCTTAAACTTAAGTATTCCTACAATAAAAAAGTGTTATTTTTCATTCTTTTCATAAATGACCAGAATTTGATAGTATAGCTTAAACCTACGCAGAGCAGTTCACAGTCCTTTAAAACTTCTAATATTTTAATTTTGTTTTAAAAGACAATAGGTCTTGTATTTTGGAAAGTTTCTTTTTTGATTTCTCCCTCACTTTTGCTCTTGACTCTGTCTTCTTTGGGTATATTTACAATTTTTTACTTCATAAAATGTCTTGATGATTGGAAATCAATAAGCTGCCCTTTTCCAGTTCATACCCAAAGACCAGAAATGCTTTCCATTCAACTCTATAGATACAGCATTCTCTAAGTTCTTTCACTTGATGGAACCTCCCAATGTTCTCTGAGAACTGACTATGCTCATGTCCAGTCTCTTACAGAAAAGGAAAACTGTATCTGAATAATTTTGAAATCTCAAATTATTGACTCTTTTCTCATTTAATAGAAGAAATAATAGTCCCTTTGAGTTTCTTTAATTTTCTTCTTGATTATTTTGCTTTAACTTAGAAGTCTCATCAGTAAATGCTCTGTTAGAAAAAAAGCTATAAAAATAAAAATCTGCGGTTACACTGACCCTAAAACTAAAATGTCATATTAAAGCATTTATATACACAGAAACTTTCTTTCCATTAATGCATCATAATTAATTTGTATTTCATTTTTATCCTTCATTTGTTTCAGAAACATTCAATGTCATTCTAATGCTTTCCCTTTAAAACAATAATAATTACAACAAAATTATTTTAGTTGTGTACTCCTGGTCTAGCCCTAATCCTTTCCACATATAAAATTACATTTACTTGTAAAGATCATTTCTGCAAAGACCAAAAAAATAATGCATTAGAAATTTGATTGTAGTTCAAATTAATCTCAAAGTATTTTAAAATTCTAATACTATTTCTGTGCAAGTTTCTACTGCCCCAAGCCAAATAACATGTGAACTCAATAGTGTTTCTCTTCTCTAAAACATCCCTTCTTTATAAAATCCATCAGCAAACTCATACTGACTTCAGTTCAGAGGACTAGATTAGATGATCATTAAGTAGAACTTAGACAGAACATAATTCAAAAGCCTTACTTTCAGTTGCTGCTTCTTAAATCAATGTAGAGGAAAAATAAATACATCCACATAAGCACTGTCTTAAGTTTGAAAGGCAAAGATCCCCAAGTCCTCTCATGATTCCAGAAATTGTCCCTTAGATGCTGCTCACTTGCTCTGAAAAAAAAAAGAAACAAGGCTGCAGACAAGCTGATCAGAAAGCCATGCAAATTCTTTAAAACCATCTTTAAAAGGAAAGAAGTAACATTTTTCTAATAAAGATCTTATAGGAATATTGATGTAACAGTATAAGGGAGAATACAGCTTGTATTCTTGCTTGTCTTGCTTCTAGAATTCCTTGCTTGTTGCTGCTATTGTTTTGAGATACATAATTATAGCAAGCACAAGTCTAAACTGGATACTTTTAGAACTGCCAAATATTTGACAAAAAACAAGTAATTACTGATATGAAATTCAGTACAGAAATAAAATAGTCTTATGAATACATATAAAAATTGCACAAAAATAATGTCAGGATTATTTGTTTTCATAAAATAATATGGAATACATTTAGTGATTTTTGATAAGGTTTTTCTGGTGGATATGCAAAGAAATCTTGCTTTCAGTTTCAAGTTACAGATGTGTTATTATATCTGACACTGCACTCATTTGTTTTTTGTTTTCAGGTGAACCAAACAAAATCTCAACAAGAATAAATTATAGAATTAGCACATCTTTGTTACTCATTCTGCTGGAAATAGCTCAACACTTGGTAGCTGTCAAAAGACAAGGTAAATGTAGATAGTATTAATAAAACCACTGAAACCAGACTAGAATTTATTCATCACAACAGTTGCATAAATATATTGTACATGTGCTCCAGGATGTAAATTAGTTTGCTCAACTTTTGCCACAATCAGGAAAAAAAAGGCAAAATAAATGCAATTAGTCACCTTATTTAAAAATGTCCAAGTGATACAATTTTAGATATGCTAATATGTGTCCATGAATTTAAGAGGAGCTCAGATCATAAGATGTGATTAAACAACTAATTTGTAAACACATACTCCATTTTGCCTAGGAAAGAACAATTCTACCTCTTGAAAACTATTACCCTCCCATCTTAGAAAATATAGAGGGAAACAAGACAATGACCAAGAATAGTGACTCAAAACATGTTTCCATATAGGAATGACTGAACAAGTTAGGTATCATTATTGGATAAGAGACAATTGAGACATGACATCACTGTCTCTTGTGAGTAAGAGAGGAATAGGGTATGATTATTCAGTACTTCCTATGCTACAGAAAACTGGTCATAACCAGTGAAATTATTTGATAACAGGCTCAATTCAGACAAAAGAATGTCACAAAATGCTTTGTTGAATTGGAAAAGGGATTAGTTTGGTATATGGGGAAAAGTCCGTCAACAGCTATTAAAAATGAGTCTTGTACCTAACCTGCAGCTCAGAAGTTCTTAATCCTCATGATTGTCAGAAACTGATAGGATATAAAAGGAAAATTACTTTATAATATTTTCCATTTTCCCTTAATCTTTCTATAAGATTTTTCTGGTTGCTACTGCTGCAGACTAGCTATTGGACTAGACAAACCTGTCGTCTGATCCTGTGCAGCTGCAGAACCACACAGGTTTTCAGAACAGAGAAAGACAGAAAAAAGTCTACCGGTATCAGTCATACAATCTTTGCATAATAAGTAATAATAAGAAAGTATTTTTTTTATTAATGTAAACAGATTTTCTTTGTTTACATTCTACAGTATTATTAATATTTTTTCTGTAATTTTGGTTTCCAATTTTGGATATTTAAAATTATTTTCAGTATCAGCATTCCTGTTGCAGAACGTTTCATGCTAAATTTGGTTCACATTTATTTGACTTAACTTTATTTTCATTTTATTCCTCCACATTCAATACAAATCAGTGTAGAAAGTTTGGTGTTGAAAAGCAGAGTCTTACTACTGAATTCCTAAGCTGCTGGGGATTTTACATAAGATGGAAAATCTTTCTTTTCAATCCCTTCTTTGAATCCCTGATTTAGATTTGATTCATTCCACCCATGTTGCCTTAAATTACACATACTGCATAAGTAAAAAATATTCAAGATCCCAGAGGGTCGTAATCGCACAGAGTCTAGTTTGAGACACTATTGGTGTCCCCCAAGGTTCAGTCCTAGGCCCAGTATGGTTTAACTTATTCATCAATGGTTTGGACAAAGGGGCAGATGTCTCTGCAGTATGTTTGCTGAAGACACCAACCTGGGAGGAGTGGCTGATACTCCAGAATTCTGTGCAGTTCTTCTGAGGGACCTCGCCATGTTGGAGAGATGGGCAAAGAAAAACTGTCTGAATTTCAAGAAAGGCAAATGCAGGCTCCTGCACCTGGGGAGGAATAACCCCACACCCCAGTACAGGCTGGGGGCTGAGCTGCTGGAAAGCAGCTCTGCAGAGAAGGGTCTGAGGGCTCTGGTGGGCAACAAGGTGTCCAGGAGAGCAGTGAGTCCTTGTGGCCAAGAAGGCCACACCAAGAAGGTGTCCTGGGGTGCATTAGGAATAACACTGCCACAGGTTGAAAGAGATGATTTTGCCCCTCTACTCAAACTTGGCATGACCACATCTGGAGTTCAGTGTCCGGTGTCAATTCTGGGGTCCTCAGTACAAAACGGACAAGGAGCTCCTCGAGTGGGTCCAGCAGAGGGTGCTAAAGATGATTAAGGATTTGGAGCATCTATTTTTATAAGAAAAGGCTGAGAGATGGGTCTGTTCAGCCTTGAGAAAGAATGACTCCAAGGGAACCTTATCAATCTAAGCATCTGAAGAGAGACTGTCATTAGTGGGGTTCACCAAGGGACCAATCTTGTTTAATATCTTTATTAACGATCTAGATAAGGAGTTTGAGTGGACACTCAGTTTGCAAATAACAAGTTAGGTGAGAGATCTGCTGAGGATAGAAAAGCTCTGTGGAGGGATCTGGACAGGCTGGATTCATGGGCTGAGGCCAACAGTGTGAGGTTCAACAAGACCAAACACCAGATCCCACACTTGGGTCACAACAAACCCCAGCAGCACTTAAGGCTGAGAACAGAGTAGCTGGAAAGCTGCCCAGTGGAAAAGAACCAGGAGTGCTGGTTTACAGCAACTGAACTTGAATCAGTGTGTGACCAGGTGGCCAAGAAGGCCAATGGCTTCCCGATTTGGGTCAGAAATAGTGTGGCCAGCAGAATGATGGAAGTGATTGTCCCTCTGTACCAAACATTTGTGAGGCTGGACCTGGAGTATTGTGTCCAGTTCTGGGCCACTCATGACAAGAAAGACACTGAGGTACTGAAGCGTGTCCTGAGAAGGGCATGGAGCTGGTGGAAGGTTCAGAGGGTAAGTCCTATGAGGAGCAGCTGAAGAGGCTGGGGGTGTTTAGCCTAGAGAAAGGGAGAGACCTTGTTGCTCTCTACAACTGCCTGAAAGAAGGCTGTAGCCAGGTGGGGGTCAATTTCTTCTCTCCAGGCAGCTGGTGAGAGGACAACAGGAAATAGCCTCAAGCTGCAGCAGGGGAGGTTTGGACATCAGGAAAAATTTTTTTCACTGGAAGAGTGGTTAAGCATTGGAATGAGCTGCCCAGGTTATGATGGAGTCACCATCCCTGGAAATGTTCAAGAAAAAACTGGACATGGTACTTAGTGCCATGGTCTTGTTGACAAGGTGTTGAAGGTTCAAAAGTGACAAAGTGTTGAAGGTTCAAGGTGTTGAAGGCTCAATGATCTCAGAGGTCTTTTCAAACCTAAATGATTCTGTGATTCTGTCAAATCATATCCAAAAGGAAGGAGACAGGATTTTAATGATGCTAAGCAATGAGACAAGAGGCAGAAATGGGACAATGGGCTATTTCCCATTATAAACCAGTGCACAGGAAGTTCCATCTGAATATGAGGAAGAACTTCTTCACTGGAAGAGGCTGCCCAGAAGGGATGTGTAATCTCCCTCACCAGAGATATTCAAATATCTGGATGCAGTCCTGTGCAACGTGCTATAGGCTGATCCAGTTTGAGTAGGGAGGCTGGAACAGATGACAACCCAGTGTTGCAACCTTACCCATTCTGTGCTTCTGTGATTCTGTGATTCTGTGATTCTATGTCTGAAGGGACAGCTCCACTTCCAGTTCTATTAGACTTTGGTTTTGTCAATCAATAAAGACCAAGAAAAATTTTATTGATGTACTGTAATACTCTTTGTGCCTTCCTCTGTGGTTTGGTGAGGGACTTTGGAGCTCAAGAAAGAGGCAAGGATTTAAGAATCAAATTAATTTGGATTTTTTGTTTTGTTTTGTTTTTTTAAAGAAATGGATTATGAAAACAAACTACTTTTCTTTAAGCCTTTTTCCATTGAGAAAAAGAAAAAACAAAGTAAAAGAGAAACAAAGAATTACATGGCTTTTCATTTAATTTCACTATTTAGTAATATAATCCCAAGGCAAATACTCAGAGAATATTCATTTCACAGAAAAAACACAGCATTTATGTCTGAATCAGCTCAGAACTTGCAGTGATACCCTGCTGATTTTTTAATAGAGAGGAAAACTAAAATCACTACTCATGAATTAAAAAAACATAATAGGATAAGCATTCACTTTTCAGAAAAATAAGTAGGTGGTTTGTTGGAACCTTCATATGTAATGGTTTGTCTTATGTTATAGATCATGAAGTTCAAATGGCATCAAGCATCATCAGAGATTAGCAGATACATTGCCAAAATTGAGTACACTTAAGTCTTTCTACTTTTTCCAAACTTACTTTGTTGCCTTTGAAATCCAAACCTGACTTTCTAGTAACTTTGGTTGGAGCACGTTCTGATTTGAAGCTATCCTAGTGCAAGTTTGGAGCATTCCATCTAGCAGCAGCTGCCAATGAGGAACGAAAAGCCAAAGTCTGTGTGTTTTACTGCATGTAAAGCAGTGCCTGGAGGAGGCTCTGAGTGCACAGAAAGGCTCTGTCTGGGCAGCTATCTGCACTTTACATCCAGTTAGAAGAGCCACACATGCAATCAGGAGCATAATTTCATCGATGTTTGTATTTCTACTTGTCAACCACTATTTAATTTCTGTATTTTAGGTTTTTGTCAGGTAGATCATTCTTAATGCTAGTACTGGAATTGGTTCTGTGTGTATCATCCTGGGAAATGCATAACTGCTGGGGGTGCTCTCTCCAGGCTCATTCAGACACTGCCCCTGTACCCACAGCCTATTGCCAGCAGGCACTTCCTTCATCTTACACCAAGGTTGCACATTAGGTAAAATGTTATTCATGGCACTCATTTCACTGTTGGATTGTGTTTCATATTCATATCAAAGGGACACTTGAGAATAGTAGGTTTTACCAGGACTTTCAGAAAAGAAATATTGTCTTCATTTCATAGTGGTGCCTGAATACAAACCAGACTTAAAAAAAATAAACAAAATATGGGCAAGAAGGTACACTGCCTGATGCACATAAAAGTATACTGGACTAAGTCTGGAAAATATAGCAGTGTGCCTTGGGGAGTGTTTCAGTACTAGCAGAGAAACAGCCTAGAAAATTTATTAGATTTTATCCAGCCCTAGCTGGACTGACTCAGAAAGGCTTATTGCTCTTTAAACCTTACTGCCTGGCTAAGGAACTTGTCCTGGCAGTGCATATACTGTATTGCTGCCAGGTCAATTCTTGGTGAGGTTTTCTACCTGTGATGAGCACAGAGCAGGGCTGTGGGGTGAAAAATGGCACCTGCATCTTCCCAGGGGCTGCAAGGGGTAACCCACATAGCATGCCAGGAGGGGATAGGGAGAGTAGTGTGCCGGTGATGACCCCTGTGATGTGTATGGATGTGTGGATGTGCATGCATATCTACTATAACCATTCAGTTAGTTACAAAACCATATTCAAATAATTTTGCATGTTTATTACCATTTCTGATTCATAATTTGGGTCTATCTGTTGTGTTACTGATACTGATTCTGAACCTGTAGTTCACTGATTTTCAGTTATTTGTGTGTCATTTATAAATCAATAAAGCACTTTGATGTTGATTTGTTTTAAACAACATAAATGGATGTAATCTTTCTCTGCAGCAAGGGCCATAAACAGAAGCAAGTGATGTTTCCCTGAAATGCCTGAGTTGATTGTTAGGTTAGATAAAGTGAGGTCTGTTCCATATGCCTGGCATGTGCTGAGTTTGACTCTGTCTTGTCAAACTGAAATGATTGCAGAAAGCTGGAGGTTCACTTCAGACAGAATCTGACAAATGTGCTATGTTAATCTACAAACAATACTGAAATAAAATACTTTCACAAAGCAAAATCTCTCAGAAGCTTACTGTCTGGTTCCGTGTTCAAACCTTCTTTACTTTGCCTAATTAAGAAGACATGCTGGCCTCAAAAAATACTACGCTCTGAAGTATTGTGCCTCTAAAATGCTTGTTGAATCTCTGGGGTTTTTTAATTTATACTTCAATTTTGCATTCATTTTCAAATAATATTTGTTAATGTTCTGATGAATCTCCTTACTGGCTAGACAAAAGATTCACTTAAATATACACCACCTTTACAACATTTTCACTATGGTGGTGGGTCTTATTGCAATTCAGTGTTACAAGCTGTTAACCAAAACAGCTGATTCCAAAGTAATGCTCCTATCCAGTCCAAAAGTTCCAACCAAAGCTCTTATTGTGTTTTGTGTGCATTCCCCAATTAACCAGATCCTCTTTTGCTTAAAAATCATCATCATAAACTACATGTCAGTAATGTGTTTATGCTGAACAAACTACTGAGGCCTAAAATTTTTTCTGTCTACATTTCTGTAAATCTATTCAATAGAGTTAGTAGAACTCCTCCTTTCCCCTGTACTTGCACTCTAGTGGTAAGGATATAACTGGGTCTTCACGAAAGAAATCTTTTTTTCTCTAAAAAGTTGTAGACTTTCAGTATGTAAGAATATATTAAGCTATTTAAATTACAATTTCAATTCGTCTTACAAACAATAATTTATTTAACAGCATTTATTTAACGTCTAACAGTATAATGATATATGTGTAGATGCAGTCTTGACCTCTGCTCTAGGGCAGGGGTGTATGTGCCTACTCACCATAATAAAGCTCTTATCTGCTTTGGTTTAGTTCAATTCCGGTGAATGACATTCCATTTTTTTTAATATTCAGTTCTGCACTTTAAAATTTTAATCAATGTTTAGCCTAACTAATTTTCTCAGAAATGTATGTAGCTCCCTTCCAGTATCTCTTTCACATGGTGGGTTAACATTTTTCTTTAGTCTTCTTTTTTAAGGATAAACAAATCACTTCTCTCAATTCATCTTGAAATTTGTTATTATATTTGTTACCTTCTGTGTTCTTTCCGAGTTATCTCTTTCTCCAAATGTGTTTCCCTTCCCAAAGAAAAAAGACTTTAAAAAATGTTTGTCAGTCTAGAACCATATATATCTTGAATACCTTACCTTTGCTAAGACATACCAAAATGTTCCCTTTCAATTTTGAAATATCACATTTTTGAGTCAGACTTCAGCTTTCAGATCCATTTTTGCAGTATTGTTGCTCAGTCAGTTTGTCTCAATTTTCTAATTCAGCTTCTCTTAATTCACAATATTTTATCTCTTTGTCATTTTATCTCTTTATCTTCTTTCTATCAAATCATAGCTTTAGTTTATTAAGATGGTTTTGAATTCTCACCCCTCTCCACAAAACAGCAATTCTAAGCTTGACTTATCAGCAGAATGTATTATATTCCTTATTCTGTCACCTGATCCACTTATGAAAGCATCAAATACATTCAGATCCGGAACAGACTTCTGCAAGATTTCTCCTGAAATATCTTTGTGGTGAGGAGTAGACGAGTGACACTTCCTCCAGAAGCAGTTTTCCACCACAGTGTGTTCACCTAGCAATGTTTTATACACAAAACATTCTTGTCCACTTTGTTTATGAAAATGTCATTTGGAGGTGTGTTGCAAATTTTGCTACAAGCCAGGCTGTATCACATTCAGTACTCCATCTGTCAGGCCAGTTAATTTATGACATCAATATGTTTGTTGCTCTTTTTCCACCTTACTGCTCTTAATCTGTGGTCTCCATTCCTTCTGCTATAACTTGTTCAAGGTGCACAGAGCACCTCAGAACTCACTGGGGTAGCAAGGGAAGCAGGAGAACTAAGGAAGCAGGATGATCCTAGAGCATACTGTGGTATGTGTTCTGTTCAAGGGCACATAATAAATGCATACAAGCCATCTTTGATCCTCTGTGGTCCAGCCCGTGGACTCCAACTCTCCTGCAGAATCTTCCAGGACCTTTTAGCACTTTGATTCCATTTTGAATGAGGACAGATTTCACAGGAGAGCTGAGTAACAAACTATCTTGAAGTAGTGAGAGATTGACACATGCCTGGAGGTCAATATTAAGTGTTTTGATCACTCCAGGCTGAAGCAGAACTTAAATTCAGTGCCTTTGTTTACTGATTTGTGCTTTAATAGCCAAGTTACTTTTAAAATTGAACTGGCAGGTCTTCAGTCAACTTTGAGAAGGAAAGTTGGATTGCTAGTGGTAGCAATCTGATCCAAGAAAACAGACTAAATTGAACCTTTAGGGTGGTAAAGGTAGATGAACTCACAAATCCTGAATAACTGCAGTGATTGGCACTGACCTGTCCACCACGACTAAGACTGAGGGCAGATTTTTAGAAGCCTGGGGGACTAATGCAAAAAAACCCCAAAAGCAGACCACCACTACACTTTAGGCAAGGGTGCCTTCAGAAAGCAGCTGAGATTGAATTATTTTTAATATAGTAGTTTATTTTTCTTATTTCTGTTTAAGAGCTATTTTACCACCTAAATCCCTTTACTGAGCCTAGCCTGAAGTTATGGAGGTTAAGACATAAAGCAAAAAATATAAATTATCTTAAGGGGTCCCTCACTGAACTGAACTGAAAGGGCAGTTAGTTATTACATGTAAAACCCTTGTCGTTGAGCTCAGGCCTGGTAGTCCAGTGAGATTAAGAGGAGTCTCCCAGAAATGGATGGTGAGTTTGCACCTTCCATTAACTTCTCTTTAAATCAATGACAGAACCCTTAAGGAGCTCAAGTCATGATCTGAGCCTGTGCTATTCCTGTTGAAATAGTTTTATTCATAAATCATTTTAAGATTTTATTCACACTGAAAAGCCTGATAATTATGTAATGCATGAAGCTCATAATCATCTACATGTACCCTGCTCCAGCAGTTACATTAATCAGAGAATAACAGTTGTGCAGCAGCTCAAATGACTTAGTAAATTGTACAAGCAGTCCATTTTTTCTTTTCTCTCCCAAATGCTGGATAAAAATTATGATTTAGTACATGAACAGGGCTATACAGCAGGTAACAAAACTTTAAACATTTTGATAAACACTTCTAATCAGCTTTTTCTTAATTTTGCCAGCTGTGTAGAAAAGTGTATTTGTAGAATGATTGTGCTGATTTGCTAAATCACAGGCTAACTCAAATGGAGGGAATGGTTATAATCAAGAGCACAAATTTTAAAAGACATGGAACAGAAAAGCAAACACAAGATACTTGACAAATTGTAATCATTAGGTTAGATCAGATCATTATAATGAAATATTTTATTGCCTGTACTCAAATTACCAGATCATACTTTCTCTGTTCCTGGTGCTTCACAGTACTGTGAAGTTGAAATCTCCTAATTGAATAAACATTTTTAATATTAAAGTTATCCTTGTGGTTTTCCAATGCATTGCACCTGGCACTCTGATGGTATGTAGAAAAACAAGAACCAAAATTGGGAAGGCAGAACTGAAAAAAAACAGGTGATATTGTCAAATATTCTCTAAATTTTACAGGTTTACCAGTTGTTTAAAGGAGAAACATCTTGTTATTCACTATTATCCTTTTTCATTAAAGCAGCAATGCCTACTGATAAGATTTTTCCTTCAAGTGTACTCATATGATGGTACTATTATTCTTTAGATGCCCATCATATTGAAAAACAGCAGTACTGCATGAAACTTTTCAAATACCTGAAACTCACAATAAGTAAACAAGTTTGCAAACTGCTGTCTAATTCAAATTTCAAGGGCCCTGCTGCACAGCACAAAAAATAGGCATTTAGAGTCCCTTCTCTCCCCAGTAATGATTTAGGCATTTCTGCCAGCAGAAAGCTTTCCTGTTTAACATTTTTGTATTTCTCTGGAGTTTAGACATTCAAGGCACCCCATAGCAGTAATCAAACATTTGTCAAATCTGCATATCCATATCTGAGTTAGTCACAAGGGTTGCTTTTACAACTAAGGAAGGGAAAATTGCACTAATTTTTACATGGGTGTAACTCACCCATGATAAATTGCTATATGGAAGTGTGGTCTTTTTTTCCCCCACTGTCTGCAAAGAAGTTTGGGAAAATGCACTTAAATGTAATAATCTGGATTTCGGTTCAGCAGAATTTGAGATGAAACACATACTTGCATGTTTTCTTCTCCTTGAGCTGAGAGCCCTATTCTGTATATTGACCTGATGGGCAAGGCCTTTAATTTTCGAAGAGATCATAGAGTGGTTTGGGTGGGCAATGCCCCTGCCATGATCATGGACAGCTTCTAATAGAACAGGTTGCTCAAAAAGACCATCCAGCCTGGTCTTGAACAATTCCAGGAATAAGGAATCCACAGCCTCTCTGGACAACCTGTTCCAGATATGGAAGTGCAAGAAATGTGTATGAAAACAGTGCCATGACTTAGCTTACTGAGAAGGCACACAAGAGCAAGAAACATGATTTAAACTTACTCTTTAAGTACTCATCAGACAGAAGTCTTAGATTCTGGTCAGTCCTCCCTTGATAATTGATATTTTAATTCTATTTTCTAAGTAAAAAACATTTTAAAAGTTCAGAAAGCAACCTATTGCCAATGCCTGTAAGTTGTATAGATCTCAGCTCACTTCCCCACAGCTTAGAGCTCAGCTAAATGAGTTCCCCTGTTATAGCAGTGATTTTCATTATAATTATGCTAAGGTTTTATAGTAATCATACTGCAGCAACACAAACTTCTAAAAATACCCTTGTGATTTTTCACAAGTTCAGCCAGATACTTTCAAGGCATTGAGTATTTATTGTCTCTTCAAAATATATTCAGATTCATTTAACATAGCCAATTATGAGCTGCCTGAGGGGTTTACATAAACGCTTCATCAACTCTTCTGAAGTTAGTCCCATTAAATATGAATAAGTCCAAGCTGGACTTGTTATGTTGCTAGCTTGTGAACTTTCCCAGTGGGCACTTATAAAAATATTCAACTATAATGCATTTAGAAGTGTCTTTCCTTGTGTGACTCTGTTTCTTTCTTTTTATTTCCCTTTTTTCCCCTTTTTTCCTTTTTTTTTTTCTTATTTTTAGTATAGAATGAAAAAGCCCAAAGCACAGAGCCCAGATAGAATTTACTGAAATCTCTGGCTTATTTTGCATTTTCTATTCCAGTGGTGTAAAAATCCTGTTCAATTAAAAGACACAAAATGAGTCAAAGTGCCTTTTGTAGCCAGTAGAACTACAATACAAATAAAGACTGCCAGCAACAAGAAATTCTCCAAGAGTTTGAAAAGTATCTTGAAGCAAAGGAAATATTCCAGCTCAACTTCCAAATAAAAAAATGTCTATTGCAATTTGAACATGTCAACTCTATGTACAAATCTCATGTGATTTCTTCCACTTAGCAGCATGAAACCCAGCAAGTAGAATTCCAGCACATCACTGCACTTAAGCATATGCTTATATTTACCTCTAGACAGCAACAGACTAATGAAAAATTGAAATTTAATCTCTTCCTAAAAGTTTTCTTTAATTCAGTGATGAAGAGTTTATGTAAAACTTGATTCCTAAAGAATATTTGTACAAAATACAATCTGCACTGTTGTACAATGTTCCTCATGCATCTTTTTTAATCTACTATAACCAATGGAGATTTTAGCCACTGTTCTTTTGCTACATTAATAAATGACAACTGACAAGTACCTTGTATTTTTCTTGTGAAATTTTATAATAATAGACAACATAAAAAACAGTTGGAAGATAAAACATCAAGCCCTCTAGCAGGGAAAGGTTTGCAAAACAAAGAAGAAAAATGTTAACTATTGTTTTCTTATTGTTCTTGGCATTATATAAAGGGTTTAAATATAAGTGTTACTTTTATGAAAAATATTTTTAGATTTCTATTATAGATATATATATATTTCTCCTCAGAATTTACTGTATTTTTAATGCTTACTTTAATAATTATTAATCCAAAAGTCTTAATGTGGAATGCTTTGAAAACAGGATTAATAATATAATGAGGAAATAGCTGGAAATTGTGAAGAATCTCATGATATAGCACCTATGTCAGATAAAAGAAAATGTAATACAAAATTTTTTTGTTGTTCTCAGTGTTGTAGATGCCACATTTTTCTTTCCTCTGCCACCATTCAACAAGCTGTCTCAAAAATCCTAATAGATTTTGGCTATGAGACATATTTCATATAAGCCTAATTGAAGATCTTGGCCTAATCATTTGCTGTGCCATACATACGCATTTTAAGTGAAGTGTAAGTAACTGGGAGTCTTATTAACTACAGAAGAAATGCAAATGGATTACATAATCTATTTCTGTAATACAAGTATTTTGAGCCAATAAAATGACCTTTGAAAATTACTGAGATGTGTGAAAATGCCATTTACTGTAATAGGAATCAGCAAAAGAAGGTGAACTGTAGGTGAGGCTTAACACATCTTAAATTTTCAGAACTTAGGCAAGATTTAAAGTGTATGCTGTGAATATTTAACCATTTTTAGGAAACACATACAGTACATGAGCATCATGCAAAAGTGTTAGGCTTTGTTGCCTTCACATTTAAATCTGCTTGGTTTTATATTTAAACATTTTCTTATTAATTTTACATTAATTTCTGATCAGAAACAGAAGCATGTGCATGGTATTAGAAATTATTTGTGAAATTATAATTTATTAACACTACCCAAATACAAACAGTTAAAAAAGTGAAAAGGCATTAACTTAAATGTCTTATGGTTTAAAGCATAATGCAAATGGAGACTCTGAGGCCATTTTCTGATATAAGTTTCACTAAACTGTAAAATTAAAATTAATTTTTAAATAAAGTATAGATTTATGCTGGAAAATATAGCATGTTTTCTTGTCATGCTTTCCTCTTCTCTTAAGAACCTGATGAATTTTCCGAGGATCAAATTTTTCAGCTGAGGGACTTTAGAAGTGAAGTTTTTGTTAATTCGGTTGTTGGTGAAATTTATTACCCAAGCAATTTTTTATTTCCATAAATTATTACACAATAAAAGTCTTTCTCCCAATCTCACTTAGAATTAATGATGAAATCCTGTGCAGTAATTATTATTTAATTGAGCAACTGGATTTTTTTAAAATTCTCAATGTCACCCACTAAAAGAAGAAAAAAATCAAAAGTATAGATCAGAAATTTCAGTGAAAATATTAAAGGATCATTACATCATCTTCAAAGTGATCATGACCAAAGTTATCAAGTGAATCTTAAGAAGCCAGCTGAAAGAAATCAAAACTTTTCTCATTTCTGAAAGGTAAATGAGCAGAAATACACAGAAATAAGTATCGAAGGCAACCAGCTTCTGTGAGTTTAC
>JAWWMU010000054.1:6059552-6074347 GCA_035048155.1 Cinnycerthia olivascens | reverse complement strand
TTTCTCATTTCTGAAAGGTAAATGAGCAGAAATACACAGAAATAAGTATCGAAGGCAACCAGCTTCTGTGAGTTTACCCTCTTATTACATGATGACTGTAAGACTTGACAAGGAAAATTAAGTAATTTTTAAAACTCAGCTTCACTGGAAGACAACAAATAGTATTTTGACTGTAGCAATAGGATTCTATGCAACTTCTGTGAAAAGTCAAGATCTATTCCTACACATGGCTGCCTTAGGAATTAACCATGGCCTGCATTTTCCCAGTGTATCACTAAGGGCCAAAAGAGGAGCATCTTGATCTTCTTCTTTACCTTCCAGATGGGACCCTTTTACACTATTTTAATGTGCCATCTTTAAAAAGGCTGCGTGTTGAGTGCCTTCAAATCACAATGAAATTGTCAATGGAAGTTCCATAGATCTTTAGTCTAGAAAGGACCACGTTAGTAATTTTGTCTGACTCTCTGCATAAGGGAGGATATTATTTTTACCAAGCAATTTTCAAATGAAACACATGACTTCAGGGTGAGTTAGACAATATCTTCTGGAAAACATTTCAGTTGTTATTTCAAGTATGAAAGATTATGCTTTTATTTCCAGGAAAATGTCCTAATTTTTGTCTCTTATCATCAATCATTTCTAATGGCAGCTTGTTTTTATTTCTCAACTGTTTTGTTATATTAGGTTATGTTGTGTTTTATGTTATGTTATGTTATATGTTGCGTTATGTTATATGTTATGTAATATTGAAGGGTTATTTTATTTTTTAAGGGCCCTGAGGAGAGACTGAGAGGTTTGGAGGTTTTTAAAATGTTTTCATAGGCATTCATCTATAAGGATTCAGTCTTTTCTTAGTCTTCTTACTGTTGGCATTCTTTATACAGAGCTCATTTGATGACAATTCATTCTTTTCTCCATTACTGCTTCTTTCTTGCCTTTGAAAAAACTTACAATTTTTTTTTATTTTTATTATTATCTTGGAAAATATTAATATCTCTCTAACAAAGTGCATCCAGGAAAGGCTCAAAAATTCCTTTTAATCTAGTAACAAAATGTTAGTAAATAGTGTGACAATACTAGATTTTGCTGATATTCTTTGCTCTTACTCACATTTCACACTTATGCATTACTCATACTTAGATCAATATCAGGACAAATAGTCTGGTCCAAGATTTTCAGAGAAAATGAAGCCAACTGAATGACCCTGGAATGAAAACATAACAAAAGGTATTAGGGAGCTGTAAAGTGAAGTCTTAGTCTTTCAAACAGTATGATGTTATTAATAACACTACTGTTATTATACAAAAACAAAGAAAGAAGCCCAATACAGAAATGTGTTCAAAATCAGGATGTAACAAGCAGATTATGGAAACACTAATTTGATTAGTATGCTGATAACACCATATTCACCTCAATCTAAAAGCTGTTTTGTTTTGGAAAGTTTTGTTGCAATGTCTGTGATATATCTGGAAATTATTTTTTGCCATCAAAACACTACTGTAAAAACCTGCACTACAGTAGAATATTGCTCATCAATATAAGTCTTTTTACACATATATATATAAACTTCATTTTGATTGGAAGAGCTCTGTTTTAGAAAGGGTGAAATAGGCAAATCCTTGCTAGGACAGACTAAGCCTAAGATTCACTGAGAAAATAACACAGTAGGCTGCTGAGTATAGGCCCATGGCTGCAACAGCACAACAAAGAAATGCAAACAGATTCTAGAAGTGCTGTTAAATCACCCAAAACATTATATATTTTAAATGCCATTTCTTGAGCTGCATTGAAAGGTACATTCTTTTTTGAAGGCAAAACTGGGACTTGGCAAATTGAATTCCTTAATCAATGGATCTGTAAGAAGCTATTTGTTAATGTAGTGTTTGGGTGTGGCATGATAGGTATTTAAAGTGGTGATTGAAATGGCATGAGCAACAAATCTTTGACTTTCTGAACACAGGCAATGTCATTGAGAATTCATAATTAGCCAAAAAGTATAATTGCCATCAGAGCAAATCTGTACATCAAAGTTTAAATAAAAGAGGAAATCAATGATTCATATACCAAAATCACAAAAAAATTCAGAATAACAACCACAGTACAATAAAAATGGTTATCAAACAGTACACACAGTGGTGCTCCATGGTCAAATATAAATAAATGTTACGTGTTCCTTAGGCTGATAAAAATCCCAAACTAATGTCCATCTTATTGTCAGTCACAAATTAAATAAATAACTAACCAACACAGTTTCTAACTTACCCATTAATTTTTTTATAGTATGGATATTGACAGAGTAATTCAGATGAATTCTAAAGCTGATCTTCAAATCAGAGTACTGATGCTGGTTTATGGGACTTTCTCAGGGTTGCAAATGTTAGAATGAAAGTAAAATCTGAAACTTAGTTCAGTCTCAGAAAAAGTCTCAGAAAAAAAGGAAAGAGCATATTTCAATTTCTACCCCTAGGACTATCTCTTTATTTTTCAGACACGTTTTCCCATAGCTGTGCATACAGTTCTTCTTCATTCTGTCCAAATGAAATCTCTTCCAACTGTCTCCTTGCTCCAGCCCGATGTCCTCACTGCATCACTCAAAACACCAGGTACTTTAGGTGTGATTTGTTAGAGGGATTCAGCCTCCTCGAGGTGATGAGGACTAGGATTTTGGGGTGCTTTTGACATCACAGTACGCTGGAAAAAGTGATTGTTTTTCTCCATTAGATATGTAACCACAGCAGAAGGAGGACTAGGCAGCCCGAGTCCCCCATGAAATGTCCTTTGTTTCTGCTCTCAATTCCCCACACAGACATCAGAGATGTGAGGCACAGCTTGAGTTTCTGTGCTGGCTTCCAGATGTCTTCACAGATTCCATCTTCCTTCCATTGTCTGCAAGATAATATGTTAGGTCTACTGAGGCCATAGGTGTGAGCACAGTGTCATTATTTCATTGCAGATAGTATTTGAATGGATTTTAATGACAATTGTCAGTCTTTTGAGAGGATAAATTCCAAAAGCTTAAAAAATCAAAGTAATTGACTAAACAGTCTGTTTTTCTGTCTGAATACAATGGCACTGAGAATGTGGAACACCATGCCCTGTGATTGAAGCACATATTGCCATATCACTTTTTTCCCCCAGAGACCACAATGACTGTTTGATAAGATTAAAACTATTTTTCAAAAAAAGCTCCTATTACTGTATTACTGTAAAAATGTCATTATATAACAAGATTAACAAAAAATACTTGCGCTTAACAAAACTGAAAGCACTAAAGAAGTAATTTTGTTAGTGAAGGTTAAGTGGGTTTCTCACTAGCAACTATGAAGACTTTCAGCTCAGTATGTGTGCATGTCTGTCTCCTTAAGCTGTTGGACAATAATTCTGGGATTTTTCAACATACTGAGTTAGCTGAATTCTCTGTGAATTCCAGGAGAATCTTCTGCTCATTTCAGATGATAGAAGAGTTTTCAAAAACTGAGTTTTTTCTGCAGAAATAGGAGGTTTTTATTTCTGATTATGAAATGTTAGAGTTGCACTTTACACTAATATGGGGATTTTATTCTCAAAGAGCTTATCTGATTCTTCTGTTTGCAGTCTCCCTGATCTATTTGCAATACTCATTATCATTTTTTCTAGGTATTGAAAATATGTTTAACAAAGTTTTGCATGCACAAGTCAAAGAAGGGCAATTATTTATCAGCCAGTGTATTGTAAATTGTTTCATTTATGTCATGAGACAGAACATTTGCAATCTAACAATTATTATGCCTTGTTGAAAGGTGTAACTATAATTTATCCTGTGTTTAAAATATTGTTTTCATCTCTAATTAATGCAAAATAAAAATCATGCTTGAAAAAGCTGCCTTTCCTTTCAGGAAATTGGGTCAAATTTCCTCCAACTAAAGCATTTTTTTATATCAACTATTGCCTTGCACCTGCCGTTCATCTGTGTGCAGCCTAACTGACAATGCAACAACTTATATATTCTTTGCAAAGCTTATATTTGAAACAGGTGTCTAGTGATTTTGAAAATATACTGTATTATAGATAAATTGCAGTAGACATGGGCAAAAAGGCAGCTGGGTAAATCTGTTTGATGGCATCTTTCTTTACCAAGTCTCAAATTTGATCTAATAAATCTCTTACTAATCTCCCACAAATTCCATAAACCTCAGTTTCCTACAAAGTGTCTGAGGATGAGCTAAGGTTTCATGGGTTGTCTTTTGGGTTTGCTTGTTTGTTTTATTTTTAATAATTTATTAACACATTTACTCATATGCCACACAGGGATCTGATTTTTTATCCAATGTATGTTAAAAGAATTGGATTGTTTAAAAGTAAGATAAAATCAAAATCATTGAACTGAAAGAGAAAAACATAATGGAAAGCTCTCTAAATTTTCTGAGGAGACAGCAAATACATAATAATTTCACATTCAAGAAAACATGGGCTTTCTTGTTCACTAAGATATATTTTAGCATTTTCCTGACTACATTTCAGACAACAGAATGCCTGTGGGACAGTCAGTCTATATGTCTACCCCAAAGGACGTCTGCTACAGATATTACCAATTCCTCAGATAAATCCAGAGATAGCATTCACAGTGCGGGAATGGGCAAAACTAATACATTTCTTATATAAGGCAGTAAAAGCCCCCACCCCCTCAAGTACAACTTAAATAATACCAGCATGATGAACAATAAATAATAGCCTCAGCAAGAGGCTATTAACCAGCAAGACCAACCTCCACAAATCTGAGATCCTTGAGACCAAGGGGAAAAGTCTGGAGCATGGTTCACCATGGATGGAAGAATATCAGGGACTACCTAAGGTCAGAATATTTAAGCAAATGGTACACACTGATACATCCTCTAAGATTTCTTACTATTTAAAAAGATAAGGTATACACAAATGTCAAACTACTGACAATATTATTGAAGATTGATTGTTAATTCATTGTCTTTTTCATTGAGCCTCCCTTAGGTTATCCACATAACAATTACTAAGTAGAAAAATAAAATTTTCACATATAAAATTTTCACCACCTCACCCATTTATATTATTTTCTCATGATATTTTCACCATATCATGCCTCTTGTACTTCTTGGTCATAGCCTGATATAAATCTATGGGGGTTCAGGCAGTTAATGGAATTTATATTTATATCATACATGGAAAAAAATATGAGATTTAATCAGATCATTACTACATATCAAGAGATTTTTACAGTAGATCATCTGACAGGCTTGATCATCAAAGGCTTGAAAGATAATAATGCAAAAATTATTTCATGATATATTCAAACTTTTAAAAAAGCTGAATATTTTTTGTTCCAAGTATTTTCAGTAGTGTTTGTTGTGTATGAAAATACTGTCCTATTTCTGTTTCCAAAATTGCAGACAGTGGCGTTCAGTTTGACCCATGAGAATTTCCTAAGTTTGCAGAAGAAATCCTTGTCTACTATACTTGGTTGCAATTAGATCATTCGTTTTCATTTCACTAACTTAAGCCTCCACATTGACATTATGTTTTTTCAGATTATAGCACTATTAATAAATTGATGTCAGGACTTCCCTATGCCTACACCAATTCCTGTAATGAAATGCTTCCATATGTGAAACTGCATGTTAGGTTTTACTGAAAGACCTCACTTTTCATAAAGAAACATTCTCGTGAAATAAAAATGACAAGAATATTTCTTTATCGTGCTATATAGTCATTGTATCACACAAAAATTGTGGCATTATCAAGACCTGCCACACAGCAAGGTCATCTGTATGTGGCAATCCTGGCAGGCTGTCTGTGTTTAAGATGTGAGTGGAACTTCACAGCCCTCCTTGCACAAAAACTCCTATGCTTTAATCTTGCTTATCATAAGACTTTTTCTCCTCTTTGTTTATCTCAGTCTTCCTTGGTTCATCTGAAGACATTGTTAACAAGGAGTGTAGATATTTTCTTTTTTCAACATTACTTAAATTATCTGAAGACAGTTACGATTTTCCTTGTTTATCTTTGCTGCTTTTTAAATGATTAATCCCATTCATTCAGTCTTTTCTCTTGGATAATTTTTTTCAGTAGTCATCATTCTTTTTGTTTGCCACTACAATTTCTCCAATTGATGTACATTTCAATGCTCATGCAACATACAGATATTAGCACAAAATCTTTGCCTTGCTTTTGCCCTGTATCTCCCAGGCTTTTGTGAGCCAGCTGTTCCCATACTGGTTTCATCTTGCAGGTTATTTCTGCCTAAGTGCTGTACCTTGTATTTCATTCAATTTTTAGGCCATTTCTCCCATTTGTCAAGATAATTTAGAACTTTAATCCTGCCTCCATCCTCATGATGTCTTTCAGTTTCATGACACCTGCAAATTTAATAAGCATCTTTTCCATTTCAATTCAATTTCAGTTCAATTTGTTAATAAAAACATTGAACAGAACTAGACCCATGACAGAACCCTGTATATTCCCACCTGACCCTTCCTTCTTTTTTGACAGTGAAATATTGCCAAGGACTCCATGGGTACTGTTAGCAAAGCTGTCTAACACCCACCTGGTAGTTTTCATCTGGACTATGACTCCAAATTTTGCTTATGGGATTGTCACAAGAGATAATTTCAAATGCCTTACAAAAGCCATCAATTGCTTTTCCCCTTTTCACAGTTCCTGCAGTTCTGTCATGGAAGGAAATTGGGCAGGTTTGACATGATTTTCTGTTGGCAATTCAGTGCTGTCTGTTATTTGTCTGCTTGTTATCATCTGCATGCTTAAAGATAAGTTTGATTCCTTGGTAAAATATTTTTCCAGGAATTGATATTAGACTAGAAGCTGTAAGATTTGGTGACTTCTGTGTTTCCTATGAGTAGTCACAAAATGTGTTCATCTTCAGGTCTTCCAATATTTTACCTGTGCTTCCTAGTTTCACCAAAAGTGACCCTCAAATGCAAGGCAGTTGTATTTTGGCACATTGTACTTGTTGGCTGTTGCTATATCTTATCTTCCACCTCTAATCACAGTCAGTGCAGAGTTTACCATTTTTAAGGCAATTATAGAAAGTTACTGTTGATAACCAGAGGCAACCATTCCATTTTCTGTTCTATCTTTTGTTGGAGATACCCTGATAGTTTATCACTTGCTTAGCTTGTGCCAGCAAGCCAGTTAAGTGATTATTGTCTTTTATTTCTGGTTAAATAAGATGGGAAAGCTCATTTACATCATCAGTTGAAACTTTCTAAGACAACCTGGCTCATTTGGCTTAAATGAGTTAGCAGACACATCACGATGTGAAGGAGAAAGTGATTAGCAGCTGGGAACAGGATTGGGGTCATTACCTCTGCAAGCAACACAGCTGGAGAGGGAAGAAGGCATGTGTTCTGGCTTCAATTTTCTTCTAGCTGAGAAAATCTAGCATTTCAAGAGATATTAGCATTGAACACTGGACTTTTTCACAATCTTATTTTCCAAAACATCTTGTAGTCTACTAATACATCCAGTTCATTCTTTTCCCCAGCTGCTTCCATCTAATCAGCTATTGAAAGCAGAGGAAATTTCACAGCTTTTACTTCCATTGAATAATGTTATTTTTTATCACCTGTCTTCATCTCCAGTTCTAAAGACAATAAATTTCAATCATGATATTATTACACCTAGTGCATTGAATTATTTTTCTAAATGTATGCAACTACCACTAGTATATTCTTAAACCTTTAAATAGATATCAATTAATGCATTAAATATAATCTGGCCTAAGTCAATTAAGGAATTTTGCCACAACAGAAGACCTGTAGTTTCTTTCAGCACAGTCAACCACAATTTCCCCTTTAGGTACTGATTTACCCCTATCACATATTTTTTAGTAATCTTATAATCTCCAGTTTTATTCATAATTTATGAGTAAAGCTCAAGGATATGTCTTTTAGGAATGGTGCAGAGAATGTTTTTCTGGTGCGCATGTGAGACTCTGTGATGAGCTTAAAAAGTCTGGAGGCCAAAAACCAAGGCAGATCTATTTCTCTGACAAAGGCAAAGTGCTGTAGAAGTAATTTTTTAGTGAGTCCCCCAACATCCTCATTTATCCTTAGATCCTGCTCTCCCTGGCATTAATTGCAGGACTTTTGCTGAACTTCAAAGGGAAAAGAATCAGAATATCAAACAGGCAAAATCTCCCACAAACTGAAACTCTGCATAGGAGCAGCTCTAGCACAAATCATTGGGAAAACACTTATGTAAGCCTCAAAGTCAATAAAGATAAAAAAAAAATTTGAGCCAGGAACAGCTTTTCAAGGAAAAGCATAGAGCACTTGAAATTAGAACCTGATGAGTAATTAAAGACATTATAAGGTGCAGTTCCTGATATAGGTTGGAGGGCCCTTTCATGATGATGTCTCGTTTATTTGACTAATCCTATAAATTTATACTCCATGGTGACAAGCACAGAAATTCAGATATTATTTAATCCTCTTTGTCTCATTGTAAGTACAACTTTTCATAGAGAACATGTTTTAAAAAAATGCTTTCAGCGACTTTCAGGCAGCAGTAAGAGATTAAAAAGAAAATTTATTCTTGGACAATTCTTTTTACAGTGATGGTTTCTATTCTCCAGTAGTTTTAACATCTGTGGACTAAATATTGCATGAAAATACATGCAAGGCCCTTTACACGTTGGGTGGTGACATTCTGAGGTTCCACTCACACCTTCATGCTTGAGGGATGGCCAAGCCCTATATGAAAAGGACCAAAGCACAACTTCTCAGTGATGTGTATGTGATTCATTTTTCACAAGAAATTTTGAGAATTTACAGATGTAAATCTGTCTGAAAGAAGAAATACAGGCACAACAGCACCCCATTTATTTTGAAACCAGAAAATAAGGTTATGGTAAATATTCTGGAGATGGAAATCTATAAACAGAAAATTTATTGTATCAGAGTTATTCCAGAAAGTACAAGTAAACTTTTGATTTGAGTTATGCATATAACTTAGCAAGACCTTTCATTATGTAGGTAAGTTTCAAGTTATCTGGCCACGAGACCCCTGAACCTGTAGCACATACATTGTGATGCTTTCTTACATTCACACACCATTGTCAACTCTAATAATATCTAATAAATATAGTTAAGGTTATGAACTAAATCTATACTTCATAAACTGAAGCTAAGCCAGTTTTTATACTGCTATTTTGCTGGCATGCAATCTAAATATTTCCACTGGTTTTGGCTCCTGCTTTTAAACTGGAAGGTATTCCGCATAATTTTAAGTTAGAAGATGTTTTTTAAGACTGGAGGGGCCAGCCAGCCACAGTCAGTAGTATCAGAGGTTAGCACAAGAGCTATTGTTTCTGGCCATGATGTATCTTTTTCTCCTTGGTATGGAGATTTGTTTTGCATAAAGCTGATTCCTCGCAACGGGCTCCTTCAGAAATACTTTACCAAGAAATTAACTGCATGTATCACTAATGAAGTCAGTGTTTCTGCATCACTGTTCATAGAAAATATTCACACAAATAAGGCAATAAACCCTGGAGATTCTATCAAAGACAATGTGCCTAAGTACTCTTCTCCAGAAAGCAAAAGCTATTAAAAATATTGTTACTTTTCACAAATTTGTTTAAATTTTGTGGTTTGTTTTTCAATGATTTTATCTTATTTTTCTCTATATCTTAATCCTTAGAAGTACATTTTTTGTGATGTATACCCAGCTTAGACTGAAAGAAGCTGCATATCTTTGACAGAAATTTTCAGTCTACTTCTGAGTAGTGACATGAGGTAAAATGGGTTTTGCACATTAACTTTCTAGTCGTTAAGCTTGTTTATCCTCCTTGAGAAACTAATGGAGACATAAAAACGTGATGAACATCTGATTTTCACCATTCACATTAAAAACAGGCCTTGGATAACCAAGTCACGAGCTTTTCAAGAAGTCTCAGTTTATCTATATCACACAGAAACTTGCTTAAACTTTATTGCAAAGTTTAGCATATATTGGCCATATTCCTGTTGCTGACAGTGGTAGGTGTGTGAGGTCATGTTATGTGGAATGTATTGCAGCAGGCCTCAAATGCTGGATATACACATCTTTTCTTGCTCTCTCTCACCAATTACAGAGATCTCATTCTTGACAACTCTCTTGCTTTCAGTAGCCACCCTATCTGTTTTCAGGGCTAAATTACTTGAAGACCATAGCAGCCAGATTTCTTTTTGAACACAAGGTAAATCCTTTCAGTACTCACCAGCTAATTATGACTTTTTTCCTGTGGTAGAATTACCCAGGAACAGCTACAGTGCTTTAAACATCTATCTTAATCTAAATGTGTGTAAATTGTAATTCCAAGTTCTTTTCATCCTCAGGGACACACAGAGTTGTTGTATGCATGGTTGGGTGCACTTTGCGTTGGCTGGAACCAACTGAACAATTGAGCTACAATAGTCTAGAATCTTAAGTGAATGTTGTTTTTCATTCCTCTGTGCCTCAGTTCCTTGCAAATGAGTTAGAGCTGATGCTGACCCCTTCATTTTGGGTTATGAAGCTCTTCATTAGCGCTTTGAAAAATACCAGGTGCTGTGGTGTGAACAGCAAAGAAACGACAAGAAATAAACCTGTAATTTTGGATGCAGAATTTGTGTGCATCAGGGCCAACTCACTGAGACATTCAGATAGCAGTACTATTTATTTGCTGTCTCTTTTTTTAAAGACTATTAAAATATATATAATTAAACTGCACAGGTGGATTTTTTTTGTTTGTTTGTTTTTTATTTTTTTTAACGTGAATGAGTGCTTCATTCTGGGTATGTTAGCCCCAGTACATTTAAAATCCTTTTCAGTCAACTTGCCTTTGTGAAGGAGGAAGAGGCTGACAGGAGGTGTATATTTGCATCTTGCAAGGTGCTGGCACTAAGCCAGAGCATGCACTGAGAGCCAGGCACTCAGCAGCACTCCTTAGGGTGTAAGGAGGCTGTGAGAGCAGGGAATTGAACTCAACCACCTCAAAAGCCTCTTCCATGCTTCTAATATCAATCTAGACACAAGCACTTTCATCCACAAAGCAATAAGAAACTCAACAGTAGCAAAACATTTGCCTCTGATTTTGGATACAAGAATCCAGACTTAATCATTTTATTCACACAAAGAAGAGCTACAAAAGATGGAGTTCTGCAGATGCCTTCCCACAGACAAGTTCAGTACATTCTTCTCTTGAACAGCTGCAGTGTAGTTTTATGATAAGCTATAAAATCAAACCCTAGTAAATTAGTTTGTGGTACTTCTATCTGATTATTTTCTTATACTGACACTGCTGCCTAACAGTAGCCAGTGCTGAAAACCAATAAAAAATTATTTCAAGGATTTTATTTCAAGGAACATATTTTGCTTGGCCTCCCTGGAGATTTACAGTAAAAATTTCACTTTAACGTTCCAGCTTTCTTCATACAGCCTATAAGAAAGTAATTAAAACAAGCATTTGCCATAGAAGCATGGCAAACTTACAGAAATACATATATTCCATTGTATATATCTGAACTAATAATTATGTCTTATTAGCTGCATATTGACAATAAGTTTGGTACTTTGCCTTTTATATTCTGCTGTTGCTAGGGCTGAAATGAACACTAGACAACTGCAAATTTTCAGGAATGAATAATTAGAAAATTGCACAGTGCTAATTTTAATACAAAAGCAATCAATAATTGCAGGAGGAAACCAGGAAGACCCCAGATAGATCCTATTTCACTCATATCATGTCAATACAAAACTTTCTATCTATGCAATTAAAATAAAATCAAACAAGCAGTAATTTTTACTAGAAGTAGGGTTTCTTGTCTTTTAAATCTGAGTTCTACCAGAATAAACTATAAGACACAAATAAAACTTTTAAGTTATTTTTATTCTTATCAAAAAGTATCCAGAGCATCATCATTCATCACCAGAACAGTGTAAAATGTATTACCTTCTCTAGGCAAATCCTGAATAAAGTGAAGACTAAATGAGACCACACTTTACAGATGTTCATCTCCTTCCATTTGTTACAGCAAGTGTTGCAGTGCCACACTTGAAATAAGGAATGGTGCAAAGAGAATTCATGATTACAGAAAAACAAAGTGCCACAGAACTGAGATATTTTAGCAATGGAATGTAATGACTATTTATATCACCAGTTTTGGGAAAATTCAGAAATGTACTTGAATGTTGCAAATGCATCTCTTTTTCTCTACTATGTGCATACATATTTGCACACTATCTGGTTGCAATAAAAGCTATGTAACCTCTTTATTTTTTTTATTTCACAACTGTTGAAAAAAAAATAATGCAGGGATTACTTAAAACAATTCAATTCTCACCTCTATTTTAGTTTTAAGAGGCCAGCATAGTCATTTAATTTTTCGCCTTTGACCTCATGAATCCTGTAGTTCTAGCTTCATGCAGACCCTTTCCATGACAAAAATCCATCTGTTCCAGGACCCAGATTGTAATATAGTCATCTGGGCACTCTGCTAGAAATTCTTTCCACCCATGAAATAGCACTGGAAACAAATTCTTGTACTTGCTAAGCAGATACTTCTGGCAAAAGCCACCACTCTATTATGTAAGGCTTAAAGCAGACAGAGTCCTGAAATCTCAGAGCATCTCTGACAGAATCCTTACAGGATGTAAGAATAGAGCAGTCTGTTTCTGGTGCCTATGTTTCAATGCAGTATACATGTCTAGATTAAATTCAGCCTTGACCTATGCTAGTTTAGTCACATCAGGATTTTTTGGGGGACATAAATGTTGGCCTTTTGGTTATGCGCACCTCTCAATCAAATCAGTTTTACTTACATAGTCTGCTTCTACAAACAAGTTCCCATCAGTGTACCCATATCCCCTTGCCTGGTACTTCATGCTTTTAGGAGTTTTGTAAACTATGGCAACCGTACACTGGATAGTCAGAGAGGTGTCTCAGTCACAACGCCTTGCATATGGAGTGGCTGTCCAAACTAGACATTCGGAAGAGAAGGAAAAGGCAGTCAGTCTGCCAGACTGAATTTACTGCTGAAGAAATATCCTGAGAAGTAAGGGTCTGAAAAACTAGGATTCACAGCCTGACATTACCTTCATGCTGTCCAACTGCCTCTGTAGCTCTGAGCACAGACACCTGAAGGCACTTATCAGTCATTGGGTGCTAATGATTGTACAGCCTTTCCTTCAGACTGGGACTGTGTCTAATCATCAGCATGAAAATGCCAAGGGCCTTGAATCTCTCCTCAGGAGAAGCACAGGATAAGAACTCCACTCCAACTTTTCCTTCTCTTCCCCACCCCTGAGATTTCCCACACTAATTAATCATGTTTTCAACATGCTACATCACCAGCACTAAAAGACTAAGTAGGTGAATTGATTAAATGGCTTGGAACCAAGTGCCACTAATTTGAAAATAGCCCAAGTTTGAATCAGTCCTTCACTGCAAACACATGACTAACAGCAAGATGATCTGGTGCTTGAACTAGACCACCTAATGACTCTCTCATGAAAGAGTCATTTAACTAGGGATAGATCGAGGTGTCATTAGCTCAGACCACACTCCAGAAGAGTTCCTGCACAATTCACGGGTCTCAGAAAGCAGTCTCTGAAGAGTTACAAAGTCTCTTTCCTCAGCTACTGAGACTTAGCCTTCATCCCATACTACAGGCAAAATCTTGGCATAAAATATTCGTGCTTTCTGCAATCCTCAGCTGATGGACTAGGGATTACCGATGGACCTTGATGTGATGTCTTCAGCGCATAAGAAATTCCAAGTGGCACCAAATGCAGTCATGTATCTCCTACCAAAAGGGGCCATCGTGAACACATCAAGCTCATTTTCCAGTAGTGTTCTTTGGAAGAAGGCTGTGGAACGCAGATTTTCTGTGAATCTTTGCTGCAAGAAAAAATACACTGACACTGATTAATCCATGTGTTACAGCACATCACCTCAGTTCTGACACCATGGCAGGGCAATCATATTCATGTAGCAGAGCATCTAGATAAAAGAGCCTTATCTCCTATGCCAGGTGTCCCCCCTTGATCTAATGCTTTCTGTGAAGAAGGAGCAACAGACTGTCTAAGTGAAGTCCACACAAAATCTTTACAGTAGAATCATTTGCTTTAATAATTTTTGCCAATTATGGGGTATGTACCAGATTCCAGATTGTCAGACTTGGTCCCTCATGAGAATAAGTTTGGTGCTGTTTCAATAGGATCCATACTCAAATTCAAGGTCTTGGGCCTACAGTGATTTTTAGGGTTTTTTATATACCTGTGCCCAAGATAGCAGGGCAAAAATCTACAGTTCAGAAGTGAAAAGCATCAGTGACAGCTCTAGTCTTCCAGTATAGCAGAGCTCTCTACTGCCGCAGTAAAACTCAGATATGCAGGTGACATGAATTTCTCGGAAGCTGATCCAAAAATGCCCTCCCTGCTCTCCCTACCCTCTACCCAAACCCTCCAGAAAAATATGCCATCACAGATTTCCTCTGCTATTGCCCCCAGTGCTTTTTTTCTTTCACCTTGCCCTCTCTAACAAATATGTCACAAGATGTACATATTAAAAAGTAATGATGGAAGAAAGACTAAAACTCTAGAAAAGTAAGAGTCTTTACTTTCTACTACTACTGTGCTGTTCCCCTGGAAGAGGAGAATACAATGTAAGTGTATGTGGCAGATGTGTCCTACTCACAGTAGTGAATACTTCTCTGAATGGTACTCAGAGAGAGGAGAGGAGACTCGAGGAGACTCGAGGAGACTCGAGGAGACTCGAGGAGACTCGAGGAGAGGAGACTCGAGGA
>JAWWMU010000054.1:6002027-6057866 GCA_035048155.1 Cinnycerthia olivascens | reverse complement strand
ATTAGATTAGATTCCATATAGAGTGAAGTCCTATGAGGAGTGGCTGAGGGAGCTGGGGTTGTTTATCCTGGAGAAAAGGAGGCTCAGTCAGAGGAGACCTTGTTGGTCTCTACAACTGGAGGAGGGTGTTGTTAGGTGTTAAAAGAAGGGTGAGCGGGATGGGGGTCAGTGTCTTCCCTCAGGTACCTGGTGACAAGACAACAGGAAATGCCCTCAAGCTGCAACCCGGGAGGTTCATGTTGGACATCGGGAAGAATTTCTTCACTGAATGGGTGGAAACAGTGAAAGAGCCTGGCCAGGGACTCACCTTCCCTGGAAGTGTTCAAGAAACAACTGGACATGGCACTTTGTGCTATGGTTTTGTTAGCAGGGCAGTGGTAATATCAAAGGTTGGGCTCGATTATCCGCGGGGGTTTTTCCAACCATAGTTATTCCGTGATAAAGCACTGGAGAAAGTGAGAAGCACCTGGATAGGTAGGAATAATATAGGAAAGGAGGGAGGGGAACAGAAAGGGAAAGGAATGCTGTAAAGAAAGACAAGAAATTCAGAAAAACATAAATTAAATTGAGACTATATTGAACAGTGATGAAAATTTTACTATAAAAATAGTTATTAAGAAATAAATTTTTATAAATTAGTCCTACAGAAAATGTGATTAGTGAACAGGAATAAGGTAATAAAAAAGGATTTGCAGGAGCTTTAGTAAAGGGTAGTGGTTTTGGTTGGTGTTTTTGAAATTGCAGTGAGCATGCTTTGTGAACTATTGGAAACGATTAGTCCATGCTTCTCTGACTCCGTGTAGCACACATGCAAAGTGTGAATGTTTTCCCATATTAGATGAGAAAGAGGAGGCACCCCAGTCCAAGCCTAATTTGACATCTCTTTAGGATAGCACATATCACCTTCATTTCCTCTTTGAAAAGGTGACAGTTATGCATTTCTGCCTTAGGAGCATGGTGCTCCAATTCTTTCTCTGCCTGTGAACAGACCTGCCGGGCATCTGGGCACAAAGGAAAGAATTCACTGTCCTTTTTCAAGCCAGTCAGGAGATGTTAACTCCAAATTGGCTGATTGTCTTATCTCGGGCTTCAGGATGAACCTAAGTGTCAGAATCTTAAGCTCTTGAAAGAACTATCGATTGAATCTTTACAGTCAAAAGTCTTTAAATCACTCAAAATGCAGGAGGGGCTTAGAGACTTCTCAGGTAAAATCTAGAGCCCTATATTGCTGTGAAAGCTCTTTTAAGTGCAACTTCAATTTCTGTTTAAAAAGGCTCAAAACCAGAATGCCCCAAAAATAACGTTTACTGGGCATTTTCATCTCCTATGTTGTTTTGGTATTAAACAGTGTTAGGCACACCATGTAGATTGTTAACAATCTATCCACTGAATTCTGACATTGTTCATTAAACACATCATTTGTGTAATAGCACTTCATTAATTATAGAGCTCCTTAATAATGAAAATAATGCATTAAGTGGATAACAGCTAAAGTAGTCAAATAGTATTAAGCAATTTCCTGTAATAATTCAGCATAACAATGTTTTCTGTAATGAAACACTATAGGCAAGTATTAACAGTTCACATGTGTGAAATTATTAGCTCTTTCAAATTAACTCTCTCTTGGGCCTTTACAGTGTTTTGTGCAAGGAAAGACCAAAGACAAGAGCACTCTCATCATATGCAGAATATTGATCTAGACTCCTGCAACTAAAACTCTATTAATATAAAGTAATTTTGCCTAATACACACAGACATATATATTTTGATAAATTATTCCAAGGTATACTAAAAGTCTACTGAAAACTGCTTTGAAATTTTAATGCAGGAAAAGAAATAGCTTTTCCTACATTTAGAAATGCCAGTTTAATTTTTATTATCTGCAGTAATTAAATTCAAACATTTTAAGTAACTCACAGTAGGGGTTTGAGAAACTTGTTTCTTTAACAAGAATCACAACTAAGCGAATTTGTTTTTATCTAGTAGTTAGAGCAGCAACCTCATTTCCTTTTTAATATGGAAAAAATGTTGGGGTTTGGTTTTTTTTCTGGCTACATAAGGCAAACTTTTGTATCAAGACAAATCTATTACACTCTTTGTAATACTAATTAAAAAGAAAAATAACATTTATTCAAAAAGCCAGTTATAATAGTGGCCAGAAAAAGATTAATCTTGTGTTATGTATATCTTTAAAATTTGTGAAGTATTTATTTTTAGGAGCAACTTTGCAGCCTGGGAAAGTCTCAGGGGAAAGTAAATGACCACATCTCCCATTGATTATGCTCAAATGGTGTACTATTTGGACATGCAAGACTAAAGAGTTGGATTGAGCTGGTACGATCCATCAGAGTACACAGGCTTGTAAGGTTTCACATGCTTCTCTGTGTTCTTCTTAAAGTATACTACTGCTTATGCTACAATTCTTTCTACATGGTCCCAGCATATTCAATAACATTCTTTTGAGATGATATTTATTAACTACAGCTGAGAATTTTCCAGCTGTAAGAAATGAAGTGCTTTATGAAGTACTTTGCAATTTATAGCTATATAGGTCAAGGTAAGCAGCCTTTCATGTTAACCAAACCCTCAGTCTTACAGGGTTTTTTCCCAAAGACTTATACAATATAGCTAATGACATTGAACTCAATACATCCATCTCAAAAAGAATAAGGTGGTAATCCCACTTTTTGAACCCTAAAGACAATTTCCTTATAGCTCTTTAAGCCACAAATTCCATATTCTCTTTCTGCAACCCTGATCATACCAGATAAATGTTATGGTCTACTCTGAGAACTTCTTAGCCCTGTTTCTCCCATATTTTATTGTGCCCTGTTGCTCTCATATTTTATTCATTGAAGTATGAGTGTTACTTGATTTGGATATGCATAGAATAAAACTTTTCATTTAATAGTTCTTATAATTAGGCCTTTGCTTTCAGATATGGTACAAGCCATAATTTTCAGAGATGGACCTAGTTTTTTTTTCTTTTTTTGCAGTCAAATGTTGGAAATGGAAAATATTAATAGACAGAACTGATGTAAGTGGCCTATGATATATAGGAGAGCTTCAGAACCAGCAAATGCAGGAGAAAACATCAGATCTGATCAGGTGGGAAATGTAAAACTCAAATGTGCTACTGACTGGGAAGCAGAGATCAAGCAGATGAAAAACTGAAACTGGGAATCAGTATGGGAAGCATTTTTGGGAGATGTTTCTTATCAGAACCTGGAAAACAGTGGGAAAATAGTTGTAGGTAAGTGAAAACACTGCAACAGTGACATTTTGCATGGGAGTGGGGCAGATCTGTGTGGACAGAGGGCTTCTGTCTAAGAAAATAGGTCTCCCAAGGGGATGAAAAAGCCCTTTGTAATAACACAAAATGTGCCTAGAAGATTGCTGCTTTATTCCTTCGTGGAGGAGAAGTGACACAAGAATAATTGACCACAGGACAGTCAGTTACACCATGCCAGGTGACCCAGAATAGCTTCATACATGAATGCTTTTAGTCTTCAGGTAGTGAGACTGTGACTTCAACCTCTCAGGCAGCAGAAGGTGCCTGAAATGCCTTCTTGGCAGAATTTAGGAGGAATACAGGACAACCCTGCTGACCTTGCTTAGATACCTGAGATGACCACAGGCACAAAAAGGCTTTAAGGAGATGTTCTGCAAAGGATTCAAGTCTGCAAAGACAGGATTCAAAAGGCCTAATTAGAGCCCTTTGAAATCCACACGTGACATGTCCCTGTGACTAGTTGTGTTGATTTTTTGGCATATATTCCTTTGAATTCCCTTCTTCTTAATATATAAGTCCTGCATTAAGAATTCTTTAGACTATTGCCAGGCATCTCCATACATATTCTGTTAAAACATAACCTATATGGGACTTTGAGACACTGAAGCCCTTGCTTCCCACCTCTAGGTGTAGAATGGGCGAGTTCTAGAAATGTACATGCTAAATACCTGATTGAAAGAATAGACTACATAAGTAAACTCAAAAGAGGTTTAGCAGAGAAGCCTTGCTGAACTTCCACCTACAATTTCAGACATGCCCATCCATGTCTTTGTACTATCTAGCTGTTCAGCATGAGCCCCCTAACCCACTCAGTGTCCTGACACATGTACACTCCAATCAAAAACACTGTCTTCTATTGAATGCAAATTGACCTGGGAGTATAATTCAACCATATGAACTTCGCTGTGGCCGTGGTAGATAATTCTTGGATGTTACAGTGCTTAGGATTGTGTATCCTGGCAGTTTTTGCCTCTGTGTGTTGTCTTGTACAAGTTATTAAGAAGAGACACCAATTCATTTTTATGAGTAATTCAGATACTTCAGTAAGGAGCACCACAGAAATACTAATGAGGAAATTAATTATTCTACATGGATAGCAAAATTAGATGAGTTCAGCAAAGATGACATGTTCTTACTCGCTTACCAGCAGTGAGAATACCAAATATTGAGTAGCTCATTAAACCTGCACCATTCATGCTGACAGATGCCTCTCTGAACCAAATCAGTCCTGTTCCTGCCATTATTCATCCCATCATGCTGTCGGTACTTATTTGAGGTGCCTCTACTTTCTACTTTTTCTGAGGTCAGTGGGATGAAACAGACCACCCCAGGGACCATTCAGCTCCTGCAGTGGCAGAATCACAGGTAAAAGTTACTTGCCTCCTGACAGGCTATCAGCAGAATGTTGAATAACTATTCTTGAGTTTTACGTGTTTCAGTAAGTGTCTAATTTAGGTACACAACATCAGGGCATATGTCACCATGCAATTAAGAACTATGAGACAAAAGCACATTGAAAGACAGTTTACATACATTGAAGATCTCAATTCAGGCATTTCTTACTTTTATGTTCTTCACTGTGTCTCCCAGAAAATGTTACTGTAATACTTCAGATTTTTGACAATTTTTTAAGGCTAATGTCAACGTTTCTGGTTATTTTGTTTTGCTGCTGCCTTCACAGGACAACCAGCAAAAAATCAAGATGAGTTTGACCAGCAAGTTAAGGGAGGTGTTTCTCCTCCTCTACACTGTTCACATGAGATCCCACTGGAATGCTGCATCCAGCTCTGGGGCTCCAAAGACAAGAAGGACCTGCTGAAGAGAGTTGGACAAGATCCACAAGATAAGAGAGGTGTGGACCATCCCTCCTATTAAGACAGGCTGAGAGAGTTGGGTTGTTCAGACTGAAGCCAAGAAAGCTCTAGGGAGATCTTCCTGCAGCCTTCCAGTATCTAAAGGGAGCTTACAGGAAGTTGGAGAGGAACTTTGGACAAGTGCATGTAGTGATGAGACAAGAGGTAATGGCCTTAATCTGAAGGCTGTTTCCAAACTTATTCCCTAAGTATTAGGAAAAAAAAAATTACTGTGAGTGATGAGGTACTGAAACACATCACCCAGTGAAATTGTAGATACTCCATCCCTAGAGGAGTTCAAGGACAGGTTGGATGGATTGTTGAGTGATATGGCCTAGTGGAAGGCCATCTGCTCATGTCAGGAGGCCTGCAACTATGTGACTTTTCAGGTTCCTTCTAACTCAAACCATTCTATGATTCTGTGATTCTATAATACATTCCTTTCCATCTGGCTTTCAAACGAGGCTTTCATGCCTGTTAACATTTGTTGTACACAGCATTTCAGTTCTATGTCCCACATGCTCCCTTTTCCTCATATAACTAAGTCTCTCTTCATTTTATTAATATACATATTTTGTTTTCAAACTCATATAGAATTATTTTTTTGCAATACCAGGTATCAGAAACCAAAAATGGTTTGATATTTATTCTGATTTGGACCCCTTTGGATTCCTTTTTTCCTGCATCTTTTCAGTGCTCTACCAATTTGAGTCAGTGTATTGAACACATCTTAAAAAAGTTCCTAATAATGGATAATTATACAATGTAAGATGGGATGTTCATATCGAATCCCTCCCCACTTCTTACTTTGTCATTGGCTTGAAAACAGCATTTAGTTGATAGATCGATAGAAAGAAAATTAAACTTTTGACATTTCTTGTGGGTTATTAATACATGTTGAACCAGGGGAAATAGAAGACTCCATTAAATTACCACAGAATGTGTTATTGGGCTGTTTCTCTTTGGACCATCTTCCATTTTTGCAAGTGATCATGACAATTATTGTCTTGGCTTTCTGCCTCCGTAATTGGGAAAGAAAAATTTGACCCTTCTGGAGAGCAGGTCAGACCATCCAAAATCTGGACCACTCTTTGGAGAGTTCCTCTTCCCTTCTCTTCAGTAACTGTTACAAAAGCCGTGAGTAGACCGTGTCCTAAACAAGGAACCACAGTCACCTCCCTAAAGTTCAATATGAATGCACTGTCATTGCATTGGAATCCCTAACTCTTCCTTGTTCTCAAATCAAAATCATCAGAAAGCGTAGTAGTGGGGCTTTTATCTCATTGCTTGACAGATCATGGAGGAAATGCCTGGAATTATATAGGAAAGGCATTGATGCTGTTGCATAAAATTTAATTCTATGGATCTTTCTAACCACTTGCCTAAGCAAATCAGATATGACACAGAAAAGAAAACTATTCTTGAAGGCACTGTGAATACTGTTCCTTGCTGCAAGTGCTGATGTCCAAGAAAATTAAGTTTGTAAATTATTTAGTAGTGTTTTCTTTAAAAAAGGATGAGATTATCCAGAGCAACTTTTATATATGTGTATATATATGTATATATGCATGTATGTATATATGTATATATGTATGTATGTATGTATGTATATATGTATATATGTATATATGTGTATATTTATGTGTGTGTGTGTGTGTGTGTGTGTATATGTATATTTAAAAAAATACATTTTGGAAAAAATAAAGGGTTTGAGGGTTCTGAGTAAAACAAAGCCTGTAGAAAACTCTCTAGAGGATATATTATTTTATATCCATTTACTTCTAGTTTCTCTGTACTTTTCACTAGAGCATTTGATTCACATCTTGCAGATAAGTGGTTGATGGTCCAAAAGGAAGTTACTTGTGATCCAGCTTGATAATTCCTATAACTCAGAAATTCTTAAACTCATTCATGCTCTACTGATGCTCAATTATTCATATAAGGTGCAGTTGAATACAGGCTTACAGAATAGGACACAGGTAACTAATTTGTCTAAACCAAAACGAAATTCTATAAGCAGATTCTGAGCAAAAATCACAATGAAACTCAGCACTCAAAAGTTAAGGGCTTATAGACAAATCAAGGAGGTTAAATTTCAATATCTGTAAGAATCTCTCCTGTTTAAGGCAAATAAAGATTTCAGATTGCTAAGGAATTAGGAAACTGAACTCCTGGTATGGCAACTGTTATTGTTGATGAAATAGAAAACTTGGCATATTTATCTACTTTTCATGAACTTATTGAAATTCTGATTTTCTCATTATTAAATATGTTTGATTGTTAATCCTTGAATTTCTTTCAAAATATATGAGTCATAATTTTCTAAGGTGATAAGAGTGCAGGCTAGCAAAAATAAACTGTTGTACTGCAGATGAATGTAGTTTGCTGGCTCAACATACTACTTAAAATGCAAAGTGATACCGTTCCTCTTTTTCATCCTTCTCTCATTGCTCAGTTTGTCATCTTGCTTTGTAAATTAGAGTTATAGAAAAAAAATCATTAGCAAATCTTTCTTGCCAATGACCAACTGAAAAAAAATCTCACTTTTTTCATGTTTGAACATCATAATCTATGTACAAAGCATGTAGAGATCATTATACTGGAAGCAACTCATAACACCTAAGAAATTATTGATTTCTCTTTGTGATTTCTCTTCATGAACTTAAATGCAGAATTTTATAATTGACTTTTATTTTTGTCAATGGTTTTTTAAATTGGTGTCATCAGTCTGTAGCTTCTTTTGTTCTGCCCATCTTCGGCAAGGCACGGCTATTTCACACAGCATTTTTTAGCAATTTCACTAAATCATGCTTTTTTCTCCTTGTGCTCACTGTAAACAGTCCAATTGAGTGCTAATCACAATAAAAGAATTAATCTGATCCAGAAAGGAAAACTGTGAAGCTCCCTAATATGTTAGACAGAGATGGCAAAAAGAGGAAGTAAAGTGCATGGCTATTAATCTTTTTATCTTAAATTTGCTTTTAAAAGCTATTACATTTTTTGTTAGAAATCTCTCTTTATACCATTTTCAGTAGCATTCACAAAGGCTTCAGGGTTTGAGTTTCCTGCACTTCCAGTATGTTCCACTAGAAAGGATTCTGGGTGCTTATCCTACCAAATAAAAATTTACAGAGTCCTTCTTAAAAGGAGAACTGTAAAGCAAGTACTTTTTCCATAAAATTTTCATTTGAACCATCCACTAATTTTTCCAATGTGTTAAAGCCAGGATCACTTTATAGAACAACAGTGGAAAGTAACCATGGCTGGTTTTAGTTATTAATTACCATTTAGCATTGAAAAGGCCCTCCAGTTAATTTTCTACTTGTTTTTGGATGCTTTTAAATTCACTGCTGTCTCATTTTGTATAACTAGATACAATAAGTGTACATGCAATATTTAATATGTATTACATGTCATATGAAAGCAATAATATAGGATGATAAGTCAGGAAATATTCTCTTAGGCATGTGCATCATGAATTGATCCTCAGATATATATTCACAGGCTTTTTCAAGTGTTTAATATCATTGTTACTGTGCTTGTTGACTTCCGTGTGCCAGATAAGCAGAATCCACACAAGTCACATGAAAGAGGAACAATGTGACCAAGTCTCCTGCAGGGTCTGTGTCTATCAGAGTTTCTTCACAATGTGCTTCTGAAATATACATGCATTAAAAATAGTCATGGTAGAAAGTGCTGAGCTCCTCTCCTTGTCAATGAGCAGAAATTAACTCCATTCCAGAACCCGCAACAATCTTACAAGATCCTTATGTTAAACTCAGATTATTAAATCATCAAAGTTACCCTTTTCTTCTTTATTTTATTTGCATCATCAACAGCAACTTCCCCTTGGCAATTTTTATTTGCCACGGAGGCACTTTGAGCTGTACATGCTGACATCAAAGTACCTCAGTGAATCACCTCTGGTTCCCTCCGGTGATCAAAACTGTAACCTGCCAAAGCTCTTCCAGTCCCTGAGCAGAAGAAAGTTATGAACCTCCCAAGAGCTCAGAAGAGAAATCATGCCACAGGCTCATGCTTTATCATCATGAACAGTGTGGTCTTCAAGTGGCTCGGCTGAGCACTGCAGTAATATAGACAGATGTATAAAGAGACATAAGCACAACCATAAAATACCCACAAAAGGTGTGACAAATCTTTCAGAGGTTATTAATGCATAGGCTACAGCTGGGGCTTAGATGACCAATTTGGATTAGATACCCAGGGTTTAAATTGTTGACATTTGATAACACAACTCTAGTCAATGACCTGCTTCTAGGAAACTTCTTGTCTTCAGGCTTTGTAATGGTACCTAATAATCTAGTTGTCCTCTTCTTTGGATATATACAACTATTTACCAGATATATTTTAGATAAGACATGTATTATTAGTTATACATATGTTTTATTATCTGTATATATGTATACGTATTCATGTATATGTAACAAATCTGTTCTCATTCTGTTCACCATTAGCTATTGAACAAGAAAAATAGACTATAAACTACACTGATTTTTGTGAAACTGGTTCTCTGACATTCTGTGTACTAGCGTTATGTATACACACAAAAACATAGTTTTTACATCACCATATCTTCCAAAATTCAAGAGAATCATTTACACTGCCTACTAACCAGGTATTTTCTTCAGCTATTATAAAAATTCTTGTTTCATTAGTTATTATACAACCTCATGTGCATATAAAACAATAATTACATCTGCATGAAGAAAGATAATTTTTAATCGCTCACTTTGTAGACTGGAAGATAATAAACAGTTTTTATAACTTTTAAAAAGGAGAAATGCTATGCTTTGTATAATTCTTAAACAATTTGTGTAACCCAGTTAAGGCATTCCCTCCTAACAATAGGCTGGATCTTGTTGCAGATGCTTGTACTGCTGCAATTCATGTGCAGAGTTCGTGAGGCAGTAATTGCCTGCTGGAGGCAACTGTCCCTTTGTTAATGTGATGGGGCTAATGAAGACAATGGTAACCTTTAAAAATTTTCAGTTTTCCTGTGATGTGTATAACCTCCTGACACACTTTTGAAAATCCCTTGAATATGGCAAAAGCTATCATTATCTGACAGGGGAAAGTTTTATGGGTCAACACTGAAACTGATGGAAAATTGTCAGGAGTTTCTTTAAAGCTCCTTTATGCAATTCTTCAGTATTGTGCTATAAACCACTTTTACCATGTGTGTCCTCAACTCATCTATGCTCCTAATATAACAATACTATTCACAGTGTATGACATCTCTCTAAATGATTTATTTTAACAACTTAAAGCACTCCATGTCAGTCATCTGTCCCAAATTAAAGTTAAAAGAAACATGGGCTAAATCTCAGGTTATGAGATTACATTATATCAAGAACGATAAAATATCCATACTGTTTTGCTCTGATTCTGTCCATCTTTCAGTCTTAGGAACATTGTCTTTTGAAGCTTGTCCCCTTGGCATTCATCCACTGAATTACTGGCTGGATATGTTAGAAGATCTGGCTCACTGCTTCCTCTCCAGATACAGAACATATCACCTCTGGGATATGTACAGATTCTATTAGAGCAAAGCCTCAGGCCTGACAATATCTAGCTGCAATGATTGTCTCTAGTGAGTGAATAGTTACCCACACAGATTTAATTAACAGCAGCAGTAGAGTATTCACTGTTGTAGAACTCTGTGGTAAATTACTAATCAGAACTCCAGGCACACTAGAGGGAATCGAAAGATGAGGAAATTATGAGATCAGTTTTAAACAATATGGAACAGGCATGAGCAGCACGAGCATTGTTTATACACAACAAATGCAGTGATGGTTTGGGAGTAAAACACCTAGCAGACTATCACTTAGATCTTCTCCAACAGTTTCACCAGTTAAATGTCTGAGGAATGGGAGGGTATGCTGTATGTGTGAGAGGGATGGTGATGGGCAGAAATCATGTTTATGTTACTGGTTATTTTGACCTCAAATAGTGCAAATAATTTTTATTTTGTTATGGGTTTAGCTATCAATTTCTAGCCTTTCCTGAGTTAAAATGTTGGCAGCTGCAGGTAAAAAATATGTAAGCAGGGCAGAGAAGTAAGTGGCAGTGTTTTGGAGTAGAGATTAATTAAAATTACTTAAATCACAGACTTGGAATGGGCACTTCTGCTCTATAAGCGATCTGCTGCTTTGGCACATCTGAAATGGGCCCACCTGCCTAGTGCAATCAAGGTCACTGAAACACTCTGAAAGTGCATTTTCACTTACAGGGTGCCATTGGGACTATATGGTGCAGTTAAGCTCTGAGGATGGAATACCATAGGCTGAGCTCCAGTGGGAGACAACATATTCAGGAACTTGTAAAAGTTTCTGTGCGATTCCATCTGCTTTGAGCAAATGCAAGTCATATAAAACACAAGTTTGCAGCTTCTCTGCCTCTAACACTTCCCCAAAATTATTGCAGTGTTGTGAACAAAAACACTCTCGCTGGAGCAAGCAGGCTGAAGTTTTGGATCTGTTAAGGCTTTTATGTGAAGTGAAGGAATGGTTACTTTCAGCACATTCTCAGAGCAAAATTTTCTGATGTATCTTTTCCAAAACACAGGGAGAATCATTGGAACTTTGAATACCATGCAAGACATGAATGGAAAGTGCTTTCTCTCTTTCTCTTTCTGTCCCAGATCATGCTTATAAAATATTTTTTTCAACTTTAAGTACTTCAGGTCAGTTTTCTACAAATGATTCTTTGAATGTATACAAAGAAGCATCTCATTTAGAATTTGGAAAATTTTTATGCTGGCAGCTTTCCCTATCTATGAAATATTGATCAGAGAGGAAAGAAATTCACATAGCACATGTTGTATTCTACTAACTAAATTGATCTTTTGCCACTTCAACTATATATTCACATTGGGCAAATATTACCTATGTGTTCCTGCCAGAGCAGCAATTTTTAAATTAGTGAAGAAGCATAAAGTTTAAGCTTTCAATATTACATTCAGCATGGATGTATCATCAATATGGAAAGGACTCTGCTTCTCTTGCCTGTGAATACAATGTCAATTTACAAATTGCCATATTTTTGCTGTCTATTAGTCCAACAGCCAGCAACTGACTACAGGTGTTATCATTGATGACTCCTGGTAGAATACACTGGTGTAGTCAACAGGGTGGGCTAATCTTTGCTTCTGTAATTCAAGTGGGCAGAGTTAGGAGATTGAATGGTCTCTTTTTCAGGTGAACAACATATTTCAGATCAGTAACCCTCTAATCCCCACTAATTTCATCACTTGCAATTGTGTGACCTTACTTTAGGAACTACCACTTCTGTGTGTGTGTCTGCCAGTCTGTCAAACTTTAGGGAAGAATACAAAATTGGCTATACTCAAAAAGCAAAACCAAATTTATTCACAGTCAGAAACCTTAGTCTGTTCTTCAGCTGATGCCAGACGTCAGAAATCCATTAAACCAATGGGATACTTATATAAAGATAATTTAAGAATATTATTTTTAAAAGTAGTTCAAAATTAGAAGCTGAGGGACACTAGGCTTCTAGAAATTGCAAATTAGCAGCAAGTCCATGTCATGATTGATTCTTACTCACCTTACATTTGCTTAAAATAATGGGAAGCATATTTAAACAGAAGACCAAATAGCAGCTTTGGGCAAGATAAAGAAATTTCACAGAGGAAATAAAAAGCTTCCATAGACAGTTAAACAGCTAGACTTTTACACGCTTTACTTCATACACTATCTAAATAATGCTACAACAGCAAAGAGTGCAAATAGAATTGGAACTTGCAGGTCATTGAACATTTCAAATTCTTCCATTGCCATTTCAGCACAAAGTGCTAAAATCCTTTGTACTGAACCACAGCTAGAATTCCCAGTGCTTGTTGATACTGAAAATATTTATCTTAATCGTGATGGTTTAATAAACAACTGGCAGCACATCAAAGCAAAACAAAATACTGGATGCTTGATCCAGGACATCTGAAAAGATAATTTTTTAATACAATTCCTGCATCTTTTTCTTAGAACTTTTATTTATGAATGATCATTTTGGTTCTTCTGTGTCAGCATTAGAGAAAATGAAAATAAGTGAAATAAAGAGGATATGAGTAAATCCTGTAGAGATTTTTATAGAGTTCAGGAAAGTCACAGAAATAAAACAAGAAACTATTGCAAGAGTACCACACACAGGCAGATGAAAATAAAGCTGTGGAAACAGCAATACTCATTATGCACTTGGCTGAATGTGCAGCCATTCTGTTGTTTTGGAAATGGATCCAAAGTATTTGTTCCACTAGGGAGTTTTCTGTTGGTGAATACATAAAATTAAAATGTTTCCAAAAGCATCTAGAATTTTTTTTTCAGTCATACATGTTGACTATATTTTTGAACGGTTGTGCTTTATCTCTAAACCAATTTTCACATTTTGCTGCCAACTATTGTTGCTCTTGTCTCCCATGGCTCTGTTGAACTCCCATCTTCCACCTAACCTTTCTTTTATGGCTTACATCTCTAGTACAGCTTGTCATTGATTTCTTACTTTATCTTTACAATAACCAATTCTTTTTGACTTTCAACCCACTTTGCTTTTTTTTTTTGCTATTTTTTTTCAACCAGGAGAGTAAAAAGCCAGCAGGTGGATTTCTCAGTAATTAGAATATTATCTCTTCATCCAACCCAAGCAGAAATACCACAAGATGATGTACCATACTTATATACAGCAATAATATTTACTGATAAGAATAGTCCTATTGACTTTCTGTTGAAGGACCATTAACATAAACGAAGATTACGAGGTCACAGCCTGACTTGAGTGAGAATCTTCAGTGTTTACAAGACTGTCACATGCATCAAATAGCCCATTTTTGCAAGGAAAAATAATGCAAATTTGTTCTTTATTATTGCACATAAATAACAGGATGTCCATGCCATATCTAATTTTCACTCTATTTTTGCAGATTCAAAGAAAGAAATAAAGCTCAAATCAAATAAATTACTCTGATTTTTTTTCTTTTCTTTTTTTTCTTTTTTCTTTTTTTTTTCCTATTTAATAATATTCCACATTTAGATTTCTCATGATAACCTTTGGTTAAGTATTAATTAACCTTCATTTTTTCTTTGCTCATTAGGAATCAGTAGGTTCTCACCAAAGAATAGAAAAAAAAGTATTTTGTATGGTTCACGAGTCAGATAGTCTTTTAAGAGACTAATGAATTTAAAGTAAATTAAGAGGAGGTTTGGGAGGACTCCCCCAAGACATATGTGCATGGTGCAGTATAGTAGAAAGATGAAAGCATTCAAATTTCAAATGAAGCATCACAGGTAGAGAGACTCTGCATGGTTTTTAAATATATATTCCTTGTGTTGGTGTGCTTATTAAATATTTTTTCAAGTGCATTGGGTTTATTACAGGATATCTATAATATCTATAGAGTGAGATAGGAACAGAGATTGCATAAGCAATGACTCCTGTTGTCCAAGAGTTTTCATGACAGTACATTGAATCCAGTTGAAATTCAACTACAGAATCACAGTGAGGATGATGTTGGTGAGTTTGAAGAGCTCAGGAACATCAGGGGTGATGCATTTCTGTCTAATGATCTGAGTTACAGGCTTTCACAATTCCAATACCTCCTAGATTCTGTTAACATCACAAGTTTTAGACTGACAAAAGAAGTTCATGTTGGCTCTCCTGATACAAAAGGAGCACAGAGCAAAGGAATACAGCAGTGATAGACTACAGCTAGATATATGATTACAGAAGAGAAAGCATGAAAAAAACACAAACTGAATCCATGTCAGTCTCCAACAGGTCGAGAAACAATCTGAGATGCTTATGGAGAAAAGGGTTGCACAGCAAAATTTAAACTGAAATAAAATGTAGAAGTAACAAGTACAACCTCTTACCATGCTCAGCAGAAGAAAAGGTAATGTCATAAGACAGTAGCCAATTATAACTGTGCAATAAATCTAGTCTCTATGCCCAAAAAGGAGTACAGAGACCAGTGGGAGAGCCCAAATAATGCCTTGGCCTGGCTTCTCCCAGAAGCATCACAGAATCCATCAAGCCATCAAGGGACTATCTCCACAGACCTAGACAGTACAAGGAGAGGAAGAAACCCAAATTGAGGTCTCAGAGGAAATAACACACTGTCAAGGCCCTTCCCATGGCCATTACAGGACAGCTGCAGTCTTGTTGCCCAGATATGAAATCCATCACCAGAGGTAAGTATCAGACCAACTTTTGGACTGGGGGAGTATTGCCCAGAGGCATGAGTTTTTTAGGGGAAGAACACTTGGACATTGCACAAGATTTATTATGGGAAGTTTAAGGGTGGAATTAAAGGTGGGAAAAGAGAGGAATCGAGGTGGTTTGAGGAGAAAGAATAGTGGAAAAATAAAGAGGGAAGTAGAGGTTGTTGCATGTAAATAGTTTGTTGGTTGGTAAACTTAGTCTTTGTCCATTCCCTGCACCTGATCTGCACAGATTTTGTTACTAAACTCCTTTTTACTCTTTTCCAGACGTGGAACTATCATATGTCTCTGTGAATCTGGGACTGTGATTGCAGACAGACCACAGGTTGGAGGTGGCAGCAGCTTCCAAGAGCCCAGTGAGTGGATGCCAATGCCAGAAACTGGAGTGGGACATCAGGTCTCAGGGACACAGATATCCATGAAGCAAGTGTGTAAATTGAGTGTGTGAGTGGCAGAAAAGATCAAACCAGGTGAGCCACCAAGTCCGTGGGGTGATGTGGGAGCCTGGGGATCTCAAAGATAGGTTGTGGGGTAGTTATTGGGGATTAGGGAGTTTCAGGTGGTTCTTTGTGTATGTGTGCATCTGTGAGGGCATTTGTACCAGCAGTTAGAGCATGGCTGTGGCCTCAGGAGTTTGTGTATTCAGATGCTGCCTACTGGGCAGACTGAGTGTCAATGCCCAGCTGTGGGGGAAACCATATTCTACATTTGCACACATACATACTCCCAATAGCAGATCTCCATCCTGGTCAGCAGAGAGGGAAGTAGGATGAGGCCATTGCTTTCTGTGATGTCTGTGTGTAAGTGCTGTGTGTCTCTCTCTGTATTGATCTATCCAGACCATTGTATATTTAAGTGTAGTGTAGACATGTTTGTGCCTGTTCCTGGTGTGTGTAGGGATTATATGCTCAGTCTCACTACTGATGAACCTGGGGACATGAAGTTGTGATGGTTTTGTCTCTCTCAAGCTGCCAGATTTGTCCTTAATCCACTAACAGCAATTGAGCAAATATTCTTTTCCCTTTTACCTAGGGAAGGAAGTGAAGGTCTGGAAATTATTAAATATCACTTGAACAAACACAAGAAAGAAGAAAGTCAAGAAATAAGAAAAAAATACATCTTACCTATTTATAGAAGATATTGATGGAGTTTATAACAGATTTTTGTGCTGCAATAATCCCTTTCTCCTCCTCTGGCTGGTTCAGTCATAGTAAGGTGATAACCATAATCTTTCATTACAGGTGGTTTTAACTGCTCAAAGCAGCTCTGCTAGTGATTTGCCTGTCCAAATTCTAGTGATGTTTTTTACCAGGTTGTCCAGAAACAGCTCCTCCTCCTTTTTTTTTCTCTGCAGATTTATGTTTGCTAGGACTTTTGCTTTAGTCACAATGCCGAACCTTTCCAGCTTCTCTCATTACACTGCTGCTGGTGGAGGCTCATGGGATCCAATTATTGCAGATTCTGCTTTCCTGTAATAGAGCTGTTAGTTCTGAGCACTGTACATGGTATCTATTGAATTCTGCAGAGACATCTGAATTCAAAGGCTTGAATTCTTCATTCTGTTACTGCTGTTTGAGTTTCGCCTGTTTCACACTGTTCATGCTCTTGAGAACACAATATTTCTAAGTTCCTTTTTTTTCTTCTCTTGGATCTATTAACGTTGTTCTTGTCTTTCCAGGTTGTATTTTGGACTGTGAGCACTGCTAGCATGAGGGCAATTCTTTGGATTTCTGTTTCAAGTTTCCTGTCTTTCATGGTAGTAGTACTGAGGTACTTGAATAAGTCCCACCATTCAGCTTTCTTGCTTTTGATATCTATTTCTTTTTCAGAGTCAGTAATCTTCACTGTCATTACCCTGATATATTTTTTTGTCCTCATCTCCATACCATATATCTGCAGTGCTGCCTAGCTTTGTCATTGCTTTTCCATGTACTGGACCCATTCCTCCTATTGAATCTACATCATCTTCAAAGGATAGATTACCTGTAATACTACCTCTAACTGTGCACTCCTTCAAAGTTTTCAGAGTGCTTTGACAAGAAAACTATTGAAGAGATGTGGCAATAGGAGACATCACTTTCTTATACCAGCTGTTATATGGAACTACTTACTCAGTGTGTTGCCTTCAAGGACTTTATTCCTTGCACTGTAATAAAGGATTTCAATGGTTGTCACTGTTCTTTTTGCTAATGTTGAGTGTCTTCTTCACAGTCTATAGTATTCATTGCTGTGAATGATCAAATGCTCTATTGAAGCCTGTGAAGTCACAGTGTAGTTCTATTTCATATTCTCAGTATTTTCTGTTCGATTTCTTAAGTTGAATGTCTGATCTATTGTACTTGGTTTCATTCTAAAACCTCCTTCTTCCTCCTCAGGTAATGTCTTTGGCAGATCAGATAGACATAGAACATATTGTCAAGGTCTCTTTTCAGCAAGTAATGCCCTGACAGCATTTTGATATGTGTGAAGCTTGTGAACTACAATAATGGCAGTATCTCCCTTGCTTTTTTGTAAATGTGTGGCTTTTCCTGATGGGGATTTTCCCAAGTAATTTCCTGGCCCTCATTTGATAAGTCTAAGGATGAACAAAACTGCTCTGAGTCTTGTTCAGTTGCTATTGATGTTAAGTCAACTTAACTTGCTTCATAGTTACACAAACTCTTGCACCAGTCTCACAGCCTGCCTGAAATTACTACAACTTAGTTTTTGGAAGGCACACATTTTTGTCATAAAAATTAAATATATTTTAGTTATAGTTAAGTTCATGGCAAAATCTTTTTCTTCTTCCTTTCTGTATCTTGTAGTCTGTATCTGTATGATTTTAACTTTTGTGTGATTGGTACGGGTCCCTACCCTAAGTAGCTTTCTTGTGGTTCTATTTTTCCTACAAGTATCTGAACCAGCCATCTTACTGCTGTTAAATTTATCACATTGAATGATTTGTTCATATTCAATTTCCTAGGATGAGTGCTTAATTTTTAGGTAGAATTTAATGCATTGATTTTTCTCCAGTAACATGCTTGGCAATCTCATCTTGGTCAGGACCTTGTCCATGGGCTTTCCATGACATCTTAATGGGTAGTTTATCCTGGCTCTCTCTTGCTTTTCAAGAGTGGAGGCATTAAAGCCTATTGTCATAAATAGATGGCTACCTAAGAATCAAGTTTTCAATCTACTATTTTTCATTCAGTGATATCAGTCCCTTTTGTTAGCAAGGGAAAATAATGTGGAGCTGAGATCAAAAGCAGCATGCTTCATTGCAGAAGCATTACCTTAATTTCTTTATTGAAAAGGTTTGCAGAGCTTCCAAAGGACTCAGGTTCTTTAACTCTCCTTATAAAATTGGAGACTTTCATAATGGGAAAATTTTTAATTGTTTCTTCCCATTTCAAGGTGTTGATTGAAGTATCAAGAACTTCTCTCTTGGTAGAAGATATTTTTTTGGAAGATATTTTTTAAAACAAGAACAGTCATCCACTGGAATACCCTTCCCAGGGACATCACTGAAGGTTTTCAAGATGTGATTGGGTAGGGTGCTAGATAATGTCATCCAGGTTCCCTTTCCTATCAAAGGTTGGACTCGGTGATCTTTTGAGGTCCCTTCCAGCCTGAGCTCTTCTATGATTCTATAATTCTAATACAAAAAAAGCCTTTGAAAGAAAAACGGTTTTGTTTAGAGCAGTTAATTACTGAATAATTCTGTCACTTTAATTTTATTTAGAAAGAAATAACATTTCCCAAATTAAAAGTGGCCCAAGAAATGAGGAGTGAGGACTCAGCTGTTTTATGTACCTTCAGGATTATGAATATTAACTTGACCACCTTTAGATTACTTAAAGTTTTCATGGGATGCAAATAAGAGGTATTGCCCCTATAGACTTTCAGGATAAGGTTCCATAGTATTTTTTCTTGCCTTGAACAGTGATCCCAAGTTGCCTTAAATACCTCCAGTTGCCTTCCTTGCCTCTGAATAAGGGTCAAGGAAGATGAAAGGTTAATGTGGAGCAGCACAGCTGCATGCCAGAGATATGTCCTACATGAGCAATGAGTTGTTTGGTTTTTGGTAAAGAAATACAAATGTTTGTGGTTTCAATAATTTCATTGTAAGTATTTTAAATGAGATAGGAAACTTAAATCCTGTGAAGATATTTTTAAAATTTATTTTTACTGCCATAGTTCAACCACAAAATTTTTCTCTAGGTGTTTTCTGATTTACATAAATTACAAGTAACTTAGAGGTTAATACATTTCTAAGAAAAAGTGTGAATTCTGTACCTATTCATACACCTATAAGAGTAGGTACAGAACAGTTTTGTCATCTTCCAGGTTTGTATTTAATAATTGAATTTTTAAACTTCACAGATGTGTAAGTTCTTTTTTAAGACACAGTTTAGTAAAACTTCTCTTTTCCATTGAGCACAGTGGTGGCTTTTTAGCCCTCTTATGATATTGCAGAAATGCAAGCTGGCAACACAGATTAAAAAATCTTATTGGATAAGTAAACTGTACTAAAAGTATAATACTGTATAAAAACCAGCCTTATATCCAGAAGAATTCATAACAGATTCTTATTGATTAAAAGTTAAAGCTAATAGCTGTGATAATGGTAATGTCTGGTGAAAGAAAGAGCATGATTTGGTTGGAAATGCATACAATAAACTATAATAACAGAATAACTATGGTGTTATGGAATTAACTGCTGAAAAACTACCTGTTTTTTTCATGAGGGTAGCCAGAATGAAATATGCATGATGAAAATGGAAAGAAAACAGAATGTACAGCAAATTAAAATTTAAGAAACACAAATCAAAGAGTATTTTTGGGACCTCAAATCCTCCAAATGTGAATACCACGTACCCTCTTGACCATTTTTGAGTAGGTAGCCATCTTCTAATTTTAACAAAAAAGTTTTTAACTATGCTTAGATAAATCTACGATATTCTGCAAAAATTGTTGTGAGACCAGTCAGGAAAAACTAACAGAAGTAATCAGTACTAACTGGGCTTTGTACAATCTAAATTTTATCTGACAGTTGAGAAACATGAATCCTGATGAGTAATGTAAATTTAAATTGCAGTCTATTACCATTAATGCAGTGTAATATTATGGACACATTTATTAATTTCTTTTATTGTTAGATCTAATTGCATCCAAGTCCAAGGCCATTGACATAGTAATTAGTAATACAAGTTCCTTTTATTTTGCATGGCCCATTAAAAATAAATTTATGTCTTTAAGAAAAAGTGCACAAGGGCAAGATGTGTTGTATAATTGATTAGTGTGAGGTGGGCAAAAATGGCCCTCTCCAAAGATGTTCTCAGCCAGGCTTCACTCAAAATATTCTTTCATTCTAAGTAAAATAAACTGGTTTGAATTTTTTGGGATTTTCTATTTGCTGTCCAGTAAAACCTTATAGCTTCTGGGCTTTTATACAACTAAGATTTATAGTATCTATTCTCCCTGTGCAGAGTCCCAAGATAATGTTAATAGATGGCTAGTTTTGCCAATAAATCCCTCAGGATGCAGACAGAAATATATGTTTCAGATGAGTTGTTCAGAACTAAATCCACATCCCAAATGGAACATAGTACTTAGGCTTAAGAGACTCATCTATGAAAATGTAAAGGTGTTTTTCTTCCCATTCCTAATAAAGACAAACTATGACAAAATCAAAACCCATGGCTCCTGAAAATTCATATATCTACTAATCAAGAGTTGGAGGCTCATTTTCTTGAAAGGAATCTAGAGTAATTTGTGAGACCCAAACACCTGTCCTTGTGGACTTTGCTTGTTCAGTTCTAGAGGCTGGAAGTTCATGAGTAAGAGAGATAGCAGATTTCCAGCACTACTAGCCAAAATGTCAGGAGTTTTTCATTTTTTGGGAGCATGGAAACCCATCTAAATAATAAAGGAACTGATAAATGGAAGACAGGAAGAGAAGATAGAAAAGGAGATGGGGGGAAGTAAGACAATGAAGTTGATGGTCTTTACTTGAACTTCCATTAGAGCCTACAAAGAAGACAGAAGGAAGGTGACACAAACTTCCACGACTATTTCAGACTGGATAAAAATGAAAACCATCCTTATCTTCAAGATATGCATATGGCTTACAGGCTGTACAAGTGTTGTCGTGTTCTACTAAATTTGCTTTCTTTCATTCGTGGAATTGCTGACCTATATTCACCTTGGTAACAGCTATAACTCAAAATCTTTCTCTGAAGAATTGGCTCCTGACTCTTTAATTCTGCAGCAGATTATTCCTGTCTGAAAGCTATCTTTCCCCTATTAAATCTCATTCATTTCTGACCGCAACTTCATTTTTTTCAAGATTTTTTTTGAGTTTTAGTTCAAAGCCTCTTCTACACTTTCATTGGCCTTAGTGTTCTATATTTCCCTCATTCTTCTTGCTTTTTCTCATGCTTTTGTTGTTTCTGCTTTCTCTGCATGTAATCCTCTGCACAGATTTTCCAACCAGTGTATCCTGGACTACCTCAAATAACTATTTAATTATTGTACTCTGAGGTTCTTTGTATTCTGCTGATCTCAGAGGACATAATTAAATAATTTGGCCTTAAACTCACTCTACTAGTTGGATTGAAAGGGTTGCAGACTCTTTTAGAAAATATATTTTATGGTTCTTTATAGACCTGAACAAAAATCTGAAGCAGAGATTTGTAAGATTTTGCTTAAATAAGGAAGATTTATCTGGATGTTTGTTACTTGTATAGCTAGTAATTCAAAACTGATTTTGACATCACAATGGCAACCATTGATATTGCAAACGTTAAGTCTAAGCTGATATGGGTAGAGAGAAAAAACAATAAATCATATCTTTGGTAAACTTCTTATGGGACAGCATCAGACCAAGCAAGAGGCATCTCCAAACTACCCTTTTTTAACCTAGTTTTTCAGTTCTTCAAACTAAGAAAGGAAATCTGCCCTAAGTCTAGGTTATGTATAGCCAAAAAAAGAGTAATTTCAGCATAGTTATCCATATCTAGACCACTGTCCGTATAGCTAGGTCATTTTAGCACATGGTTTCTGTGGAGATGACACATTTACACATGGTGTGTCCAGCAACCTAGTAGATGTGTATTTGATCATGACATATCCTACAAAATGTTGTTACAAAAGTTATTATTCATACTATTACCTTTGTTTTAAATTCCGTTATCATTATTCTAACATATGGCAACTACATGGGCAATGGAAGCAGGGACAGGTATCCTAGGAAGAGTTTATGGACACACTTCAGCTGTGTAGGATTGGGGTTAAAAAGACCACGGTGCAGCTGGAGCACAACTTGGCAAGGCATGCAAAGGTATATTAGCCAAAATATGAAAGCCAGAGAAAGCATAACCCACCTGATGAGAAAGATGCACCAACTGGTAACAATAAAAGAGGAGAAGGCTCAGATGTTCCACCATTATTTTGCCTCAGTCTTCACTGGTAGCCTCTTTTCCCACACCTCTTGAGTAGATAGACTGTAAGATAAGGGATGGGAGAGCGAAGCCTCCCACTCTAAGTGACAATAGGGTTCATGACCACCTGAGGAACCTGAACACAAAAATTCCATGGAGCCTGATGGGATGCATCCCAGAGTCCTGAGGGAGTGGATTGACATAGCCGCCAAGCCACTCTCTGTGATATTTGAAAACTTATCACGTCAAGTCTCAGGTCACTGAAAAAAGTTAAATATTGCACCCATTTTTAAAAAGGGTAGGAAGAAGGACCCTGAGAACTACTGACCTGTCAGCCTCATCTCAATGCCTGGGCAGATCATGGAAAAGAATCACCAAGGAGCTGTGCTAAGGCACATGGAGAACAGGGAGGTGAATTGGGACAATCAGTATGCCTTCACCAAGGACAAGTTCTACCTGACCAGCACAGAGGCTTTTCCATGATGGAGTGACTACATCAGTGGACAAGGGAGGAGCTCTCAGTGTCATCTATCTGGAATTCTCTAAGGTCTAATTCTCCACTACATCCTTCTCTCTAAATAATAGATCTATGGATTTTTAGGGATGGGCTATTAGTGGGTGAGAGTAGTGGTCAAAGGCTCATTGTCCAGAGAGAGATGAGTGATGAGTGGTGTCTCTTAGAGGTTTGTACTGGGACAGGTGCTGTTTAATATCTCCATCAGTACCTCCAGTACTTAGAGAGGGCTTATAAGAAAAGGACAGGGCCAAACTGTTTGGCCTATCAGTATAGGACTAGGCTAAAAGACTTAAACTGAAAGAGAAGAGGATTAGGTTAGATATTAGAAAGAGTATCTTTACTATGAGGGTATGAGACACTGTACAGGTCAAGGCCAGGCTGGACTGGGCCTTGAAAAACCTGATCTAGTGGAAGGTGTCCCTGCCCATGGTAGGGGTTTGGAACTAGCTGATCTTCAAGGCTCCTATCAACCCAAACCATTCCATGATTCTACACTAATTGCAGGAGGACATATTCTGCCCCAGCTGGACCCTTCTACCCTTTCTATTTAAACACTTCCAGGGAAGAGCCAGTTTCTGAGTACTAATTTTGCTATGCTCAAGGAAAATTTTTGCCTTAATGTGTTTAAACCAAATGTATGTTTTTAATTTCCTTAAGAGCAAATTATAGATTCAGAGTGTTAAGGGAAATTATACATTTCAGGTGACAGAAACAACAGAGGATATTCTTAGAATTTATAACAAGAAATGAAAGTACTGCAAGTCAGAGCAGGGGCTTAAAAATTTTATCTAAATTCTCCCTGAGGAAGAGTCTATCTTTTTTTCCACTGAGTATATAAGAAGACTAGTAGATTAGCCTGCTGTCTCAGGCACTTAAGTTAGTTGCCCAAATTTAAGTGGTGTGGAGGCTGTTCTTTCCCCATTCCCACAACATTTATAATTAATCAACTGAAAAGCAGCTCATGAGCAATTCACAGTAGGAAGAGATCAATTCTCAGGGGAAGGTGTCTGCAATCAGTAATCTAGACTGCTCTAACTAAATTTGTGGAATAAATTCTACACAATGAATTGTTCCACTTGCTTTTCAACTAGTTTAATTCCTTTAAGCTCTGAAGTCATTTGTAGGCATCAATACTTCTAGTTATCTGAACAACAGTCCACGGTTCCTGCTAAACTCTTAAATCCTCATAGTTTGAATAGTTGCATCAACCTTAGCAACAGCATTTCTTTGTTCCAAAGTTAGTGAAAGTGCTGCTATTTCTGTATTATTACATGTTAGCTCCAATTCTCCATTGTGACTTAAATGCTCCAAATGTAATATCACCTACAGGTTTAGAATAAAACAAATACTTTACTGTAAATAAAAATGAATAGAACCAGAAGACGCTGGGAGAAAACAAGGAATCATTATGTTTCATTATGTTTCTCTTCCTTAGAAGTCTGAGTGCTCGTGAAGCAGTCATTAATCTTAATACAATGTGGTGCAAGTGCCATAAATACTATGCAATCATGTAAAATTTAAATAAAAGTTCAGTTATCTGCAGTGCACTCTGTCTTATGCCATCTATGGCAAAATCCTTGAGAAATATAAGGAATTAATTAAGCCTTGGAAGTAACTGTTCCTCGTACTTCCTACAACTTGCATCTTAAAATAATACAGCAGAGTCAGGACTGGCCTCAACAGTTTCTGATGTTTTGTTTGGTTCTTTGGAGTTTTTTTGTTTGTTTTAATTTTTGCAAATGTCAATATCAAGCAGCAAAATGCAAAATTTTATGCTTGCCTCATAGGGACAATGAAAGGAAGTCTTGATACCTAGTAGGCTCACTTTATATTCCAATTACAGTCTTTCTATCAATAAAAATAGTTGAATGTCCAACTTGTGATGATAAGACATTTCATTACAATTATCTTAATTATTTCTCAAAAGAAATAAACTTTTTAGTCCAAAATCAGTCAAATATGTGCTTTCTTTCTCTTAGAAAATCAAGGGATCTTTTTGGTCTAAAATTTACTGGAAAGAGGCAAAACAACTGCATTTACTTTGACAGAGTTTGGGTCACACCTACAGAAATTTAAAATGAGTGCGTTATAGAAACCATTTAAGAAGTTTTAGAACTCCTGTCTGACTCTAAGGCCTTTCTTTGCTGCAGCTTAGAACTTCTAAAAGGGCAAACTTTCAAAGTAATCTGTAGGAAATACACACAAACCCCCTTTTATTTATGATCAAACTGTATGTGATTATTTTTCATGCATAAGTCTTAAAATTCATCGCAAAGTGTCTTGATTGTATTGAATCTTCAAAGTGCATGGAAACAGAATTGAACTTACAAAGCTATTTGAGACTTAGGCTTTTGTAATAAAAATGTAAAAAACCCTCCTGGGTTACTTATTATACAGCAGAAAACTTAGGAAATAATCAAAGAGTTTGCAGCTTATCTTCATAATCTCCATCCAACAATGTAGTTGCACTCAAATTTTTCCAGAAAGCACTATTCGGCTACTAGACAAAAGAACCTCTGAAGAATTTAACGCATTTAGTAGAAAAAAAAAGTCACATCCATTTGAAACAGATTCCTAGTGACAAAATAAGAAAGAAAAGTCTTTTACTTTTCAGGGTATGATAGCAAAGAATTGTAGTCTAGTTTGTCTAATTGCCGTCATTCCAATTGTACATGAAAACCAAGTCTTCAATGTGAATAATATACATAGTGTGTACTTTTAAGTACAATTTCTTTTCAAATTTTACTTTGTTTGAATGACTGTAAAGATCATGTCCTATATGTCATCCATATACTTCTCAGAACAGAAATATTTCAGGAGTGCTAAAAGCTGTACCAGTTTAAACTACAGGATCTAAAAGTATAGTAGTAGTTTTGTAGAATGCAATTAATGCTTGACAATGTTATTTTGCCTTCTCTCTAAATAGTTTTTCTCCCATATTCATTTTGTTTTGATGTTAACACACCTCAGGTGAAATAATGATAAATTTTCTATTTCATGGTAAGAATATAGGTCTCTTCTTTCCCCAACTGGCAGAGCTGGAAGAAATTTTCAGGGAACAGGATCCTTCTCAGTTATTTGTAAAGGTTTGATTGACGTTTCTTCAGAATTTTAAATTGTTTATATTTTGGTACAATTCTAATTTCAATAACTTTACATCAAATTATTAAAAATACACATGTACTTTTGAAGAGTGCAATAGAATTTAGACCTTTTTGATTAAAGAATTCCTTATGAGCCCCAAAAAGGAGAAATCACATTCTTCAACTTCTGATTCCTACTTTTAAATTCTACTAAAGAAATATAGTTGTCAGATTCAGTCTCCAAAAGGAGTTTTCATAGAAAAGGGAACTGAAACTGTTAAAAGTAGTAGAGCATTTTGCCTTTTCATCAGTTAGATCTGTTGGATTACAGCTTCGTGCTTTGAGAAAGAACAGGGCAGTGAAATGCATTATAAAAACAGAGTACACACTTCACCTTGTCTCCAATGATTTACTTTTACAACATTCTTCTCCAGGTGTTCAGTAGAGAATTGCATCTGACAGATATGGAGAAACATTGAACCGCAAGCATTTGCTAGAACACTTCTGCTGATAAATAGGAGACAAACGTGCATATACATGGACAGTTTTGATTCAGAGCAGATGAGGAACAGCAAATATATTATAAAAAAATGCTTCATTGGCTGTGTTTATGTTACCATGATCTTCAGCTAAAAAGTAGCAGAATTACTTGGGAAGTTTTTTTTTTCCTGTTTAATTCAGATTCCATTCCTATATTTTGAGGTGTCATGAAGATTATAAACTCCCAGACATAAAAGTCTGACTGTAGCATGGAGATCGCTGACTAATGAGCCCAACAAGTGACAGAAAACACTGAGTTTGTGTAAAGCAACTTTGACTCACCTATGATTGCCTTCAAAGGCAAAGTAAGGAGTGGAAGCAGTTACTCAGGCAACAAGTAACAGTGAACTAACTGATCACCCAAAAGGTAAGGTAAAGATGAAAAAAACAAACAAACAAACAAAAAAACCTAAAACAAAACAAAACCCAACTAAAAAAAACAACAAACCTCTGAGAAGTGCATCCTCTCTGAGCAAGTGACAGATAGAACCTGGGTTTGTGAGTTTTCCCATGGGGCTCATGGAGAAGAAGAAATGAAGACTGGACATGGACTTGGAAAACAAGTCCAGACAAGAGTGTCAAGATAAATGGAAGAGAGAAGGCAGCATAAAAAACTGACGGCCTGCGTTTACTGAACAACAAAATCTGAATGGCAGATCAATAAACCAAAAAAAAGAACGACTGTAAGAAAATGGCAGGAGGATTAAGAGCCAGTTTAGGAACAGCTATGCTGCAGTGGGCAGCAATGAGAAGAAACATGCTGAAGGAGGATGACAGAAGAGAGAAGCTGCTAGTCCCATAAGAGAAGAGGTAATGGAGATAGCTTTGAGAAATTGCCCAGGTGTAAACAAAGACATTACACAGAAGAGAAGGCAAGATAGTTAACAGACAGGAGAAATAACTCAGAATAGAGTTTAAAGATGAGACACAGTGTTTTTGTGACTGGAGAGTCCTTGGTGCAGACTAACAAATCTGCCACTTCAATGCATCCAGAAGTCAGTATGAAGTCTGCCAGGAATAAGCATGCACACTGTGAGGTCAGGGATGAAAGGAATTTTCAAAGAAACAGGGGGAAATATACAGACATTGATCACTTTCCATGCTGGGACACACCCTAGATTTCAAATGGAAGAGACCAAGGGAATTACTCCAAACTAGGGTAGCTACTGAGATGCAAAACTGCCCAGGTGATATCCAAATGAATTGTTCCAGCTACTGGGGAAGGAATCTAGACATGGTCATTCTCCTCTAGGACTGTTTCTCAGAGGTAGGTTATAACAAATTCATCAGATACTTAAAATAGTTTCTTACACCAAGTGCAAGAATGTATTTTGTAATATGAAAACATACACTATAGTGTATGGTATACAACATAAACATATACTTCAGTAAGATAAGATATTGGTGCCACTCAGTATTATATGAGACATTATTAATGATAATGGGAAAGAAGAGAACTAGAATGCAAACAATAAAATATGTAAAGACAGACTCAAAAAGAAATTTCAAAAATATATAAGAGAATATTGAGTTCCGAGTAGACAATGAAGCACTTATCAACACTCATTTAATATCTTTGTTATTACCCTCGGAAAGAAAAATGCAAAGGTATTTCACCTGCTGACACAAAATGGGCAGCCCCATGAGCATGGGAAAGATCAGGTCCTTGTAATGGAAGGACTCCCTGACATTAAGGAATGGAATATAGATATGGATGAAATTCAACTGCAGAAAGTAAAGGTCATTCATGCAGGGACCAATAATGAGAATTTCTTCTATAATCCAGGAGCTTCTCAGTTGGAAACAATAAAGAAGGAAAAGCAGCTGGATCTATTAATCAGTCACGGAATATCTATGAGCCGCCAATGCCATGCAAGCATGAAAAAGTGAATGTGATTCCAGGTTATATAACAGAAGGTTACAGGCCATTCCTCAAAGAGCCATGGTGTCATTCCCATAGTTTAAATGGTAATACACCAGCAAGCGGTAGATTAAAGAGCTGACACAGATATTTTCTAAATTAAAAAACCAATGGACTCGTAGTCTGAAAAATTATTAAGTGATGGCAGTTTAGCAAAAGTATTACAGAATTATTCATCTATTATTATGCACTAAAACTAGGTATTAAAATCAGGGACTGGTCCCTGCTATTTTGGTGTAATGCAACTGCACAAAAAAATACAGATTTAGCCACAAGACAACTTACAATTATAGGTTAATCATGCAAACACGTGCATCCATTGATAATTGCATATCAAGGTACTTTTCTTTTAATACCTCAGATTCAAAATTAGTGGTTTAATAGCTCTCCATTTAGTAATCAGAGGAGGACACTTAGAACAGGAATGTCAGTTCACAAGGTAAATTCGAATCAATATGCCAAGTGATACATCTGATAATGGAAATCACTTGATAAGAAGGTCCAGCAAACATAATGCTTTTAAAATTCACACATTTAATATTTTGTTTATTGAATTTGTTAATCTTCTTTTATGCAGCACAATAATTAAGAGAGATAGATTATTAACCATCACAGGTTATATCCTGTAGGTAGTTATTCAGCATGAACATTGTAGGTCCCTTCCAACTCTGCATATTTTAACATGCAATAACTTGTGTGGAAGAATAGTACATGGGCAGCAAAGTTAATTGTCAAAAGACTGAATAGCATAATCTGCAATTTAGTACATTTTTCTAAAAGTATGCATTGAGAGATTGCACATTTTTTCCATGGGCAATATCAGTTTTGTGAAGACCCTGATCTTCTTGCAGTTATGCAGTGGTCAAGAACTTGGCAGTCTGAGGATTTTCTTTGCAGCATAAGATTTACTATATATTTTTCTTTCACCTAGACTGACCTGAATTTTCTTAAATAATTATTTGAAGAATACTTCCTGCAACTTTTCTCTAACAGGAAGAAAGGAAGTGAAGAAAGCAATCAGTAGGAAGTCAGTATGAATTATCTATTTCATTTGAAATCTATTTCTCATAAAGATTAAATATAAATTATACGAATATTTATCATAAGAAAACTGCAGAAAAGACAGATGGAGAATTTATTGCAACAGGATAAGAAAAGATGAGGATATCTAGGTCCACTCAAATACAGACATAAAACAAGAAATAAACAACAAATTCTTGTTGTACTTTGTTTGCATTTTCTTGAAGGAGAAAAAACTTTCCCCTTCAACTAGGCTTTTGTAATTTAATTCATTGCACAACCAGGTTTCATGCTACAAACTTTAAACTTCCTGAAATGCAAATGTATATAAGATTTCAGACAGCATTTTTATACTATTTAACATTTTCTCACTATTTAAAGACAGTACAGGTGCAATGAACTTATGGACACAAAATAAAATAGTATTCAGAAGGCAAATAAAGTGTTTCTGGAGTCGTGTCTTTTTTCTCTTGTCACATTGAAGAGATTATACTAGTCAATCACTTACATTTGATGGATTAACTTGTGCTCATACACGCCAACAGTTGCTATCAAAATTGTGTGAGTTAACTTCTTGGTCCAAAAATTTTTCCTTGTTAATATCTGCTTCCAAAGAATATAAGGATTTATCAGTAATGTCTAAATCAGGAGGACAAGAAGAACTTTTAGACCAAGTCAAAACATGCCAGTATCTTCAACAGAAAGGGTCAGTTGAAAGCCATATTTTACCTTACAACTATTAGAGTCAGATTACTTATATCAAAGGACATTTAAACAAGAAGAAGAATGAACTAGAAGTGCCATCTTCTCCTCATAATATTAATCCATACATTTTTAGGAAACAAGTACCTTTCAATTTTGAAAGAGTGGCAAATAGAAAATACATAAAACATACAACTTCTAGGATTCTTACCTAAGCTTCTCTCACATTGATGTATTTATGTGGCTGACCTTCTTTGTTTATAGAAGCACAAAAAAAATTAAGAAATTAAAAATCGAAAATATTTGACAAAATTATGTGAGAATTGATAAAATATGAATGAAGCTAAAAAGTAATTTTCATGGTAGGCAATTTATCTTTTCTGCTATAAATTAAAAATTTAGGATACACACAGAGTGAAACATATTTGGTAACTGTGAGAGTAATAGGTCTCAGTAAGTTCTTAGCAACTCCTAAAGTCAGACATTTTCCTGGAAAAAGCGAAGTAAGATGCATGGAGATAGAAGCTGCTGAAGTAAGCAAGCATAACAAGAACAAAAGCAGCACACACCTGTAAAAGTGGGTACCCAATACCATTGGAGGTACTGATAACATGCCATATGAAATATAAAAACAAGTAAAAATGTGTAAAAAACCTCAAATGTGTACACTTGCTTCTTATAACCAGCTATATATTTCTGGAAAATATGCATTGAGAGCTTGGCTTTGATTATATCCAGTGGCCATAAAAAGTAGACCAGTAGATTCCCTCAGAATCTCTGAAAGGGAGCATATATTTCAAAACTTACATTATTGAAGACAATACAACAAGCTAATTCAGGTGAAATAATTTCTAATTATATCTGATAAACACATTTTTTCTGGTTCTGTCATAATTTTAGCTTAGTGAAAATGTATTTTAAGTACCACTAAAGCTTTAAAGGGAGGACCATACAACTCTCCCCACTCTCTGGAAGAAGACTGTAGCAAGGCGAAAGTTTGTCTCTTCTCCCAGGTAACAAGTAACAGGACCAGAGGAAATGATATCAAGTTGTGCCAGGGGAGGCTTAGATTGGATATTAGGAAAGAATTCTTCTCTGAAAGGGTGGTCAGGCATTGATTGGAATGGGCTGCCCAGGCAAGTGGTGATATCACGTTCCTGGAAGTGTTCAAAAGTTGTGTGGATATGACACATGAGGAATTGTGGTGAGCGTGGTGGTGCTGGGTTAATGGTTGGACTCAATGATTTAGATGCCTTCTCCAATGTTAATGATTCTGTGATTTTATAGAACATATAATTAAAACCAAACTAATTTTATAATTAACTTTCAGAACAGTGGGTAATTTGTCTTCAGCTTTTTCACTACTGGTCCAGTTGTTTTTCAGCTGTTGCATGGAAGAGACAGATAGTGTTGTAACAGAGGCCCAGAGTAGTGTTGATAGAGGATTGTCTGAGTCCAATAAGTGTATACTGCGTCACAAAATATATTTATTTTAAAAAAATTAATCCTTGTGTGTTTAAAGATCTCTTTAAAATACAAGTGAGGGCAACCTGGGCTAAAAAAAACCCTTGCATTCTTGGTGCCTGACTATTATTAATGTCACAGACTTGGATTTTCCCATGTTGAATAAAAAATATGAGTGTAGAATTCTCTGCCTGCAATCTGATGACAGGTATGGAGCACTTTTTCAAGGGTGTCCCCAGAAATTTGTGATGTGCTTCAAGAAGACACTTGAAGCAAAACAGAGCAAGAGATACACAGAACGGAAATCTTATTCTAAGATGTGCTAAGTAATACTTGAGAAACATTATCCAGCCTGATGAACAGGCCTATTTGCTACAGACAGGAGATCACTACAGAGCCACATAGTTTGGAGCAGTTCCATTCCCAACACCTCTTCCTCTCTTTTCCCAGACAGCAGGCTGCTGGAGAATCCACACTCATGTTCAGTAGGTGCAGAGGTCCCAGGACATGCCCCTTGCCTCAACTATTCTGCTCATCCTCATAAAACAATAGCCTAATTCTAAAAGAGAGGTTTCTTCAGAGGTAATGTACTCATGAAGAAGTTGTCACTGCTTCAGATTCTTCATAAGGAAAAATAAACTTAGAGATAAAAACTTCAAATTCTGAACAAAATTCCTGTGGAGATTCTGAAAAGCTATAAAACGATGCTGATTGCAGCACCCCAAAATAAAAGTAAGTAAATCTAAATAACTCTAGGAAAGGCTTTTCTTCGAACACACAAATTTGTCTTTTTACTTTGGTGAAACCTGTTGGACAATGAGACAATCAAATACTTGCAGCCTTTAATGACACAGAGTAATGTGTTGAAAGTTCATGGCAACTGGTGCAAAAATTATGGCAGAGGTGTAATTTTTCAGAACTTGACCAATAAAAGGCATACATGGACAAGAAGTTCTCTGTAATAAAAATTATGCATAACTCATTTCACTTATTAAAAAATTAACTTCATAAATTTAGTTCTAAGAAAGATACAAAACCAAATTATTGAACGATTTGTCTGTAAGGACCTTGAGGGTATTATATCAGTACAGAATCAATGATTCTTTCCCAAGAGGCATTAAGATGCTAGGAATGAACTTAATGTATAACATGGGAACATGGAAAAAAATGCTATAAGGAAAAAGTATTTTACCATGAGAATAGTCAAACAGCAAATCTAAATGGCTGCAGAATCTCCATCCTTAGGGATATGCAAAATTTGACTGAGAATCTCATAAGCAACCTTATCCTTTTGGTACAGGATGCTGGATTAGATGACCCCTGGAGGTCCTTTGCAACCTATGTTCTTCTGTGGTTCAAAGATTTCATTTTCTTCTTTGATGTGTAACCTGATAGATTTTACTGGAAGGGGGAAGGTATAGCAGTGCAATACCTCAGCTTGAGTCAAGCTTTTCTCATGTCACTAAAGATCTAGGAAGCTACAATTTTTAATTAATTACTGAAATATAGAACTTGCATAAATACTAAACAACAGTTAAATCACAAGTTTGATAATTTGTAATATTTTCTGTAAGACTGAGAACCAAGTAAATAGTACAACTCTCCATTATCTGTGCTGCATGACAGAACTAAATACAAGAATATTCTGACTCTGGGAGGTGCTTACTCATGGAGCAATCTTGTAACAAGCCTTTGCTGGCTTTTGCCAGCTTCACTGCTCTCAGTATTTGATGAGCTTGTTAAAACACACTGTATAAAACTACATACCCAATTATTGATGCTTTAAGATCGATGCTTATTTAACTGATTTGGAAACTGATACAAGAAGAAGAGTGTCTTGTATCTCTGTGGAAACAGCCCTTTAGCATAAGCTAATATATTTTAGTGCCCTTTTATCAAAGGAAAGACAGCCCTTTAGCCTGTACCACCCGACCCCACTGTGTCTCCTGTTGTAGGTATTGGAGAAATTAATTCAGGATCCTTGCTCTCATTTCAGTGTGGAAGCTCTACTTCAGTTTCATAAAGCTCTTCTATATCGCCAATAGCACAGGCAGGAGTCCTACAAGGCAGCTGCCACTATCCATGAGAAGCAAATAAATGGAAATGTGTGGGCCACCACTTACACAAGGAGCAGTAACTTATCAAGTATAAAATATATACTGAATTTGATTGCTGTTGCAATATCATGATAAAACATTGAAACTGAAAAGTTGTTGATTTGAATATGTGATATGGTCTTTTACGCATGGAAATTTATTTAAATGACTGTCTGAAATATGAGAGGACATTCTTTTCTTGTCTGCTTTTCCTTTATACCTCATTTTCACAGTTTTAAATTTTCTTGGTGCTAATTTTAACTTCCCATGGTTTACATACACTTTAACTTTTACTTTAAGAAGCAGTCTGAACATCTTAAAAAAACATTTTTACTAATTTATAATGGCATTACATAATTGAGTAAATTATGAAGAATTTATTCACTTTCCCGGCAGAATTTCATCCAATCAATGTAATTAGCATCTAATATTTTGCAAATGAAGCTGACATCCTGTAACCTGGCCACTTGCTGATCATGCAGTACTGCTACCTTTGTCTAATTTCTAATTTCTATACACTGTCTTGTTATCCCATCTTCCTTTTCTTTATACAGGTCTGAAACTATTTGAACAGTATGCTGCTCACTGGCCCATTACTTGAACAGTTTCCTAGAAAAGAGACCATTTTTTTACTGAAAGAGGGCCAGCATTGTCGCTAGCAGGTTCTTCCTCTGAGGCCAGATGCTCATTGATGCTCTCATTTTGTTCAGGATGTGGTTTTAAAGCCGTTCTGTCAGCTTGCACTTTGCAGTGGACTGACTTGATCCAGAAGTTAATTGCATTGACATTAACCTGCTTTAACAAGCCTAAAGTATCAATAAATCATTTCTTTAGTCTCTGCACTTTTCCTGCTGCTTTATTGATATACTTCACCTGAACTGATAAATAGGGTGAAAAAAGATCTCTTCCTTCTAATAGACTTTGTATGCTTAATACCTTTCTAAGGAAAAAACATAACCTTAACATACAAGAACACATAGAACTACTTTACTTTAGCTTTGCTATTCTTATCCCTTTTATAAGATTCAGTTTTAGGAAGACATTGTTTTTAGAGAACATTGTTTTACTTGTTAGGTAGTCTGACTCATGAGTCCAACTACAAATCCATAATCAAACTTCTCTAAATAACCCAAAAATTCCTCTGAAGGAAATTATCTTTCTTTTATTCCTTCCTCTCCTTCCACCCCCAGATCTGTCTTTTCAAGTACCTTATGAACACATGCCAAGTGCACTCACATTACTTATGGGCAGTCAAGAGAAAAAGTGTTTTCACAATTGAGAAAATATTATCTTTTGTAATGTACCTCTTCACTTGAACCCACACTTCAGTGCAGCATATCAAAATTGTTTTCCATCAGTTAATCAGTAAACTTTACTGTAAAATTTTAATTACTTCTTCGTCACTAAAACAAAGTGAAACAATAAGCTGACATAAGTAGCCTGTCAAGAAAAGATTTTATACCTATTCATAAGAATCTGTAAATACAATCACATGTAATACTTGTCAAAATTAAATGTGTGGTTGAGAAAAATATAAAAACTAAAACATGAAATTATTCTTATGTTATTTATTGTGCATACATGTGCATATGGCTTTAACTTCTGGGCATGAAAAGTCAGCTTAGGGAGACATGGAGACTTCTGCATATCTGAATGAAATTAGGATTTTGTGGGGTTTTTTTTAAAAACAGAGAGAAGAAGTATTGTTTTAAAGATTATTTTTATGTGTTGTTAAAATATAGATCATATCCTGGGTCCACTAGATAATTGGAAATTTTATCAGTAATCTCAGTCAGATTTTTGAAAGAGTCAATGCAATGAACTTCCACTTAATATTGTTCCTATTATAATAATGGATATATTTTGTATGCAGTGGCAAGGAGAAAAGAAAATCAATTTTGTGATTTTAACCTTAATCAGCATATCTGTATCTACTTTGTGAATATATGAATCCATGGATTTGTGGGTGTATATCTAGAGAAAGAAGAAAAGAGAAAAAAAAGTACAGAAATAAATTAGTGAACACACTACTCAAGTTCACTGAGTAAATGTTGAATTTTCAAATAAAAATAAACCCCTTATCATTTCTCTGCTTCTCATTTGGCTTGTGACTGAATCATTTCCTTTTAAGATGACTTGCTACTGGAGACCAAAGCTGTGGCAATTTCCTCCTGTAGGCAAAAGAAGAGAAACATAATTTTCATCTCCTATGTTCTAACAATCTATGTGGTTCCTGGCTTTTAATATGTAATGAATAGATTGGAGTCTGGTGGCAAAAATGGGGAATAATAGCATATCTAACAAAGTACAAATTTTTTAACTTGTGACCAGAAGGGTTTAATACCTTTAGTCAAAGGTGATTTTTAATGCAGCTAGCATACTGATTAGGAAAGATCACCCTAAACTACTTGAATTTAAGGTATGATAACCTTTAAAGGAAAAATGAATCCATTTTCTAAGTACAGCAGGCAGAAAGTTCAAATTATGAGAATCACTCATCAAAACTAGTGAAACAGGACCATATCTAACAGTTTTTTGCACTACATTTAGCATTTAAAATTTTAAATGATGCCTTAGAGAAGAAGTAACATTATTTGTGATGCGTGCTTTATGTGCAAAGGGAAACTAGAAATATTCAGTCTTTTCATAGCAAGCCAAGGGAAAGAGAAGCAGGATCAGTAAAGTTGAAGCCTTCAACAAGGTTCAAGAATACAGTTCATTCAAGGAAGACTTATTGATTTCACCAGGATGTGAAATATATTATTTGTTAGACACTTAAAAAGTTGGGTATCTAACTTAAGGGTTATTATAAGATCACTATGTAGTCAAAGTGTTAGGAACTTCCTGAAGGCAATTTATCCAATTCATTTGTTAAATAAGTCTCTAAAATAAGAAAGATTAAATAGTCACTCTCTCCTTAGATAACAAAGGCAGTGAATATGAGTAGCTTATCCCTACACCATATGTGTCCTTTCAACAGTATTTTTTTCAGTCTGAGATGCATGCTCAAATTCACAAGCTGAGATTAATGTGACTCTGCTCTATGAAACCATTTTTGTATTGTATGTGACAAAATTACTTGGATATTCATTGTATGAATGTATTATAGAAGTATAACAGAAGAAGGCTCAAAAAATAAGAAAGGGAAAGATAAACCACAAGAAGAAATTTTTTGATAAACATTTCAGGGTGATTAAAATGGGATGACAGTGTTCTTTTCTGATAAATTCCTATCATCTCACAGAGCCAAGTTTCTAATCTCATTTTACCCTTATAGGGAAACAGCACATCAGCATTTAACAGTAACATAGATGTTGTTCCCAAGGGGTGAAAAGGCTGCTGTTGAGAAGCAGTAGAGAATGATGGAAGGAAACAGAGGTGAGAATTAGAGAACAATACAATTACAGAATCATTTAGGTTAGAAAAGACCTTTAAGAATGAGTCCAACCATTTACCCAACACTGCCAAGTTGCACACGTAAACCATCTCCAAGCAGGAAGAAACAATTAAAATTGCAGGCTTTTTACCATTTTAAATTCCATTTTGAATGTCAAAGAATGTGATTCTCTAATAAATAATTACTGAAAAAGGCACTTGCCTCTCAGCTGTGGATTGCTATTCCAGGGATGTTACCTAGTGTGATGGATTTATGGTAGCATTGTGAGTACTATAGGACAAATTATACCATCCTTACTTGTACCTCATACCAAGGTGTCCTGGTTTAGGGCAAATTCGGGAGAAAACCTCCAAAGGGGTTCCTCTAGGAAACAAATTCAAGTGTCCCCTCCCCCAACTGGTTCGGGAAAAGATTTCCTTGGAGAGAAGTGGAAAAAAACTTTATTCATCAGGTAAAGCACTCCCTAGCATAAAAAAATGAACAACACTGAACAACAAAACCTCTCTGTGCTCTGCAGAGATGCCAAATTCAGAAAGTCTCTCCCGTGGGCTGTAGCTCGGCTCAGTTGCTGTCGGTCCCTCTGGTGGAAAGGCCGGGCCCAGGCCAGGCCCGGTGGGACACAGGTGGGAGCTCCTGGGGCCCTTTTGGGTGTTTAGTCCAGAGCAGGTTCAAACAGTGCCAAGAAAAAGGAAAAAAAACACAGTCTGGAGAACTTCTCTGCCTCAGCTTGCCAAAAACTAACAAAAAACAAAGGAGAACTCTTTCCCACCATCCACACTGCAGACAACACAGGCGGTGTGTGAAGGAAAGCTGAAAACTCTTATCTTTATGTTTAGAAAACAATTGCCTCAGACATTCCACTACTTGTCCTAGTTCTCCCTTCACTCTCAGATCCAGTTTTAAGGTGCAAAACTTATTTTTGAGCTAAACAGATGAATGGGGACACAATTCAGCAACAACCCAGGACACAAGAATATAATTTTCTTTACAGACTGAAGATGCATGCAATAACAGTGTGAACCATTCTTACTGATTCACTGGATAAGGAAGATCTAATAAAATGTAAAAAAGAAGCTAGTAAAAAAAAGTAATTTCTAAAGTGAATATTGCAAGTTTCTTTATAACAAAGATCAGATGAAAACAAGGTTCTGATGGGCTCCTGCTTATCACCTATCTTTGTAGGAAAAACTTTCCCCTTTTGCAGTCATCCTTGGAGCTTCCAGTCCCCCTTCGGTTCTTATTCCTGCACTGAGAAGAAAGTTGCCAGGTTGCCAAGTTTACTTGAAAGCTGCTGTCTCATAGACAGGCAAATGCAGTAAAAATATAGGATGTAGACAACTACTTTGATTTGCCCACTGTTGGGATTAGCTCAGATTATAATGGTTTATTTACACTCCATTTTATTGCTACCAATAAGATTAAATTATATTTTCATTTAAAAAGGTTGTCCAGTTAGTACATTCGTTGCTGATTGTAAGCCTGGCCTCCTGAGGATATATGTTTCTTAATCAGATATACTGGATAAGCATCACCAAAGCAAAGGGCATGGACACTAGCAACCCTGTGAAAGGGCATGGGGCTTTCTGACCTTTCTTACTATGCCTTTAAGGCATGAGATGCTATCCCTGGACATTCATACTCAGAGTGTAGGCTGGAGAGCAATTAGTTCTGCAGCAGTTCCATGAGTGCATGCTGATGATTTTTGTGAGGTAACAACAAATTGGAATCAATGGAGTTCAGCTTTCAATAGAATAATAATGGCAGAAGTGGCTCGTACAACTATTCACCTTTCAAGAAAAGATTAGATCATCATGTGTCAAGATTTTTAAAGCAGAGCAGTAGCTCAGCCATGCATCTAAGTATATGAATGGAGCTGTGTGCAGTAAAAAATAGCAGTCTTTTGGGTTTATAGATATTTGTGGGGGTTAGAATGAACAAACTGATTTATTCAATGAAACTTTCTATTGAACTTACATAATATTTGCATTCTTTTAAAGAAATCTCTGTTGGAAGGAAAATAAGTTGTGGCTTTCCAAATTTATTTGCTCTTTGCATTCTTCTACGTTGCTCCACTTCTAATATTTGGCACACACTGAGATGGCATCAGTATGCCTAATTTAAGCACCTTAAATGAGGCAGAGAGGAACCCTCTCTAGTGGCCTTCAAAGATACCTACTGTTCACCATTTTCTATCCATGGAAGTTAGCACTGCTTTTTTACTCCTAGTAAAGAAGATGGGAAAAAAGGTATCTGTACTACAGAGATTAGATCCCTCTCTCAGCTATTAGGAAATAATAAAGCACACATTTTCTTTTTCTTGTTTTTGGTTTTTTTTTTGTTTTTTTTGTTTGGGTTTATATTTTTAATTAAATACAATATTTTAAAATATTTGACTATATAGTATAAGTATCTGACTGTGGGCATTGACTTAGGGTGACTGAACACAGAAATAGACTGTACACAGAGGTTATGGAGTGTCCTTCTTTGGATGTTTTCAAAACTCAGCTGGACATGGACTGTGACATTTTCTGCAGATGACTCTGAGTTAAGTGGGAGGGTTGGACTAACTGATGCCCAGAGGTGCCAGTTGATTTCAGCGGTTTTGTTGACGCTGAACTGAGTTTTCCTTTTTTGCTTTTATATATTCTCTATATACATTTGTAGCTCTGCATCCTGTTGTAGTATTTGCAGCTAGTATTTTACCTACTGGATTAGATAGAAAGAGAAAATAAATTCCTTAGTGTCTCCAAGCTGGAGGTCCACGGTTAGATTCTCTAGGAAGCCAAGGTTGAAACTAGTTCTCTAAGGGCGGGGTGGGGGTTTGGGGCAGTGCAGAAAGGGTTGGACCAGGGAGGAATTACCTCATTACTTATGTCTCTAATTGGGGATTCTTGTCAGTTATGATAATGTACTAAACACATGAAAGCTGTATTCATTTTATGTTACATGTGCATCTTCAGGTGCTTCTCACCTAGAAAGTTGTGCACATAGAGTTCTGTATAAAGGTAAGCCCTTTTTATCACCTAACTGAGTCTGGCTCATGATTTTAGGACCAGGAAAAAGGCTGTGATCACTGTGCTTCTGGGATTATGCATTTATCCTGGGTCATCTCTCTGGGTCTTCCACCTCTTACATGTGTTTTTTCATGCATGAGTTGAATCAGGAGCAATTTGTTCACCCATGTATGTGTCCTGTCACAATGGCTTGATTTAGCACTCTTTGTAATGAACCATTCTTGAGGCTGGAGGAGATAATATTTGAAACCATTTCCTCTGGAACTCCCCTCTCTCCAGTGTGATTTCCCATGAGATTCTTGCAAGTGGAGCCCTAACAGGTCAAAGTTCTGACTCCTGAAGTCCAAGGCTGGAATCCTGCTCTTTGCCATCATCCCTCCTCTCAGTATCCTGGACTCCACCATCTTACAGCTACTGCGGCCAACAGTCAAAATCTTTGACCAGTTCTCCTTCCTTTTAAGGATCAGGTCCAGCAGAGCATGTCCCTTCACCAGCAACAATATCAACCATGTCATGAATTTATCACACCAATGCACATAAATGGATTTTTTGTGATGGGCGCTGTTGGCCTTCCAGCAGATATTAGATACTTCATGACAAATTTCTTAAAAAATAGAGCAAATGGAATCATGTCTCTCAGTCTGCAAGTTTGGGGTTTTTTTTTAATAAGACCATGCACTTGGGTAATATAGAATATATTGCACTTTTTTTACAGCCACCATTTCTACAAGATAAGTGTCACTTACCTTGTACATTGCAGTGCTGGTTTAGTTGTCTTGTTGGGTTTTCATATCTCTGTGTCACTAATTTCAGGATTTTTATTTCTGCAGAAAGAGAAGTGAATCTCTTCCACTTAAAATCATATTCCCTCAGAAGTTATTTAGCAGGAAACTAGAAGAGTAACAAAATAAAATTCAATTTGAGCTTGAGTGTTAGCCAAACAGGTACCTTTATACTCTACGAATGATTTAAGAAGCATAGCATGATAAAAAGATGTAGATTGTAGTAAACAATGTGCTAAATGGGCACCTCTCACAACTTAATATTAAATCACATTTATGTCAATCCAGTTGAAGATTATTCCTTTAATTTTTCCTTTCAAAAATACAATTACTTCCAGAGGTAAACTGGAGTTTCTTCTGTTTAAGAAAAAGAGAAAAAAATTTCAACTTCAGAGTACATTTAGTCAAGGAACAATACAATGAGAAATTTTTGAATGCTTCAAGAAGTCTAAGCTAAGAGACTAAGCTAAGAAATAAATTAAATGCAAACAAATCTTGAAGATCAAAAAGAAAATCTATCAATCACTTTCTGACATAGCCTTTTCTTTTTCCTGTTATTTACCAAAAGAAAGTAAATACCAAAACATGAAAAAAACGTGAATGAGTAGTTGAATGCAAATGTCCTCAAGAGTGTAAGAGTATATTAAGTTCTGTCCAGACAAAGATTCATCCACTAAGTGAATCCTCCAGACTTGAAATTCATGCTTAGATTCTTTTCATAAACAAATGTTAGTCCTATACAGACATAAAAAGGCCCTTGGTTTACTCAATTGTGGGAAAAAGTGAAAGGCCACACAAACTAAATTGTGCACATCTGTACATTAGGTGTGGCTTTTAATATGCTGTGCAAGACAAAACAACAATTAACAAGTGAAGGTGTCTTGCTCCTAATCTCATAATATCTGACAAATAGACACACTTCCTGGTATATATAATTGCCTCAGGCTTTCTACAGAAACTGGCAGGCATGCCTAACCTGTACTAAGTTGTACTGAACTTATCTTTTTCAAGACTTTTTGTGACTCTAAGAGATAGATATGCTTGATTGTAATGGAAGTTAAATCACGGACAAAAGAAGGATGTTTAAATAGGAAATACTGGTATGAAGAAATTGAAAGCTTTTCTCAGCTATTCACAACATTTTAGTCTTAAAGTTTAATGTGAAAGTCTTCACAAGTGATAGGGAGGGATGCTGCGCTCTTATTCATTGAGGGTTTTACAAGCTTCTGAGCAAAAATTGTGGAAAAAATGGTGCAAAGACCTGGAAGGATTTCTTCCTCTTGGCTTTCTAATAATGCTGGATGAGTGAATTGGAACTGAGGATGAGACAAATGACCAGAACTGGTGTCAGGAATATAATGACTACCCTGAATGAACACCTCTGCTTTTGACATCCCGAATAGATGCAAAACCAAAACTATATGTTGAATACCAGCTTCTCAGCATGAATTACTGCTCCATGAGTTCCAGTATATCTAGGGCAAATTGGCAGTAAGGCCATGCTACCTACAGAGAGGATCTGGAAAATTTCCCCTGAAGATTCTGAAATCAGAAAGACTTTCTACTTCTGAAATACGAATTTTAGATAAGACAACATCAGCTGTCCAACCTAGAAGGCAGATAAAAAGATCCTTTGTAATTGTACAAGCAAAGCAAAGCAAAATTAAGGCTCTGCACTGGCTTGCTTAACACCAAGAGGCCAAATTTTGAATGTAGCAGTGATTTACAAATCTCACACACATAAGTTATTAGACTAACTCCTGAGCAAGAGCAGAGTGTTTTAGCATACTAATAGGAAACTTAACCTTGATATGCTTCTTGTGAATAAGGAGGATAAAGAAAAAGAACTGAACAAAACTATAATTTAATGTGGTGATTTAAGTATTTAGTAAGAACTTATTTTGGTGGCAAATATTCTTGCATATGAGCAACAGCTTTTATTCTTGGACTAATTGAAAGATACAATATAAACAAGTAATAATTGTTATGTAATAATATAATTGGGCTATATTTAATGTTCTAGGGTGGAATTCATCTAACCTGACGTTGGGTGCCTGCTGTACAGACATGTTCACCTGCACAAGTCATCCTAAGATTTTTGAATGGTATGATAATTCTTTCTACTGATCATTTAGGACTCATAAGACTCATGTGTTGCTAGCTTCAGTGTAGATTCCTACCTTTGGTTAGTTATAGTCATAGACTGTGATAGGCCGATTGACCATAACTGCAATAAAGTGTTCATTTTAAGGTGGTGATAATAGCTTCCTAGTAACACTTTTCAGATAGTCAGAGAATGACACCCTCCTTTCTGTAGACCCGATAAAAATGCATCAGTTTGAACACAAAAGCAAAGCAGTCAGCTTCATCCAGAAGACTGCAGAAAGACAGCTGCGATTACCTGGAGATGTTTTATAGTCAGGTCAAATTTAAACTCTAAAGCAAATACTGAGGTGTCTGACATGTGTGCCCTCTTTGTGACATTTCCATAAGATATAATTTGTACCACAGATCCACCAGCTATGATTGTTGTGGTTTAGGATTGTAACTGTGTACTTTAAAGCTGCCACTGCCAGTTTCTTTTCATGCAGAGGCTTATTACAAACATTTTTTTTCCTCAACACATACTGAATTAAAGTATGTTACTGAATTCCGTGGCTCCAGAAATATGTCTTATACATGTGCAAAAACAGCAGAAATACAATAAGACTTTTATAACAAGGTATTAGCAAGTTCAAATGCATTAATGACTTTCAATATCACTGAATGTGCCTTTCATAGACATAAACAAAAGTAAGAACATAAATAGACTTTTTAAGTGAGCTAGGATTGTAATGAGCTTATTATTAAAAAAGTGTATTCTTTCATGCTATAATCCTGAGGTTAAGCTCCACTACTTTATTCATATGCTTTTGGTTAAGCAAGATAATTACAAACAAGTGATTGAATTTTTTGTTTTATTTTAAATGTAAAAAAAGGATGTATTTCTATATTAAAATATGTTCTTACAAAAGAAAGGATATTTGCAAGAAAGTAAAATTTATCATATATTCACTCCATTGCATATCTATCTTTACAGAAGATGGATCACCTACAATTGTCCCTCATTTTTCTGATTATATTGAGACCTTTAAATTGAGGAATTGGGTAAAGTTACTTCAGATGTATCTGTCTGAATCTATAACTAGTCTGAAAGAAGGTGACTGGGGGTCTTGATTTCTAGATTCCACTAGGCTGTGGAGGTAGGAATCACATCTCCATATCCATTCATCTGACAAGGGGTCTAGCCTAAGAAAAGTCACCTTGATCATTCTACATTAAAATAGAAAAGGTAGACACTCCTTGAGATTGATTCATCATATCCAGCAAATTTTTTAGACTAGATAATTGAATCAACTGTACAAGCGATTCAGTCTCAAACAATTATAGAAAGAGTCAAAAAAGGACTTTTAGATTATTTACCTAAATTGCATATGGGAAAAGAAAGGTGGAAGGAATTCCACGCTGAGAGTGCTCATCCTTGGCTCTCCCTCACATTAGATGGGCAGCTATTACAAATTATCTTGTTCCTCGCTACACAAGATGTTCCAAATTGCACTAAATGGTACACTATTGTGCAAGAAGGAATAATAGCAGCAGTCAAAGCAGCAGTACCTCAGCCATACCTCAACTATTTTTTACCATTCTACTGTACATATAATAAACTGCACCTTGAAAAATAAAGCTGGGAGGTTCAGGATGACTTCTTACAAAATGAAAAAATGCTTAAAAAAATAATGGGGAAAGATAAATTGGAGAATAAAACCAGATCCCTAAAAATTGGTTTTTCATTATCAACTTTCAGATTAGTTTTATCTTCTGTCAGAGTATATTTGCTATGTTAGTTACCAATTGACTGCTCACACATGCAAATCCTCACTGAGAAAGCTTTTGTATTAACAAAAGCATGTGCTTCAAAGGTAAGATGAATGTTATTCTTTCAAATATGGCAGAAATTACAAACTTATATCCCTTTCCAAGGCTTCTCCCACTTAGAATGTACAGCATTTACTTTAAAACAGTTACACTATATGAAGCACTGCCTAAAGTATAATCATTGAGTATTACTGGCACAGAAACTTCAGGTCTAGAAATATGCTACATTCATTTATTCTTGCTATGATAGAAAAAAGTAAAGCAGCGTGAAAAATAAAAGTTCCTATTGAAAAACACAAGAATATTAAATACAATTGGAAACTGAATTGTCTAGTAATGGTCAATGTACTTAATCTTTTTTTCACAGAAGATTGAGGTTTAGAAAGTCAGAAAAATGCAAAAAAAGCAAATATAAACTACTGCTAAAAATTTGCATTACCAAGCACAATTTAAAAAGCTACTAAACAGCTTTTGAGAGATTTGGAAAAGTCTGGAGAAAGCTAGCAGGCAGAAATCTTAGTAGTTAAATAAATCCCATTCTTACTTACACGGATGTCAGGATTTAGACAGAAATGGTTAAAGAATTGTGAAAACTGCCAGCAATCTGTCTGACTACAAAGCTAAAACAGTGCTTCTGGGTGTTCAGGCAGATATATCCGCCAGCACTGGATTTTGCCTTTAACAAAAGCAAGGGGATTGCATCATTCTAGAAATCTTGCTTTATGAAGAAAGGTAGTGTCATCCTACTAAAATATGGCTGCATGAATGAAATACATGGATGAAAGCAGATACTGAAATTATGTGAAATAAAGATATAGTGAAATATATTCAAAAACTATAATATAAACCATTCTCCCTAGGTTTTCTCTGTGGAGATGGTCACCAGTGCTCTAGTGCTTTTTATTTGTGACCAGTTGGATCGAAATTTCTTCTAATATTACTACAATAAACAATAATTTTCAATCCAAATTGTATGGACCAGAGTAGCTTATTTGATGTCCCGTGTAACCATTCCCATTGGTACAATGCATGTAAGTATAGTAGTCACAAATAAATACACAGTTAAATGAGAGATTTTCATCCAAGATTTGCCAAAGTACAGGGCTGGGACATCTTTCTAACTGAAGCAGTATTGAAAATTTATAAATATTTTGAACATGGAGTGCACCTGCTTTAGGAAACAAACCATTATATATGTGTTACATAAGACTTTATATGATGCAATTACCTGAAACAGATTCAGTAACAGAGATGATCTATTCCATCCTTTGGCCTGCTCAGAGCTCGTATTATTTTGTAGGTTGCTCAAGACAAAAGTTTACAGTTTCCTGTTTTCCATATACTGGCCCTTTCTTAGATTCACAAGGTTAATAGCACAGCTATATCAATGTATATTTGGTGTTTGTGGAACTGTGCATATGAATAAGGATTGTTCTTTCATTTCACCTTCCTTCCTTTGACTTAGAGTCTCACCAAGTAAATGCGAGCACCATGTTGGTGACTTCCTTGGAGATACACTTATTTACACCAGCAGAGGTGTATTGTTGCTATTGTTGCCTCTTGCAAAAGTAAAAAGAGGCTTTCAAAAGGAAACTATTTGGAGCTGGACTTTGTTTGCCATTAATTGCACTGCATTCAAGAAAAGCCACATTATTCTCTGGAAGATTTGCTGGAAGGTTTGCTGCTGGTAAGCCATTGCTTAGCAGGTAATGTCATAGGAAATAGCTCCTTTCATTATCTATATGTGCTTCTAGTGATTCATTCAAGTCAATAGCTCTGATGATCCCTTCCCCACTTTTATTTACTTCAGTTTACTCTGTTGAATTTTCTTTTTCTCAGGGGTATGCATATATCATTTTCTTGTTAAATCATGACTGGAAGAAGCAATGCCACTTTTTGTTTACTAGGCTTTTCCATTTGTACCAGCTGCTACCAGACAGAGCAGAAATCCTGCTTTAAAGTTCTCCAATTATGCTTCATTATTTTATAACATTTTCAACAGCTGGATGCTTAATTACACGCACTACAGAGCAGAAGTATTTTCTCTCTTTTGGCAAGTGTGCAGCTGCAAATCTTGTGACTTTAGCATGCTATCAAGAACACATTAATCATCCTCCTAAAGATTCCTATCAGCAATAGCAATGGAAAATTACTGAGAATGAGTTATGCAACAAGCAAATGATCAATTGCATATCTACATTGAATATTATAATTTGCAGCTATAGGGTTTGAAAGCACCTAATACTATGAATGAAATAACTTAGCAGTTACTGGTTGTTGAATGCTTATCATTGCAACTATTTCAATAACAGAATTGAAGCGATAAATTTTACAGAAACCAGACTCAGAGATGCATCTAAAGGAAAAAAAATATGTTCATAGAATAAGCATTTTAGGTTTGTAGGACCTAAAAGAGATATTCAAAAATGACTTCTATTTGCTCTGATTCATTTTTTGCATTTTATTTCAATGTAGGTCCACACCATAAAAGTATTGCTATAAATTTAAGTTTTGATAAATAAAATTAGTATCTATTCAAAATATTGAAGATCACTTTATTCTTAAGAAATGTATGAAATCTCAAAAAATCTGAAAAAGTACTTTTTAGTTTTAAAGTTTATTCTCTCAGCTCCATAGAATCTACACAGCTTTCTTCTGTAACCCAAGGGGACAAGTTGAGGAAGTGTTAGAGGTGACCCTTGTAGTTTATTTGACCTAAAGGGGCCCTATAACAAAGTTGGAGAGGGAATTTTGACAAGGGCATATATTGATAGGATAAGGAGAAATGGCTTCCAGCTGAAAAAGAGTATGTTTAGATTGCATATTAGAAAAAAATTGTGTGAAAAAATTGGCTGTGAGGGTGGTGAGACATTGGAACAGGTTGTCCAGTCTGGAATGCCCTATCCCAGGAAGTGTTCAAGGATGGAGCTCTGAGCAATGTGGTCTAGTAGAAGGTGTCCTGGCCTGTGGCAGGGGGTTGGATTTAGGTGATCTTTAGGGTCCTGTCCATCCCAAGCCATTCTGTGATTCTATGATTCTGTGGTTTCCTTTGCTCTTATATTTGGCCAGAAAAATCCCTGCTCACCAGAGCACCACAAGCACAGTTTTTCAGCTGGCACCCTGAACTGATTATCAGTATTTGGGCTACATATGCCATTCTATAAACATTGCACAGCTTTTAAATCATAAAAGGAAGTTGCACAAAAGTAATTACTTGTCAGGATGGAGAATGACACAAAGCCTGACACTTAAAGCAGCTGCAGAAATTCAAAGATCTTTTTATTCACCTATTTTGCCAGGTAAGAACGTACATTGTTTGGAGGTCCGGATCTGTAATACTGTCTGAGTTGGGAGTATGGTTACCCAAAGCAGAGTCCTTTAATAAAACTGTTTCATATAGCTAACTTTTTTATTAATTTGAAAAGAAATTCAGTAATTTGGGGGGAATACACTGAAAGAAGGAAAAGATTTTTGTAAATGACTACAAGATGGGATGATAAGTCTCGGTTTAATGTCTTTGGTCGTATCTCATAACTCCTTACTTCTCAAAAGAATCTGGACCTAAAACTACTTTACTAACATCTGCCTCTCTGATTTTCAAAATCTGAAATATCACTACAGTAAAATGTGATTTTTTAATCCTTAAAAGTAGAGATGTTAATCTAATAGTAAAACTACAGAAAATTTTTTATTATTTATTATTTATTTTTATTATTTTTTTATTTTTATTTTTATGTGTTTTGAAATATCCAGTTGTCAAGGCAGCACAAAACAGAAGACACAGAGTGAAAAAAAAAACACTGCAAGAAAGGGGTAACAAAATTTTCTGATTAAGACAAATACGTTCAACACATTGATTATCCCTAAACTACTTCTATCGCTGATTATTGACTACTTCTGTAAAGAAGAAAGTCATGAAAAGCAACATTAATAAGAAAGCAGTGCAAACATGTTTTATAGGGAGAAAATGAAAAAAAAAAAATACTTTGTCTGACTTACAACAGCCCCTTGTGACTGCACTCCCAGTAATGAAAGCCATACATTCCCTGACATCTCAGCCTGCTCCATCTCTCCCATGCTTACACACGGGTTTACTCATTCCCTAACTCCGTCTTCACAGTGGAGTCTTCCCTAGACAGTCCTTGACAATACAAGCTCTCTCCTGCCCCCCAGGAGCTATTCTTATCCCACTTGTTTGTCACTGCTTACTAAATGTGCTTTTCACAACCACAGATTTCCTCTTGTTCTAGTCAAATCTAGGTACATTCCAACCTATATTCTGGGCTTCATAACCAACTCAGTTCTAGCCAAGGTGTCTGACTTTCTCTTGTTACCCTTGGATTGCTTATTGGAGAGTAGACTTGACACTCTTTTCACACTACCTTCCTTAAGTCCATATTGGTATAGATAATACAATACAAAGGAAATTAGGTTGATGGTTGAAATAAAGAGATGCAGACAAGGTAAACTGATTCATTTCAATAGTACAGATGACCAGACACAATATAAGCAATTATGGGAATATTTACCCAAGTATTCAGCTTTACCCAATACCTAGCTGATAAAAAAGAGACTGCTTTGTGACCAACAAGCTGATGTTCCTTTGAGTCCATTGCAGTAGCTCAAAAATAGTTTTCATGAGTGTGCAGAGAATTTTGCCTACTAAGCAGTAATCACTCAAGCTTGTTAAAAACATGAGCATTTTGCACCATGTCTCTTTGAACTCAACACATGGAAAGTAATCTTTTTCAAGACTAGAAGCAGACCTTTAGCCAAACTTACATTCTATGATATATTAAAATAAAAGAGAAGATTAATAATATATCTTATATAGTAACTTCAGGTGGACATTAGCATATTTTCATCATGTTATGATTGACTTAGCATAAGATGCTAACAGAGTGTTGCTAGCATGAAGAAAATTTTTTAAATTTTTATTTCCCAGAGACACTGTATTTTAATCAATTAAACATGATTTTTCAAGAGATATACAGACAATGAAGGAAGATAAGCAGGTGGCAAAAGCCATGAGACACTCATTTGGCTACTGAGTTAATTTTCTGGAGAAATAAACCATATCATGATGTTTAATTCCCTTGTCTGTTACAAATGATCCTTTAATACATATGAATATAGTATGAAGATACTTTCCTGACTGCCTAGATGCAAATTTAAACATATTATTTTAATTATAAAGAAAATTTGTGGCACAGATAATTTTGGAGACAGTCATAGAATAGTGTTACAATGCAGTAATTACATTTCAAAGGGAACCTTTCACTGTCAGTAAGAGTGTTAATCAATAATTAAGATATGAGGGTGAGTAATGCAATAAGCCAAATTAGTTTCATAGCTGGTTGCTAATATTGATGACTCAATTACAGGTGAAAAGTGAAAGCATTTTTAAAATATTTTTGAATATGCTTTCAACACTTAATTTTTAATGTATTAGGAATATAAAACATTACTTTAGAGACGAATATATGAAAGAGTTGTTGTAGATGGAAAAGGAGTTTAATTGCCATGACTCATTTTTGTTTCTACTCTAAAGATCTTTTAAATATACTCAAGGATCATCATCTGTAAGTGTGGCAATAAGGCTAAATTTCACCAAAGGCAACTAATAATTTGAAAAATCAGATCTCAGCTTCACACTAAAGTCACATTTTGTGTTGTGACAATGAAAATATAAAATTATGAATGCACAATTCCAAGTAATAATACTAAGCCTGTCATGTTGGAAAGTACAGAATATCAAAGCCTTCTGGCAACACTGTAGTTCATTTATGTCTTTCATGGGACAGTGTTGAACCAACACCCTACTCACTAAAAAATATGCAGCACTATGAGACAACTACCAAGATTTCACTGCTACAAATATCAGTCTTCAAGGAATTTTGCAACAGGCTCACTCAGAAAAAAAAGTCAGAACATATCGATTAAAAAAGAAACAACAAAAAAATCCCCACATAGACATTCCCAGATTTTATTAAGGAATTCATGCACAATGTAATAGAGGTATTTGGATTTATGATTCTGAAAATACCTTAATGGAATACAGTGGTGAAGCAGAAATACATGAAAACAAAATTGTATTGCATTAAACTTCCGGGGAAAGAGTGCACATTGTTCATCTAAAAGCACAATGATTGAATAAAGCTTTCTCTGAGATTAAACTTCTTCAAAATTTAAAATGGGAAACTTCAGATGTGAGGTGTCATAGATAGCATTAAAAAAAATGAGATATCTAAAATCAATTGTTGTCATGTTGCTGACCTTAGCCAGATCAGACAGCCAACTCAGATCTTAGTGCATTTGTTTCCACACCTGATGTGACCTGCTTACTACCTGGAATATAGAAAAAAGATGATTTTATGAATGAAAAGGATTCACACTGAAAGTATAGATATAATTTATACTAACCTACTTTCCATGAAGGAATACCAAATCACCTAGAAGGCTGATGCTGACCATTAGAAAACAGTGCCATGCTCTGAAATTTTTTGTTTAGCTCAGGACTAGTCTCATAATCTCATAAGCTCAATAACATGTTGATGTCTTTTTTTTTTTTTTTGAAGAGACAACCTCTTGTAGTAGCCTTAGGAAGGCAGCCAGCAGGTCAGATACTCATTAACCCCAGCCAGGCAGCAGAGCAGAATCATGGGGGTACCTTCCACCACATTTCACAGGAAGGGGATTGCACTGGCAGGTGAGGAAGATATACTCAGGGCCCTTACTCAAACATTAGAAATGGGATTTGGCCACTTCAGGATAGCAGCAGCTTGTCATCAAAGCTGAGAGAGAACAGAGATAGAGCTGCTCTGTTCCACAGAGTCCAGCATCCTCCCAGTGTGCCCATGCACACTTCTGCTGCTGCTATACAACTTCACAACTTGTAAAAAGTAGTGCTTTATAACCTTCTGTGGGGTTTTTTGTGTTTTTGTTTCTGGTCCTTACAATACCTTTTGGATTCTTTAGAATTGTAGGATTGATATATAGAAATTAGTGTGGAGGTAGATGGTTAAATGAGGAACTCCATTATGGATATATAAAACTCTGTTCATTACTTAGTAGGCTTAATAAAGTTATTCTCATCACTAATGTCTTCTTAATACCACACTGTCTCCAAGGATTAAGAGAAAATCTGTTCTTCCGTGGAACAGAAGCAGTAATAGAATTTGAGATACTACAAATATATGCAGTAGTTTTAAGTAGATGGAATAATGCTGAATTATGGATGTATTTGCCATGAGTATTGAATACTTAATTGTGGTTAGTGCCTTCAATCAAAGGCACCAAATAGTAAAAAATACTTAAAATTTACACATTCTGAACACTCTGTATGTATAACTAGCAAACAGTTTCATGCACTGATGTTAGGATGTATTCCAGATATGTCATATGCTTCAACTGTGAAAAAAAAAAGATAAAAGAGGAAAATGAGAATAAATGACAGCATACTTTACAATGTCAATACCTATGCAATTTATATAGAACTATCACATGGCAAAGGAATCCTTACAGCACCAATATTACCCCTTAATGAGCAAGGACCCTTGCTCTTCAGATTTGCAAAGCAGCTCATTGTACTGAAAATGTTGAATTATGACACACATTATTCAAGATAGCTTTTTTATCTTACAGTTGTAAGATAAAACTCTTAAATGATGTTGGACTGCTGGGGAATAAGTACTTTGACTTTCCATTGCACAACAGAATTTAGGCCTTTCTAGTTCCCTACATACTATGACACAAAGCTACAGAGATGAATTTCAGAATGTGGAAAAAGCATCAATAGATGTTAAATTTTAATATAGCATAAGGAAGGAATAAGCCCAAGATTGGTGGTGTGAATTGTATAAGCGAGCTCTGGCTACTTTAATTGTCAACAAAAGAGAAGGTTCTGGAAAAATGTGATGCTTACTCCCCATCTCTATGGTTGATTTCAGGTGCTCAATAGATACTCTGGAAATCACCTCTGGTGGCCAGTTTAGCTTCTTTCTTTTTAGTTCAGCTATTTTTATATGTCTGGGACCTCAAACCCTGGAAAGGATGTTCTGACATTGCAGAGGATATAATTGCAATAGTTTCGTGTGGAAATTAAATAAATCCTGTTGCAGTTTAAAGTAAAAAATACAACTGAGACTTCAGTCACCCTTATCTCTCCCTGGAGCAAGTAGAAGGACATATGCATCTCTACAAGGTGAATGAACCCATGTAGGATCTGACTAATTCTAATTAGTCATCTTGGAGGAAAATAACTTCATAAATTCCAGCAGAGTTAACATCATTTTGTGCAGTTCCAGTTTCTTCAATGGAAAAATGGAGCAGAAATACACATGCAGAATTTGTGGATATTCTAGATTCAATGCCTCTTATCAGAACTGTAGGTATATTTCTGGGCAAGTGACAAATTGTGAGCTGTATAAATAGTAAACTAGTCAACTCATAATTTTTCTTCATTTACATAAGTTATTACAACATTTATTTACCAATCCCTATATCCGTGATTGGAAAATTATTAAGAAACAAAAAATGTTAAAATTATTTTCCACTTCGGATATGATAATTTTACTGTGGTTTTGATAGCTGTTTATTTGGCTCCCATTGTAAGACTGTGAGAAACTATAGTTTATAGCTTTCAGAAGCATTACATGCAAAAAGTGCATTTTGTTCTGCTTGGAAAGTAATTGTCAAATTTTGTCCTGAATGACATTTTCACATATTTGCTCCAGGTTAAATGTACCATTGCCACATTAAAATCTGAACACATTTCACAGCAAAGTACCTATTTCTGTCAATAAAAATCAGCTTCTGTGTTTGAAAAAGACACGAAGCCACCTGGAAAACTTCAAAGAAACAATATATCTGTTGTAGTTAAACTGATTTTTGTGTGTGCAGTACCAATCTCTGCAAGTTTACAATGCTGGTTGCAATGCTGCTGTCCACATAATTGTTTTTTTGACAATTAGTCATAAATTTAACTCTGCCTAGATAAATTTTGTTATCAGTCTGTACTGGAGGTCTACTGTCTTGTGTTGAAATATTTTAATATTTTTTTAGGCATAAAATTAAAAGGAGAAGCCAGACCTTCACAAGGAAAAAAGAATATTAACAGAAGATAAAAGTGTCTCCACAAGAGATGTTCCTCAATTATTATTTCCCTTACTAGAGTTAGATTTCTATACTTGCACTAAAATGAAATACAGGATTTGATGCAAAGGTCATTTAACTATTAAACAGTTCTGTATGATAAACAATAGACCTGTTCACTTTTTTTTGGAAATAGAAGCCAATACCTTTAATAACTATGTGAATGTAAAATTCTGAGAACTGAATTTACTTCCTCATAATATCTGCAATTTCAAGGAATAAAAAAGATAAAGCAAAATTGTCAGGGGACATCTATAACCTAATATGAACTTAAATTAGGAGTAAAATCATAAGCAGTACACAATTAGATCCTGTACAACATGAAAAAGTAAACTTTACTTATTCTGTCTTCTTAACTGTGAAATGCATCTGGCTTTTAGATAGTCTCCCCAAAGAAGTTGTTAAAAGTTTGTGCATTCATCTAAAGCAAAACTAATACATTGAGTACACAGTCAAGGGAGTAGCTGAATCAGCTGTTGCCTCCACTCCATCTCAAATACCCAAAGAATGTGCCAAAGTGGGCTGAGAGATGTAAGGCAGAAAAATATTCAGCATTAGAGCCAGTGAGAGATATTGAGCTTGACAAGAATTTAGGAATCTCAGCCCACAGATGAACACTCAACATACTGTCAAGTGCTTAGGAGGGTTGTAGAATGAGAGAGAATAGAGAGAGAAAATTGATTCACCAAGGTGATTTTCATGACTAGCACCTGCAGTTGTTTTGTCAAAGAGCTCAGACAGCTCATTGTTGTCCTTTATAAGCAGGGCAGATAAAATGAAGGCAGTGCTAAAGTTCACACCTAATATACCTGCTTAAATAAGCAGGGCACCAAGCCAAATTGGGAAGAAAAGATTTTTATTTTTTTTCTGACCGTTGTGCTTGCTACTGAAGAGTGAGATCTGTTAGGCATTTCAGAATGTGAAATTTCTGAAATAAAGTGGTCTGATCCCAAGGCATGGAGGCAGGAGGCAGGCACCTCAGGGCACATACCAAAGCAGCTATTTACAGATGGAGAAGGAAAATATTGTGAGTAGGGCATATCAAATTTCATATCAAATACTGTTCACTTTAAGAGTTTTAATTCTGAAAATCCCCCAAACTCTGAAGTATACCATATTTCTTTCCACACACATCCCAACAATATGAAGGTGACAAATAGCAGGAGTTCCAGTCTGTGCAGCTCTATTGTTCACAACTACCATGATTATGAAACCTTATTCATGGTTATCTGCATTGCCCATAATGACCAGAATTGTGTCAGTGGTAAACTGTAAATGATGAAATGGTGATGGGAAATTCCCTGTGAAATTTATAGGTGAAGTTCTTGGAGACCATTTTCTGGGAAAATTTTAAAGGATTTGGTGTTTCACAGTTTACTGTGTTCGAGCCTGTAGGCTGTAGGCTGAGCTAAAAGATTG
>JAWWMU010000054.1:5960349-6001927 GCA_035048155.1 Cinnycerthia olivascens | reverse complement strand
GGAAAATTTTAAAGGATTTGGTGTTTCACAGTTTACTGTGTTCGAGCCTGTAGGCTGTAGGCTGAGCTAAAAGATTGCAGCTGGGCAGTGGAGGGGAAGGCTGGCTGATAACTCCAGCTATTTCGCTTTGGGTCAGGTTAAAGCACTTCAGAAAAAGTGATGGGAGAGGGGATTCTGTTTTCCCAACAAACATCTGTGTATGCTCAGCTTGGAGATCCCTCTGCAGTGGAGGATGAGGCAAGCAGGGATGTAGCAGAGTGCCTACAGTTCACATGAGCAATGGGAGATTCCTGTGAAGAGCAAAGCCCAGCTCTGCAGGGAGCATGTCCTCACCCCAGCACAGCTGGAAAGGGTCTCTACAAGAGAGAAATAAATGTGTTTGGAAGAACCTACACTGATGATTTGTCAGTAGTGAAGGAAAAAAACCTTGTAAGAACACAGGAGCTATGGAGAACTCTTCCCCAGCCTTTATCTTATCTCGTTTAGAAGAATTGATGTTTTCATGATTAAAAGTATTTTTCTTTTCTAGCTCATATATTTCTGTTTAACTACAGACTGCTTTTGAATACTGGAAGGCATTGGTATCATCTAGTACTAAGATAATGAGATTCGTCGCCCTAATTAAATGGTGTTCAGTCAAACTAGACTTCTTCTGTACTTACTGAAAAGAAGTAAGCACTTCTTAAAGGTCATCTCATAATTAGACTTTAGGATAAGTAAAATTAATTGCCCTACAGAGACATTCTAGAATGACCAGTTTTCACTTGCTAGCTAACTCTCCTAGTGTCTAAAATTACGTGCTATGACTCATTCCCTTCTCATACTTCTAGTCCTAGTTCTAGCAATATTTCATATGTGCATAAATGCCTATATGAAATATATAATATAACTAATATATACTATTAAATAGTATATTATATATACTATGTAATATTCCCATACTTTTGAAGATGGTACTTGATTCTGCCCATGAGTTATGTCAGCAATAATTATCAGACTAGTGATGTCTTTTAAAGGAAAACTAAACCTTTGCCTATTCAGTTGCACTCATTTTTTTGAGGAAATTTTTTTCATTTGTGATACAAACTTTCATATTTTATTAGAAATTATTAAAACCACAGGACTTTTGTGAAAATTGAATATCCTAAAGTAGAAAGCAAACAAGTTCTTATAGCAAGGCTAAAACTGCATGATCCTAGTGCAGGAGACATTAGATTCAAACTAAATTAATATTTCCTAGTGTTGCAAGTAAGAATTTGCCATATTATCTACACTATTGAAAATGCTTATTCCGCCTAAGTGCAAGACATAAACCAAAATTATATCAAAGAATATGATGAACACTTTAAAAGAACAAGTTCAAAAAATCTCCATCATAGTTATATGAATCTTAACAGAACTTCTCTGATCTCTCAGCCATGCGAAGATATAATAATGTTCACGAGTAAAGTAAAGCTAATTTTTTTGCCTTATTAAATTTACATGTTATGGAATAAGGTACACATACAAGGTGCCTGAATTTACTGTGTGCACATTATCCCAACAAAATCTGACATTCATAAAAATCTATGAGCTGCAGACATTTATTTCTTAAGTGATTTCTCCTACCAAAGACACTCACGGGGCCCTTTCCCACAGCTATCAGCAAAATATCATTGTGGCTCTGAAATCAGGGGCATGAATTCAACCAGAGATAAAAAGATAAGGAAGGGCTACAAAGACTAGACAAAAAGTCCATTAGATGAACAAAGAGAGGAATTCACTTGACATATGTGAATCATGGAAGTCTAAAAGATTGTGAAGTCAAAAGACATATCTAGGGCTGAATGCAAATGAAACCTTATATTTCCATTGTCCACTTAAGAAAATTAATCCCTGGAGTATGGGAAGAAAGGAATTTCACTGCAGAGGTAAGAAATATAACAGGAGCATGCACGTTTGCACTTTTGAGAAAAGAATGGAAGGTCTGTACAGACTGACAAGAATAACAACCTTTCATTCAGTGAAGCCTCAGAAGGATTTGAAGCTGTCATGTTGCTGAATGAAAGACTGGTGATGGATGTCTTATAAGTAATGGGGAAAATGCAGAAGTAGTCATGGAAGAGAGATTGCTATGAGAACCTGGTAAATATTAATATATACAGAGTCATCTCAATTATCCAAATCACTTGCCAGAAAAACTTTCAATTACTAAAAATAAAATATGTTCTCTGAAGCAAGAAGAGCCAACCAAAGAACAGGAAGGAAGAGGATCTCCCTGAATTTAAAGGGAGAATATTCATGCAGATGCCTCAAAGATGGACTTGGGTGTTCTTCTTTCCTAAGCAGTGAAGAATTTTGATTTTACACAGCAAAAAACAAGTTGTTCTGTAAAAATCCATGTCAGTCATACTAATAACAAGATATGGACTGTTCCTGGGAAGTTGTCTGTACATGATGTTACTTGAACTTGCTATTCTAATTGCTGCGTTGATCACCAGATCTCACCAAAGGTGACATCAGAAGTTATCCAAGTCTGAGGAAGTATAATTGTAAAAAATAATTAAGAAAAACTGATTTTTTTCTAATGCTTATTGAGGTGTGACATTTAAAATTATGATAGGTTTTTTTCAGAATTAAATATCTGTTTGTATGGGGCAAAAGTCACATAACAGTGTGCTGCAAAGTGCTAAAATAATTAGTCGTCAAGCACAGAGGAAGAGTAGAAGACATAAAGGAAGATCATATAAGTAAAGACATCAAGTAAGCATAGGAATTAAAGTTATTTTATTTTATATCAATGCTTTAACCCTGTGGAAACAAATGAGAATGTCTGTATGTTCACAAATGGAGAAAGATCCTATAGAACCCAAGTATGACAAACTCAATATAAAAGAAAGGAAAAACATGACAGAGGCATTAAAATTATGTAGGTCCCTTAAGCCACCTTGATCCAAGGCTGACTAAGTTTATTTGAGTACAGCAAGGAGGATTTTGCTGACAGGCTAAACTCCATTTCAAAACTGATAGGCGGCATAATACAGTACATCAAGTAGCACTGTGTTAATGCATTTTAAATGTCATCTTACATGCAGCTCCAGTGCAGAATGAATAAATCTCAGAAAGTAGTCCATCATTTAAACATTTGATTCTGAGCAACAGCAATCTTGCTAGAGGGGCAGCTTCCTTTTCTGGCCACTGGTTGTAAGGAAGGCTCCAGATTTACCCTTGTCTTTTCCAATTTCTTCTTCCTGTCACATAAAACCCAGAGAGTGCACAGGTGTACTCACATGCTGTACAAATTCTGAAACAACCACCAGTTTTACGAAACACTGACCATTTCAGCTGATTTACTTTCCCATTGCCATTAGTTCTGCTTCTAAAGATCATGTTCTCCAGCTGGGCATCCAATATACTACAACCTTGTATTTAGGTACTTTTTGTGACTGTAAATTAGTGATCAAAACCCAGACTATGTTTTTTCATTTGAGGCCATGAGAAAAGCACATCTGGCCTGGTTTAAACCCATTGACAACCAACATATATCATAAAATTAATTAATTAAAATCCTAAAGTCTATTGTGTGTCTTTTTGAATGTTGCCTTATTTTTTCTTCACAACTCAGAAAGAATTAGCGGAAAGGAATAAGTCATAGTTCATATAAGAAAGGAAAAAAAAAAAAAGGAAAAGGCAGCAGCAGCCTTGAAAGTCATCCATCACAGCTTCTGAAGTGTCATAAGTCCTTTGAGCAATTTTTTTCCCCATGTCAGTTTACAGGCAGTGGCTCAGAGATCATTAGGACTGGTAGAAAAATAGCAAGCTGTCTGTCTTGCTCACAACCGAAGAAAAAGTAAAGATGGAACAATAAGGATGACAGAAAGACTGAAAACAGACACCTAGTTAAATAAAAAATTGACATATCAGTGACAAATGTTCTTAAATAATCAAGTGTATGTGTATCTCTTCAAATAAAAAAACTTATATTGCACTGGAAGCAGCTAAAAGCATGTATTCCTTTCTAGTATTCCTCTTCAAGATTCCAGAGAGATTCTGATCTCAAAGTCAAAACCTACTGAAGGTACCTGGGACAGTAAAAAACACTTGTAACTACTTTTTCTCTTCTACATAACGAAGTAGTCCAGACATACATTTTGAAACAGTTCTGGAATTAGAATAAAAGCATTATTATAACAAAGAGATCCTGAACTGCTGGGTGACAGGTAATTCACATGATAGACTTGAACTCAGAAAGAACAAAAGGAGACAGCACTTGCTAAAATTGTTCTCCAGTAGACAAAACTTAGTCAACTGTAGCACCTTTATTGGAGTGTATAATTATAAAAAAATTAATCTTTCTACTTAGTTTAACAGTGCAAGTCTAAATAGATCAGAATTAACTACAGTTGAGTACCCACTGCAGTGTTCTGAGTTATAGACAACCTTAGGCTTATAATAAAATGTTTGTAACAAGGAACTCAAAACAGGGAAAACAGTACTCAGAATTTAAGACAGATATTTATGGTAAATAAGCTTTCTAAAAGTAAACCAAGGGTTTTCTGATAAATGAACAGGGGAGAAACAATCTTCTCATCTGTTTGTAGCATTTCAGGCAACAACTCTGACCTTCTCCTTTTGTTTTATGTTTGGAAATGTCAAAGCAACAACATGAGATTTAATTAATTAATTAATTAATTGATCCTTGCTTAACAGCAAACTACAGTCAAGCAAAGCCTTCATTAAAGGATTACAAAAAATCTGATACCCTTTGCTAAATTCCCTGGACTCTTCTGGGAGAGGTAAAAAGGTTAAAATTATTGTAAACAAAGATGGAGCAAAGAAAATCCTTAGAGAACTCTATTTGCATTGTTTGAACTTAGTTATCCACTTGAAACTGCATTTCCAGATTTTACTGATTTTTATTTTCAAAATCTCCTTTCATTTAAAATATTTTTTTAAATGAGGTTACATAAAAAATAGCCATTCAAATTAATGATCTAAAACATCTTATACTGATCTCTCAAACTGAAAGTATTTACTTTGCAGGATATTTTTGGACTATATCTATGATTTATGACAGGTGTGTTCGCAGTCTTCTCTGTCTTTCTGAGCTTGAATGAACAAAAACCAAAGCAAACATTCTCTGAGCTTCTGCATTTCAACTGTTGTCTTATAAAAATAATATAATTTACTCATTTAACCCTGCTTTGAATTAAAACTGTAGCAAAACTTAAACCATAGTAAGTTTTTTATAAAATATATTCTGAGTTTAAATTCCAGGGTGTTTCAAGAAACATAAGACTAGATTTAAACCTGACCTACTATTTCATCACATTACCTCAGATCATGAAGTTATTATTTCTTTATTGGAAAACGTGTGAAATACTAAGCCTGAGTCATATCTAAGTGCAATTTTAAAAAATTAACATGCTGTTGATTCCTGAAAACAAAATGTTGAAGTGTTGACATTAGAGCACTTAACTAAAACGGCCTCAGTGTGAAAGATGGGGATGACTCTCCACAGCCTTCATAAAATCTTGGGTTATTCTCATGGTGTAGTCAGAAATATCACTGAGCTACCTAAATGGCATTTTAGGCCATTACCTAAATGCAAAGCAATTCTGCATTCTCTACCTCCTCACACCCTGCTTCTCAAAGGATAGCCATGGGAAGCATTGCTATCACCTGAGGAGCTGCTGCACCTCAGGGACCAGTATTTATCAGGATAACACAATGGCTCTCCACAAGCAATGGTCCCTTGGTCTAGCCCTGCACTTGGCTCTTCCTCAAGGATATCTTGGAAGATGAGAACAAAGGGTGAATGTGTCAAGCTGAAATATGCATCAGCAAGAGGGCAGAAGCCCATTTCTGCATCAGACCAGTTCCAGTCTTCTTTCTGTGTACTCCTAAATATGTGCAGCAAATACCCCAAAGTTTCACAGGAAGCTTCAAAAAAGAAGGAAAGAGATCGATGACACATGACAGATTGGGAAACAAAAAAAACAAACAACTAAAAGGCTTGGGTTTGGTTTTATGCTAGACAATGCAATGCATTGCAATGATAGAAATACTACTTTTCTCCTAAATTTGTCTCTTTTACTGACTTCTTCATTAATAAACATATTTGTTTCCAGAAATAGTTTTCTTTGCATTCCTCCTGCCTGATTTCCCTAATACAGATTTAAGAATTAGTCTAAATGCCCTTAAACCTACTGATTTTTGTTAGGCTTACAGACCATTAGACAACCTATATCTAAGAATATACACAGCATTAAAAAATATAAGCAGTTAATCTGCTCTATGATGCAAAAAAGCAACAGTACAAAGTTGCATACATTTCTTTAAAGACTGAGAAAATCCTAAGTTTAGCAGGAAAATTTTTAACAGAAGTAATATTGAGGTACAAAACATTTGAAATCATCAGATATTTCTTAGGATTTTTATTGTTTATATATAGCAGCCACTATAATGCTTTTTTCATTCTGCAGTATTATCCATCAGGTTTGTTGTTTTTTTTTTCAACTCATAGTGTCTCCTTTGCATATTCTAAACCTTGGCCCCACTCCTACCCACTTTAGGCCAATAGGAGTTTAATGACTGCCTTGAATAACAGGATCAAGCCCATAATGGCTGTCAAACTAACAAAAACGTTCAATGCCTTTAAGTGAAACAGATGACCTCCTAACTCACCCTCATGAAAAATGAAGCTGCTACTCTGATATACATACCATACATGCCCATATATTGAATTACCTTACAATTTTGCTCTATGTGGTATCCATCATGTGTCACATTATGCTATTTTAAGTAGGCAACCTTGCAATCAATAGCATTAAACATCTTTCTTTGGAGGAAGTGCATTACACAATAAATCTCAGTCAAGCTGACAGAAGGGACATTTAACCCTTGCTTCCTCAGATACCTCTGAACAAAGTTTTCAAACTGAAGCCAACAACTGAAACTAACAAGAGTTAGGCAGAGTAGCACAAAATTCAAATGATCTTATTTTCAGGAGCTTAGCAATCTCAGCCTTTGCTGAGCTCAGTGAAGGTTGTGAGCTGCATGTTTAACACCTGACAGCCCTGAAAAGCAGCTGCCCAAGTGCAGATTTAGGTCCCTAACCTTAGGTACTGAAGTTGAATCATTTCAATCTTTTTGCTGTGGTGGCATAATTCAAGTGATTACCATATATTGACATATACTAAATTAATCTACCTTTCAGCTATCATGCACTTAAGTAGACAGCTCCATATATCATTTGTTTAATAATCCATACAGTTTTGTCCTTTCATTAATAGTTAACTGCATGTGTTGGACAATAAATTGTATGAGAGATAGCATACCTTATAGACAATGTGGCAGATAAATTTTAAGATGGCAAGCGATGTGTCAGCAATATCTGACATTATGTGAGTTCATTATGTGAGTCTATCAAATATTTTAGGGAAGTTTCTGAAGAGGTGGCTTTATCTTCGTATTTTCTAACCTTCAGACTGGTATTCTTACATAACTGGTATTTTATTGTCATAAAGTACATGCTTCTTCCATAATTCCAGTTTAACAGCATTTGTTTTCTTTGTTTCTCTTCTCCCTGTCTTACTGCCTCAGTGATTTTGAGCACTCAACACTAATAAATGTTAAAAAGAATAACACGACCACTCCCAATTCAGGTAATAAAAGAGGCTGAGGAGGAAAACATTCAAAAGTAGTCCTTCCTTCAAAGTTCCAGCAATAGCAGAAACTCCAGAAAAGTATGAGCCAATATTTCCCTTTTTAGTCAGAATTTTATATGACAAAGTGCCTAAGAAGGTAGTTATAAAAAGAGAATAAAAAAGAAATATAAAAGGATGAGAATGATTTCTTTTGTAGTTTTCACAGCTGAAAAAGTATGTAAGTCATGAGGTCAGTTTAGGTCATTACAGTAAATGAATGCAGGTGATGTGAATAGAGGACAACCATTTTTTTTCCCATTATTTTAAAAAGATGCTGAATCTTTGAGAAGCAAACATAAACTCAGACAAATATCCTTGCTGTACTTACCTTATTGTAAAATAACCTTTCGGTTCAAACACTTTTTCATGTGTTGAAATCTGCCACAGTAATAATTTCTTTATTTTGTTCTAGTCCTATACACAAGGCCACAAAATCTACCATCATTCCATACATATGTATTACTCAAGACTGGGATTATTCAAACTGAAGTTCAAGGGTGAATGTCAGTGATTTCTCTTTGTCTCACACATTTGACTCTAAAATTACCCTGCCTTCTGTGCTACACTGACTTTTTTATACTACTCCTAAGATACATCTCCTATGGCTGTTATATACTTAAAAAGTAGACAAAAAGTCTCAGTAAAATCCAAATCCTGCCCAACTATATTCACTCTGCCTGTTCTGGAGCCATGATTGGGTATACAGTTTCCAAAGGCTTCCTGCCTCAGCCTCTGTTAAGAGATGAAATACAGCTCACACTTGAAATCTGCAGTAGATGTATGTAATCTGCCTTGCTTTAATTTTCACTTTTCTGTCATGGTGAATATCCAGTGAAGGAGCAATGGTCTGGACAAGGGGGTCACGTGTACCCTCAGTCAGTTTGCAGATGACAACAAGCTAGGTGGGAGTGTTGATCTGGTGGAAGGTAAGAAGACTCTGGAGAGGGATCCGGACAGGCTGGATTGATGGGAGGAAGCCAACAGTTTGGGGTTCAGCAAGACCAAGTGCCTGGTCCTGCACTCCTGTCATAACAATTCCCTGCAGTGCTACAGCCTGGGTCACAGTGGTTGGAAAGTGACCCAGCAGAAAAGGGCCTGGGGCCAGCAGCAGATGAACCTGAGCCAGTCTGTGCCCAGGTGTCCAAGAAGGCCAATGGCTTCCAGGACTGCATCAGCAAAAGTGTGAGCAGCAGGACTAGGGAGATACAGCCTCCTGTACTCTGCACTGGTGAGGACACATCTCAAATCCTGTGTCCAGTTTTGGGGATCTCATGACAAGAGGGATGTTGAGGTGCTGGAGAGGAGGCCAACAGAGCTGGTGAAGGTTCTGGAGCCCGTCTCATGAGGAGAGGCTGATGGAGTTGGGGTAGCTCATCTTGGAGAAAAGGAGGCTCAGGGGAGACTTTATTGATTTCTTTAACTGCCTAAAAGGAATTTGTAGCCAGGTGGGGGTGATATTTTCTCCCAAGTAACAAACAGTAGCACAAGAAAAAATGGCCTCAGGATATTAGGATACCTTTCTTCACTGAAAGGGCTCTGGAACAAGGTGCTCCAGGAAATGGTAGATTAATCATTCCTGAAATTGTTTAAAAGACGTTTAGATGTGGCTAAGAGGAATTTAGTGATGGACTTGGCAGTGCTGGGTTAATAGTTGAACTCAATCATCTGACCAGTCTTTTCTAACCTAAAAAAATATGATTGTATGAAAGACAGTGGTGTGATGTAATTTCCAAACTTCAAGCAGTTGTGACATATGTAACCAGACCAATTCTTTACTGCTATACAAAATCACCAATTGCTGGTTTGGGAGGAGCACGATTGCCTTCTACCTGGTCCTTGCCTACCCTGGGGCGGGTACCAGTGGCAAGAACCGTAGAACCACAGGAAAGCAGCTGTGGTTCCTGTGTGTGGTACACCAGTATCTAATGTCCAAAACTATTCAGCACTGAAGGGTGACCCATGACACTTGGACCTGCTCTCAGACCACTTTCACTGTGATTTCTGAATACCTGAAAACAATCATGGACTAGGTGGGAGAGCAGTGCTACTCAGTTGAAGAATCTGTAAAGAAACATCTGTAATGTGGATACCAATTATCAACTTGATATTCACACTGGGTGCAGGGCTGCAACCAGGATGTGAAAGCTGCCAAATCCCAACCAGCTCAAAGCCATTTCAGCTCAGTGTGACTTGGACCTATCCACCAAGAGCACAAAACCTCTGAGGTGTACAGGCCCAAAAGAACTCTCATGTCTCTCCTTGTTATGTTTTTTATATATGCCACAGAGAGCTCCATAAGCAGAGCTCCCCAGGGCCCAGTGGTGACAGGTGAATTATGCTTACCTCTGCCTTTTCTTTACCCTACCCAGTCAGCTCAACCAAAGAGAAAGTAAGGGATGAATCAAGGAAAGCTTTTTTTAATAACTCTGTGAAAAAAAGTCAATTTACAAGTTGTTCAGAAAATTTGCATCTAGAGTCCTTTCCTAAAGAAATAGGCAGGTGGATAATTCTGTGGGTGAACAAAGAAAAAATATTCTTGTTGATGTTACAAATACAGGACTATAAAGTATTTCATGTGCTGTAATGAGGGAAACAGTGATAAGCCCATATCTGTCAGACTAAAGGTTTGTTCCTTTTTTCCTGCTGAGATGGTTAATTTCTTGCAGCCTTTCTTATTTACATTTTAAATAATGAAACACCCATGAGTACCAGGCACTTTTCCACTACGGCTCTGTGCAAAAAGAATATTAATAACATTATTAATAAAGCTGGGAAGACTGCAATAAATGTTTCTGTGCTTAAAACAAAGAAGCATCTTGAAGAACTCAGCAGATTTTCTGTTTTATGCAGGTTTGATAAGACAAGTACAATTAAAATGTTCTCTGTTAGTAGATTAGAAATGCCAATATATGTAACAGAAACTGCCTAAAGTGTAGGGACATTTGTTCAAAGGTATTGCATCCCCAGTTGGTTATCAAATACCTGCTTCATTTCCTAGCCCTCAAATCCCTTCTTGGTTAAACTGCTGCAAATCAGGGTGGAGCAAAGGCTCCTGTGGCCTGCACCAGTGGAAATCTGACAGGGCTAGAAAAGGAAAGACCTATGCAGAATACAGGTCCCTGGTGCTAGAAGCTGCACCCCTGAGATTGTGGATTGATTTGCCCTCTAGAACTGCAGGCCATGTTGATCCCACAGTATCTGTGAAGATATGCTCACGTGATCCAGTTATAACTGATGACAGGCATAATACATATGCTACACAGAGGATTGGACATACATTGCAGGGCTGAGGAGTTGTGGAAACAGCTGGAACAGTGCTAATGTATTCTGACAGCTTCATTTGGGGTGGAGGAGTTGTCAGAGTGTTTCAAATACTGCAGGTTGCCATCAGGAAAATAACTAAAAGGACATATTAAATTCATGCTTCACAGTCTATGCATAGCATTTTATATCTTTCCACAATGCTAGAGGACTTATTAGCTCAAGACATCAAAAGTAATTTATTTCACCTTATATGTGCTCTGTATTTTGTCTTGCCTGAAAAAATCCAAACAAACAAAATTCAAAAGCCTGAATGGCAGCAGGAAATGGTTCAGAAAATGTTTCAGATTTTAGGTCCAACCGTATGCTTAGGATGGATAAGGCTTCATCCAGGGCAAGGATAGTTATGATCATTATCAACTGTTTTGTAAGAAATTCAATAAAAGAGGTAGGAAAATAGAAAAATTATAATAATGAGTGCAGTCCAACAGTACAGTATCAAAGGAAGAAGAGAAGGAGGGAAAAAGGGAGTGATGCTGCTTTTCTGCCTTAAGGAGGAAACCTATTTTGTAGGATAGACATGCATCTTTCTGACTCATCCTGATATCTACAAATTGTCTTCCAAGTTGCTGACTTTTCCTATTCACTGCTTTTCTTTCTTTTCATCCTATTCTTTGTTATCAGGTCTTCTAAAATACAACCATTAAGATCTTTACTCTGAATTTGAGGCTGAATTAAACACCACCAAGTCTGGGTACTACAAAATCACTGAAGTCTTATTTATATTGTGCTATCTTCTCAGCAACAGTTTTAAGTCTTGTGGTGCAGAGTATATCACAGTTTTAGATAAATTACTGCAAATATATAATTTTTCAAGATCTCTGTACAGACAGACTTTCATCAAATATATATCTATATGAAGCACACAGTAGAAACATGAGGAAAAAGGAGATGATACAGCCCATGATCTATTACTGCACTCTGTGCATACTCTTACAGCTGCTCTGCAGATTCTAGCTTCAAAGACAGATTCAGTCTTTTCTTTTTCCCTTCTCTGAACAACAGTGCAGCTGCTGCACAAATTCCTTGTGCATTCAATTCCTAGGGCTAAAATTTTTGGTTTTGACCAGGGTAGGGTTAATTTTCTTCACAGCAATTAGTATGAGGCTGTCCTTTGGACAAGAAGCTGGGAGGGGACACAGCTGAAACAGCTCACCCCAACTGACTCAAGGGATATTCCAGACCATATGCTATCACTCTCAGAATATAAAACTGAGGAAAGAAGGAGGAAGGAGGAAAGTTTGCAGTAATGGTGTTTGTCTTCCCAAGTCACCATTCCATGTGATGAAATACTGCTTTCCTACGGGTGGCTGAACACCTGCCTGTCTAAGGGAAGCTTTGAATGAATTCCTTGTTTTTCTTTGCCTGTGTGTGTGGGTTTTGTTTTCCTTATTAAACTGTCTGTATCTCAACCCATGAGTTTCCTCATTTTTACCCTTTCATTTCTCTCCCCCATCCGACCATGGGGTAGCGAGTGAGTGGCGGTATGAGGCTTTGTTGCTGACTGGGGTTAAATCTGACACTCATAAAAGTAGATCAAGACTCAGAAAAGCACAAGATAGAATATGATACTGATTGCTTCTGCAGAGCAGTCAGTGAGTTGCATTTATTTGTTTAAATTCTGCTTAGTTTGTCAAAGACATTCACAACACACCCTGACGGAATCGATATAAGAATGAAGACCCCTTCAACACTGTCATAAATTCTGCAGTAAGAACTGACTGCTTAACAATGTGTGTCAAAGGCCAAAATCCTCTGAAGGAATATATGGTAAAAGAGCTTGAGCCTCTATAAGTCGTGGTGTTGCAAATTCCACCTTGTGCTGTGTGCTGACCATACTGCTAAGGTTTGCTGCAGTCAGTCAAAATATAGATTCTACTGGGACACCTCATGCCAATACCTAATAATGATGGTTGATTATTCACTGAAAAAAGAGGTCTGAAAGTGGGTGCTCTAAAACCCTATCCCAGGTTAGTGCCATTATTAAGTTAGAGTAATTTTCTTTGCTTTCTTTCAGATACCCCTGCAGTAGAACAGGCAGAGACTATCCCAGAGCCTGGTAAGGAGGCCATTGGCTCAAGACATGGCATCAAACATCCCAGAATCCTAACGGGCTGAATAAAACCTAATACTCAACTTTGCCTCTTCAGGGACAAGTGCCTGGTTCCAGTTCTAATGTCTCTTCCCTAACAAGTACTATTTCTACGAAACTGAACTGATTTATCAGGAGAAAATAAGAGACATCAACACAGGAGATGAAAGAATTTGAGAGTTTCTTAAGATTCAGGAAACTGCAATAAAGTTCTCATACCAAATCAAACGTCGTGGTGCCAAAGTGGCAAGTCACCTGTAATCCAAACAGTTGCTACTCTACCATTTAGCCTTAGGAAAATTTCTTCCTGCATAGCTTCACTGCCAATCCAGAGCTAAAAATCAGCAACTGGAGCATCCCTATTGATCTGGTCTAGGAGCAGAGCAGTCTCTTTGCTCCAGAGAACAAGGTCTGAATGACACTATCTGTGTACTCTTCTCAGTTCCTCATGAGATAGTTCAAACGAAAGAATAAACATTTGTGGGAGATTAAAGGCTTTGGATCAGATAGTCAATAAATCTCAGAAGGAGAAAAGTAGCACTTTCAATAACCATCAGGTTTTCCCAGTCAACTCAAAATGTCATGAAATGGTACTCAAAAAAACAAAAGTATGTTCTGAACACGGATTGTGCCCTAAGCACAACTGACAGACTGTACCCCAGAGGTCACAGCATTCCATGTGCAACACTTTCTGAGATCATTTCATCAGCAACATATGAGCATCTCCTGGAAAAAAAAAAAAGAAGAAGCACAAGTATTTCTGACAGCACTTCAGGGCCATCCAGGTGAATGATGGTGTATAAAAAGGGGGTGATTTTGGCCTACAATAAAAAATGTAGTGCACAGCTGAATGAGGGGTATTGCTAAAAACTGTAAGAATCTCTGATGCTTTCACAGATCAGTGTAACAAAAAACACCTGGCCAGGCTAAAATTTCCAGTGGAAATTGTGATGTTATGTTCCTGCAGTCAGATAACTAGAAGTCTGGAAGATAAGCTATATATGGCTGGATGACTTACATTTATAATTAAGGTTGTCAATCAGGCTGGGTTAATATACATGTAAAGACTGTAAACTGCTTCCAGAAATGCCTGAGAGCCCACTATATATTTGTCATCTGATTTAAGGACTAAAGACGTAACTTTGTCCCCTAAATCTCAGTATATAGTGTAATTCAATGAAATACTAAAGATGCACAAGTCATCTGCAAATATTACGTGTCCAAAGTGGTACAATGTTCAACAGATCATATCTGTAAGTGACAGAATAAACATACAGAAAGAATAACAGTGAGCTAAAGGAAGACCCTGACAATACTCTGAATGCAGAGAAGGAAAAAAGCTTTTTTGGGAATTGCTGCTGGCTGTTCAATGTAAACATTGGATTGCTGACTACTTGTTTAAAAAGATGTAGACTTCATAACACTGAGCACAAAGAGTCACAGCCACAGAGGAAGCATAAAAATCAATAACACAGAGAAATATCTTCAAACTGATAGAAAGTCTCTTGGATTCTTACAGTTTGCCTAATGACTTCATGTGAAGCAGTGTATGGCACTTTCCAAGCTTGATTGAGTTCAAGAAGGCATATGGATGGGATTCTTGGGGCTGTCCTGTGCAGGGCCAGGAGCTAGACTTGAGGATCCTTATGAGACCTTTCCAACTCAGAATATTTTGTGATTCTACAGAATTTCTTTCTACTCATTCAATGAAGAAACCTTTGCATGACTAGGTTCAACATTCATGGACACATGAAGTGTTTCATGCATGTAAATACATTGACATGGCAACTTTATAAAATATATGTTTGTGTGTGTCTATGCACAGGAATACAAGCTGAAAAAGAGCAGCTTTCCTTTCAGCATGGTTAAAATACGAGCCTTACTGAGTACAGATAAAATTCTAAGTAGCATACAAGCTTCTGTGAAGTTAGTTAAATGTCTCTGACTGTGTCATCATGACCAAACTACAAAGCTCTGAAAGCATAACTACCCTTGCTAACTTGTGTTAATCAATGATTACAATGCTTCTTCAGGCAGTCAAAAATAAACTAATAGGTGCCAGAGAAAGTCCATTAAATAACACAAAAACCTGAATGTATTCAGAGTTAGCAATCTACCTTATCAAAGAAGAAAATACATCAGAAATAATACACTATGACAGAGAAAGAGTTTTTCAATAGTAAGTCTTTAAGAAAAGACATGCATTATAAAATCAGATGCATTGTTATGATCATCCAATCTGACTTTTCATCCACCAAATACCATCAAACCTGACCCGGTCACCAAGTCCATTACTTCTCAGCATGCAGTGTAGCTACCTGAGAGCTTCAAGCTATATTTAAAGATACCAGGAACAAAATTCCTTAGAATTAATATTATTTATACTTGTTCTCTTTTTTCTGATTCCTACTATGCTTTTTTTAAATGGATCTAAGAAAATTTTGTGTCTAAGTTCTCCTCTTTGTACAAGTACTTCTTGACCTTGGCAAAGATAAAATCAAATTCATCTAAGCTCTTCTTGAGAGCAGGCTTTCTCAGACTGATACCATTCTTACAGCTTTTTTCTTAATTCTGTCCAAGATCTCAACTTCCCTTTGAAGTGTTTCAGTGTTTTTTGGGTTTCATTAATGCCAGAAAGGTAGGAGTGACTCCTTCTTATATCTCTATGAGATGTTTCCCTGCTTTGTAATCAAAAGACCATGAGCATTTTTAACAGCTGTAGCATCCGGAGAATTCATTATGGAAAGAGAAAGCAGCATTTTTACAGAAGTCTGTATAGGAAGACACAAGGTCAAGAGTAGGAGGAACTGGCACATGTTTCTTTTTCTGATACAATGTACTAATGTCGTCCTTTTCCCCATTTCCTAGCCTTCCTTTTCAAAGCCCATTACCTCTAAAATATTTGGAAAAGTGTCCTTAGTGCATGCAATTTGGAAAAGGGCAGGAGATTTTCTAATGCAAGGCTGTGAGTCAGTGTCATGATCAATTGGGATTTGTGTTCCTCCCCAATGGTTATATACTTCCTGTGTCTGGATTACTTGGAACATTCCCTTTTCCACACTTCCATGCAACTGCATCAGATTTAACACTTCCACTAGTAGTTCTTTTTCCCTTCTACTGGTGCATAATTTCATCCAAAGAAATAGTCTGTTTTTCTGAAATATCTCTCACATCAAGAAACTTTTAAATTATACCAGCAGCTTCCTGAGACATTTTCTCCTTTTTATATTTCTGTTCTTCTTTTCTGCAGTTGTTAAGTCTCTTTTAACATGTTGTTTCTTTTCCTCAGTGTTACCCTCTCTTTACTTTAGCTGTTCTTTGCTTTTTCTTTAAACACTTGTGTTTCCAGATTAACTTTGATCTCTGTGTGTGGGTTGGCCTGGATAATACTGCTTTTTATCTCTGTTGTATGTCTGTACCTTTTTCCCCATTAATCTTCCAAACCTATAAATTATTACGGCATATATTTCTATTTTCCCCTCACTGCTTCCACCACAGAGAATTCACACTGACTTTTGACTTACTACTTTAAGTTGTCCCAGACTTTTGTAATGCTCAGCTTCTTGAGGAAGGCTGTTAATATCTTAGGGCTATATTTTGAACTCTGAGAAATACCTGTAACTTCAAGTATCTTCAGTGGAAATCCATAGGCATCTTTTAGAGATGAGTTTGACCTTCTGTCCACAAACTAAGTTAAAATATATACCAGTGCATGGAATATGTTCTCTCCACTTTCATATCTATATATATGTAACCTTTACCTATATTTCCTGTATTTATATCTATCATCTTTATCTATATAATCTATGCCTATCTATATCTATTCTCAATTATGTTGTGTCTCATTTTTGATGCCTGAGGAGCCATATCTTCTTGCAAGTTAGGCCTATGAAAAAGCAAAAGAACCATCCCATTAAAATATAAAAGTTATAGCAAAATCTCTTTTGAACACTAGAAATACTAATAAAATGTAAATAAAATACACAATAATGTTTCAGTTGGAATTTTAAAGATATGATTGAGTTTTGGAATAGTGAAAACATAAAAAAGTTGAAATCTTCAGCCTGGACTCCATTGGGAAGCTGAAGAATTGCACATACCCTTGATCATTTTTGATAACATGAAAACATCCTTCTCATCCACAAAACACTCCAGTGATTTAAGGTGGGAGAAATATATATTTTAGATATGCATAGAGCACTCTGTGTTACAGTATCAGAGGGAAGCCCCCCCCACAAAGCCAACATGCACTGAGCATTGACCTGTGCACAATTTCAAACCCCTACCAGATAAATGTTTACATATGTTTGATTTGCTTGTCCTCAGCTGCCAGTTATGTTCTTCAATAAAATATGTCAAATGACAGTTCTTAAAGGAATGGGAGACAGCTCTTTTCCTGAGCTGTGGTGCGTTTGTTCATTTGGAGAAGACATGGAGAAGCTAACCTTCAGAGGCAGTGGGTAGAGTCCTCATAAGGACCAGAAGGCACAGAGCAGAGTTTGAGGCAACGCAGAAAGTTTCTGAGTCAGCTGAACATAAGTGTGGATGCAAAGACTTTCAGTAAGCAAAGGAAATTTTTTATAAGACAAATTTATTTCTAGGCAATTGAGATTGTGCTACTTAAAAAGCTACTTAAGCCTGCATTTCTAGTATAACCAAGCTTTGGTGGCTCAAAGGCATTTCTTTAGGAACTTACAAGAGTGGATACTCTTCAAAGTTCGGGCCAGTTCAATGCCCCTGCTGGAAAATTGTTGTTTTCATCATTCTGTATGTTTTATTAGTGTGTGACTACACGTGAAGGAGTTCCATGCCTTTCCAGCAAGCTGAAAATGCCAGATTAGAGAGAATTTAGGGTCTTGACTCCCTGTGCAATGAGGCATGATTAATGCAGCATGCAGGTCTGCAGCTCCCTCACTGCACAAGCATAGGAGCAGGCAATGGCCCATGTTCATTTTGTCTCACTGATCTGAGGTCCCTGTCTCTCCTGATATCCGTAAATGTTTCTGCTTTGGGATCAGCAGCCTCCAGTTCTTGGGATTAAGGTCTATCTCCATTAACTTCTCCCTGTGACGACTTATCCAGGGAAAAAAAACAATTCACCAAAAATATTCGGTTTGGGACCTGCATGGTTCAAGAGCTCTCCAAACAGCAACAGGACTATTTTTCACAATTATCTCCTTTCAGACATGTCCATAATATTGTGTTTTCCTTGGAGAGAAAACATGGTTTTAATTGTGAGGAAAAAAATTTAAAAGGGAAGGCACTACAATGTGAGAATGAATTTGCACACAAACATACTTCGAAAATAAAAGTGCTAAATTACACTTTATTGCATAAGCTAACTATGTACAGTGCAGTTTTGATAATAACAATGTATTGAATTAATACAAATTTTCACAGGCTTGAAAGAATTCTGTGCTGAATCAGGAAGGTACTTTTTACTATTTACTGAAAAGTAACTGAACTGCTGGTCTCTTCATCAAGAAGACAATTAATATTTTCCTGATAGCTTCACACAATTAAGGAATATGCCATACATAAAGAAACTATTTTCATTGGAGTAAGGATAATTTTACCCCACATTCTCTATATTCTGAGACAGTTTGAATGCAGATGGCTTGAGATAATAACCACATTTGAAGAACAACCTCTAAACTAGCTTGTTCTAGCAATCACCACTTGATGTCCAAATCCACTTACTTTTGAGGGTGATAGAAATATTGGTTTTGAATGCCATGATTCAAGACCATTTCTCTTCACAGTGGTCTTCAAAGTTCAGGATATCCCTTTCTCTCAATGACAGAGTGAATATGCTTAGAACAGTCTCAATCTTCATGATGTCAGATAAAAGTTAGTTACATTCAATTACGACCTGGGATTAAGGAAAGATCGAAATTAATTCTAACCATGAATAAATGCTTTAAATTTTCAGATTATGATTGCTTTACATCTTTAATAAATCAGACAGAATAAGTACATTTTTCTATTCAGAGTGGAAACCACTGAATATTTAAAAGTTCTATGTTTGCATTTTCCTAAAATTCTGTATTAGATAAACAAAGCACAATCATCCTTTCACTACACCAAACCTGACCACATGAAGAGATATTGTACAGGGAAAATACTATTGTCTTGGCTATATTTCTTTCTACAGTAACATTGCCTAAAAGTAAAATTGATAGCATTTACATTTAAAAACAAAAGATAGATTAATCATAGTTTGAATAGGACATGAGCTCCTTTGAAATTTTTACCACAGTTACTCAACACTTGTAAATCAGCCCTTGATTTTTGAAATGTTTATTACTCCCTCCAACATAGCTGCAGGCTCAAAAGAGTTGTTTTTAATAACAGTAGTAATTTTGACACAGTCCCCTTGTTCACTTTTGAACTCAAAAGAGAAACACAATTAATTTAAAATAACACATTTTTTTCCTGCTTGGATAACATTTCTATTATGATAGAAAGAAATAGGAAGATTATAGGAAGAAATAATCCTCAAACAATACCATTTTGGTATTTAGTCCATCAGAAAACTCTTTTGGTCGCTTGCTTTCTTGATTTTTTTGTCCATGCAGATTTCAAAATCAATTTAAGGGAACAAATATCTATTCTTGGTCAATTGCTAGGGATCAGCTTATATTCACATTATACAGACTACATACTATTCTTCTGGCATGGACCATCTATGTCCGTGATGTGCATCAAGTGGCACACACTGTTGCACAGAATTTTTTAGATCAGGATCTTTAACACCTCACCAAAAGATGCACCCCCTGATAAGGACCATATCATCTCATCTGTTTAACACATCCCATGTGAGACAACCACCCTCTCATGCAGGTCTATGGAAAATTTTTATCCTGTATCACCGGAGCATATTGCCTACTGCCCTTTTACGGTATCTGAGGTTCAGAGAGTCTTGGCATGATGTGGTTCATCCCTTGGAAAAATGTTTAGGTAAAGTGGAAAGGCTTTGTCTGCATACAACAAAACTCCCAGATGCTGGCTCCGACAGTGACCACAAATAGATACGATCAGAGAATGTGTGAAATTAAAAGCTAGTAGCACTTCTTAAAAAATGCTTTTCTCACCTCCAACAAATGGAACACCACAAGGCAAAGGTGATTATATCTAATAATTTTTGACAGGTTTTTTGGCCAATGTGTCCAGTTGCTCTTGAAAGACATTAACTTTCACAGGATGCTGTAACAAGGCATTTCACAGACTATTTACTGGCTATTTGAAGAAGGCCTGACTTTTATTTACTTTGGGCCTACTATTTTACGACTTAATTTCATTCCCCCATTTCAGTCTCTTATACTGAAAGAGGCTTTGGTCAGTGAGTAACCGCCTTCTCGAAGTCACTCATCATCATACAGCCTCCTAACTAGTCTTCCTCACTCATCTCTTTCCCATCTAGAGGAGTCCATGTTCATTTAGTTCATACTCATACAGAAGGTGTTAAACTCTGGAGGAAACAACTCTATATCACCAGCAGAAAATGAAAGACATCTTTGCTGGGGATGTTTCTCAGCATCTCATCACCGCAGCTCTGAGCAGTTCCCCTTTCCTGTTTCCTGAGTGCCAGAGGAGCAGTTCCCACAGGGCTCAGGACTGCCAGGAGAGCAGTACAGTGTCACTGAGTGTCACACAGGACCCAGAGGCTGCAGTAATGGTGCATCCCACACCCAGTCAGGTGGGACTGGGAGGGGACCTGGCACTGCAGGGCTGTTCCTGAGCGGTGAGTGACTGTCCCAGCTCTGTGTCCCTTGTGCATGGGTGGTGAGGTGTAATTGAGATAAAGTGGCTCCAGAGCTTATCTCAACTTCTTAGTGCTGTGCTTTTGCAGTGCTTATCTCCTGCTCATTAAAGGCTGTTTTCTTGCATGATCTCTGTTCTTCAGGGAAGTGTCATGAGCTCCTTTTCATGACCTATTGGGGTGCTACAGCTCAGGACTTTCTCGGGCTGAAAAAATGAGACATGGTGCATTCTGTGGAAGGAGTTATTCTCTGTGTGTTAACCACAATTTCCTGCCAACAGATCTACTTGAACTGTTCAAGAATAAACAGAGATCAAACTACTAAGTCTGTAGTGTGGACATCCAGGACCAGAGCCCTGCAGAGAAATAGAAAGAAAAACAAGATGACAGTAAGGATGAGCAAGCCTTATTTCAAAAAGCTTCAGAAAGCAAAAATCAAATAGACTGGCAGTTACATGACCTTTAATCCAAGTACTTGTGTGTGGCAAGATCTGCCTCCTAAGACCAAAAAGGCATTGACTTCTCGAGTGTCCTCATAAGCTCTCTGGCTTTTCCTGGAGAAATGACCAGCTATCAGTGAGCATATCTGTGTAGTTACATTTTACATTTACACCTTAATTTTGTCTACCTTCTATTCTGTTTTCATTCTTTCTGCCTTTTATCACCTTCAAGTTTTCAGAACCAGAATAGAAGACTGAAAACAGTGATAAACACTGCTAATTGCCCATGCAGGCTTAGGGGCACACAAGAAAATATAAATCTATGAGCTGATTAAAATCGTTTAAGTGGTCATTTGATAATTTTTTCTAATGCTATTGCTCTTATTAAATTATTTATCTGTGTGAATTTTTACAGGAGGAGTTTTCCCTACAGTTTTCAAGAATTAAATGTCAAAATGTCTGTTCAGGGAAGGAACCATCCATTAGATGCTGCCAAACAGGAAAGTTTCATTGGCTGCTTCAGAGTCAGTTACTGTCAAGTACTTTTTATGAAGAGACCTATGCATGCAAAACAGAAATTAAGAGGCTGAATGGCCCCGATGGCCTTTTTGCACCAAAGTTGCTTGTTTAAAGCAAGTTCCAGTCAAGAATAATTGAACTCAGTTCAAATGATATTGTTACTCCTTAGCTCTGTGAAATGAGGGAGACGATCACAGTCCGTTTCCCATTAGTTGAACTGTCTGCTCTGCTAAAACCACCTGAACAATTGAAACTAATTGGTGCCCTCAACAGCAGTATCAACAGAGAGGATACAATTAAATAGTAATGGATTATGAAATATAGAGACATGATACCTTTAGATACTGACACTGAACAAGCTCGCCTAGTTGGAGCTTGGAGTGGGGCTGAATTCACACCAGTGGGCTGCCAGTCAGGATCCAGTCACAAGCAGAAATGTAAGTCTATGTACAAATGAACATTAATAAGGATATATTTATTCAGCTGGAATATAGACAAACCTAGAGCAGGGGAAAACACGTCCTACTCTATTTGAATTGAAAGGATCAAAGTGATATGAGCCCCAGAGCTATCAAAAGGCCATCAGACACAAATCTCATGAGGGACTCCTAAACTCCCTTTCCTCTGGGGATTCGCAGTGCAGCAATAAAAAGCAAATGGCATTGACTCATAGAGCAGCACATTTAGAACAGGCTGTACTAGGTACAGTGCTGCTGCTGGTAAGAGCAGTCTCTGACCAACAACTGGGCTTTCACCCATCAGTGGGAGCTAGACCACTGAAGCCTGGTGAAGTTCTGACAGAAACAGTTCCTCTTCTAAGCTGGCCAATTGGATTCATCTTGCTCTCTGCTGTGCTGCTCCTCAAAGGGCAGTGTGTAAGAAAGGCATGAGCGTGTCATTCAGGGGCTGCATCTTAAGGAATTTTTTTGTAGACTCATAAAAAAAAGCTTTTATTTGCTTTTACAGATATATGAGCACTTGTGCTTCTCTGTTACTCTTTTTAATATGGCAGTTTATGCTTTGAATTTCTATAGGGTGCTTTTTTTCTAAGGGTTGTGAAATGATTAAAAGGCACCACCAAAGAAAACTTCATACTGCAGATGGAAGAGAAGCAAAACTTTTCTGCTTGTGTAGCTATTTTCCCCTCTCTACAGACCAGTTTGGAGTTCAGATCATCTACTCCAGAGTCAGGACTGAATGTCAGGCATCCTTCTCTACACTCTAACAAATATTAAACATTTGCTCTAGCCATATTTGATGCCTCAGAGGGGTTGATGCTCTGACACAGTAGAGAGAATCATTACTGCATTTTTCTGCCTACAGATATGACAGTTCAAAGCACAATACTTTGTGCTTCTTCAGATTTTCCTGTGTTTGTTCAACAGAGAATTGCTACTCACTGACAGCCTCTGTTCAAAAACATAAAATATCAGTAACACAGCTGGAGTGATATCTGTCAATGCATCAACACGTACAAACCATAAAGTTGTTCAAAATAAATTGTAAAAAACAGATTCTGCTTTCAGACAGTGACTGCACGACACAGGGTTTCCTCTCAGAGCATTGGTTTAAGATGCATCAGACATGTGGTGCTCTCTTGGATGCACACAAAAGCCAGATTTCTCAGAAGTGATTAGAGTACACAGCTGCTCCCGATGTGACTCTTACAGTCAAATTTTCAGATGACTTATTTAGCAAACTGATCAGCTTTCAAAGTCCAGCCCTGGATATGAATGACAAATTGATTTTAAGCTCCTTCTCTTTTTTATAAAAAGGAAAAGTCAAAGGTCAACCACAAATTGCTTTGCGATAATAATAAAGTATATATATATAAATAAATAAAACTCCGCACTTCTGAAGAGGTGGTGCATTAAGCATCTGCAAACTTTCCCTCAAATGTAGTCCCTAATTATACTAGGATAGGTTCTTAAAATTGTGAGGTTTTTAATGCATAAGTCTCCTCCTAATTTTCATGCATTTAAAAAATTTTATGTAGGAAAAAAATCACCAAAACTATAAAAAAAAGACATGAAAAAAATGTCTAGGTTTTCACAGGAAAAATCTCCCACATGAATTGAAAGTGAGTGTCAAAAAAAAATTCAAAGTGAACGTGTAAAACACACTCAGTCTACAACTGAATGCTCATGCATCTTTTTTTTTTTAGACTTTAATATGATTTTCTTTTAAGCCGGCAGTTTCTTTTCTCTTCCCTGGAATAAATGTGGATGGTATCCTCTGGTGATTGTTTGGGCACTGGCAAAGAGCAGAACAATGGCATCAGCAGTGCAAGTGTGAGTCAACGGTGGCAATGCTCCTGCTGTTTGGAGTCTTGCATAAGGAACAACTGCTGATTTGTTTCCCAAGGGTCACCAAAGATAGAGTCTGCAAGCAATGACAACTTTCTTGCAGCTCTCCATTCATTCCTGAAGTAGCACAGAAAAAGAAAGAAAAAATCTTATAGATCCACCTTTTTCTTCTTTCTTGAACTGCTTTATAGTGTAAAATCTCCTTTCTGCCATGGTTACCAAACTGATTTTCCCCAATCAACAGATTCATGTTTTCAGGTTAATCAGATCAGAATGGATGTCAGAATGAAAATATCTACTGATATTTTCATTTTAAAAATAAAAATACTTCTGGACAGACACATACCAGCAATGCAGACGTTTATTTTTACAAGGCTCCTACATTCCTGTTTGCATCTCACAACAGAACATGGGCAAAAAGGAAATGTTATCTAGTACTAAGACTGAGAAAATCATTGAAAGCAAACACATTCAGTTGAAAAGTAGCTTTATTTGGGATCTTGATGGGTCATACATCACTTTGCAATTATATTTGCAGATTCTGTGAACATCTTAACCAAAGAATAAAATCTAATGATGCAGTCCTGATCATTCTGATATTCGTGTTTAATGAATATATACAGCATTATTCAAATCTATCCTTCACTTTGATTAAGCTCTCATTTTAAGAAAAATGCATTGAAATGCAATTGTTTTTTTTAAAGAATTCAAGAGACAGTGTAGCAAAAAACCTCTGATCAACTGTTTCAATTTAAAGAGCACACAGTAAAACCATTAGAAGATAGAGCTACATGTCTTTAGAATACATAGCAATAAATAAATTAAATCACCCAGAACAAATAGCACCAGCTGCTCCACAGACAAATATAGAAACTTGGAAATATAAAGAATAAAGTACATCAACCTAAAATAAAATAAACAGTAAGAGGCAATGAAATGTTGTCTTAGTCTCAAAAGCCTTATGTTACCCATTTATTTTGTACTGAGTCCATTTATTTTTCTCTCATGCCCTTCCCTCTGTGCACTCAGTGCATACTAAACAGTATAGCATGAACTGCACCAAGCTGCATTTAAACTTGATGGTGCCTAAGCTTACCTGTGACTTTGGAGACAAGAGTTATTTTCAGCTTTGGAAAATTCTCTCTTTTTCCTCTTCTCCCATCAGCATTTAAAATGTCATTTGTGAGTTGGTTTTGCACCCACTTTATTGACCATTCTCATAGTAAAAGGAAGAAAGCTGAAAGATAATTAGATTTTGAGTCTGGGTGAGTAATTTTAAGAGCTTTGCTAGTCTGACTCCAGGATATATTTTGTGTCAACTTCAGCTTTGTTCATTCAGTATAAAAGGCTGCTTGTTACAAGACAGGATGGTTAAGCTTTGCAGTGTTATGGAAGGGCAGGGGGGTGACATCCTCAGAGCTTAATTATGTCAGCCTTAATTTGAGTTCCATCATCATAAGTGTAAGTCAACATGTTTAAAGTTGACAAAACTGATCTTTCAGTAAGCAAAAGCCATGAATTGCTTTAAAAGACGCTGGCTAAATGAAATTGATAGCAATAAAATAATTTACACTAAGAAATGTTCTCTTCAACATAAAAACCAAACCAAAACAAAGCACCTCATCTTCTCAAAACTACTGTGAAAATAATAGATTTCCAATTTTGTTACAGATGAAGTAACGATTTGCACAAAAATCACACAGACTTTTCTATGATGTGTTACTTATCATGAAACCCTGAGGATTAACATATCTTCTTTGCATCTGCAATAAATAGAAGGTAAAAGAGTAGGAAATCAGCAATTTTGGCTCAGGAAATGGTTACCCACAAAAACAGTGTTTTTCTGAGAAACTTGTTGTTTTCTGAGAAACACTGTGTTGCAGCTCATTTGAATTTGACTGCAGCCCCCAGATGCCGCATACTCAGATAATAAGTCAGTTTAAGGAAGGGATTTATTAAATGCCTCTTGGATTTGGAACAACTTGGATATCCTTTCATTTTGCAGTTAAACTCATGTAAATGCTTTGACAAGTGCTGCAATGCTGTCACAGATGTGAGAAGGTAGAAAAAAAAAAAGAAGCACCTTACTGAAGGATCAAATTTTCCCCCTGTAGCTTCTTCATTTCCTTCACCTGAACTGGACTGTGTGTTTTGTGTATAAGCTGCAAACTACTAAATCCCCCTCAATCCCCTTTCATTGGTTATGTACATTTATATTTCAAATATTTTTTCACATTCTTCAAAACTTTCTCTTTTTTTCTATTCTTATTAACTGTTATGAGAACTTCAGTCTTATCTCAGTAGTTTTTCAAACCTTGCAAGCATCTCTAGACACTCTAGACCTTTCATGTCATTCCCATCTCAGTCCTCTCAGTAACAATAGTAACAATAGATACATGATTCACCTCTTTAAAATTTAGTTATGGAAAAGTTCAGCTGCCTAAATTGGTCACCATTGAGTTAATCTGTAGAAACAGACATATCCAAAGAGCTATGTGTCTCCTCTTAAGACAGGCAGCTCTTTTGATGTCAATTAACATCTAGACATGTAAAATCTGGCAAGACTGGTACTACTCACATGGCCTGTATTTTACCAGATCCAGCCCTTCACCTTTTTTGCAGTCTGTATTTGCAATTCTATTTATAAAATGACATTTAAAACCCTCTATAGGGAAAGTTAGATGCAAAAATGTTTATTCCATTTACTTGGAGTATTTTTATGATGCACTTCTTTTGTATAAATAGCTCAAATTTCATTGCCTTGTTTTCCTTCAGCATCAGATTACAAATTCATGTCTAATTTGCTGTCCTCTCTCTTCCCTAAGGTATCTTTTAGCTTTACTGCTCTTTCCATCCCGCTTAGTATATGTTTTCCAGTTTGTTTTCCCCTGCATGCTTTAATTCTCATTTCTGTCATCTGAAATGCTTTTTACTGTATTGGAACCCCTAGGCTTTTTTTTACTTTTCTCCCTTATATCCCTTACAATATAGTTCATGTCCGTGAAAACAAATTAAAAGAACTACATATCTCAATCCTCTGTCCAAACTAGACTGCTTCCTAAACAAGATGTTATGTAGGTCTGGCAAACTACTCAAAAGTTGTTGTTGGAAAGTGAAGTTTTGATGGAAATTTTGATCAAGACCTCTTTTACTGAAATTCATCACATATATCACAGGCAAGCTGAGCAGGGCAAAGCATTTCTGACCACATCTAATTCTAATTTATTTTCCAGCAGCAGACTGGTTTATTTGCTGTAATATGCTAAAATTTTCAGTGACAGCTGGAATGTGGGTTTAGACAGCCTTTGCTCTGTAAAGTTCATTTCTGCAACAGGGAATAGGAGTTGTTTTCCCTCACCCTGAAAAAGAAAATCTCAAGCCAGAACAGTGAAGATCAGATTTAAGAAAATTTAGAGGGGGAAAAGCAGAGGTCATCATAGCAAATTCTCTTAATCAAGAATATACATAAGTTGATAATCTTTGCCTGCCACTTTGGAGCCTTTTGACAAGTCTGAAGAAAAAAGGTCAGCATTATTTCATATTTCATTCACAATTTTATGGGTTTTAATGGCTGAACATTATGAAAAACAACAGGAACACTGCAAATAATAATTTTATCATTATATAACCACACTCAATGCATAATACACAGAGATGAGAACTGGAAATTGTGGCATTGGTAGGGGCAGTGTTGCTGTCTAGCTGCAGGCCCCAACTGAACAGACAGTGGGTGGTATTTAATACACAGCTGGCAGTATCTCAAAAAAGGGTGAGAACTGACTTTATTCAGGAGGGCATTTTGTTGGGTTTTTAGGTTTGAAGCTCAAAACACTGCTAAAGGCAGGTGTCATAAGCAAGTACTATGCAATTTTGTCTTTTCAGTTTTGTCATTAGACATCACAAGCTGGCTTCCATGGGATCCTTGTTCTTAAGAGTTAAGGCTTAACCATTGATAAGTACTGATTCCAGTGTATCCTCTTTTCTTCCCTCTTGCATCAGAATCAAAGGCAAAGCTTCCATTTCAGGTATCTCCTTCCACCTATGTATTGATATAGTGAAGCAAGGAGTACCAATGTGAAAAAGATGATCAAGAAGAAAAAATTCTGTAAGAAGATGGTTACAGAATTATAAAATTAAGGAATGCACAAGACTTGTTCAGAAATGGAATTAAAACTTTCCATTTAAAATAAGTAAGATGATTACCTTATTTGAGAACAAAGGATGGGAGAAATTAGCTATTTCACAGAGTCCAGTTTTCCAAATTTCAGGCAGACATGCCACAGCTGTCTAGTTTGAAAGAAGTCTGGAAACATGAATACTATGCAGCAAAGGATAAAAAAATTTTCCCAACACCTTCAGAAAGCCAAGCCTGAACTATGCCGTTGGTAAAAGCACAAAGAATCTTACTAATACCACAGGTCCCTGTGCTTTAGTTGCTAAATAAAACTCAGACAGAGTCCTAAGATAGACACAGACTGGAGGAGTGCTGCTAATTTAAATTCAGGAAAGAATTTTTTCTTAAGCTCATACCTGGCAACTGCCAGTTTTACACTGACTGTGTGATCAGAGCTCAGCAACCAGACACCTAAGGATGTAAAGCCATTAAAGGTACAACTTCACCCCATCTATATCCACTTGCTCACCTCCAAGAATTCAAAGGACAGTGAATGCAGACCCAAAGAAAGCCAAATACAGACAAGATAGGGAATTGCTGGCTTATTTCTAACCAGTGCTGAGTAGCTGGACATAATTATATGATTTTCTGGCAATAGCATTTCTAAGGGACATCTTTGGGAATAGTGACACATCATGTGTGTGAAAACTGTCACTGCAAACTTGTGCCCTGGGGCACAATGATTTTTCCAGGATCCTATGACAAATCTCCCTTCATGAAATCTCCTATTTAGTTATGGGATTACTTAAAAAACAGTTTCAATTACTCCATCACTTCCCTCTTTGTCAGACAGTTCCAGAAACATACTTCTTGGACAGATAAGGAGCCTTCTTCCAATTTCCTCTCTAAATTTATTCATGGCCAATTTACAGTCATTTGATCTTTTGCCAATATCATCCTTTAACTTAAATAATAATACTCCTTCCTTAATATTTACCTCTGTAGTATGTCATTCATTCACTTAATTCATTCAGTTTAAAATAATCCTTATAAATGGGGAAATGTTGTAGCTATAAAATGAAAATGCACTATGATGACCTTTACTAAAATCTGGCACTAATCTGATTTTATTAAGTATCAGAAACATTATAATAGATACTAAAATGCAGTGATACTCCCGTATTATGCAAATCAATCTGGACTCATTTATATTCTTTTTGTCATCTGTCTTCTTTCTACACAGTCCAGTTCCGCAAATGAAGAAATTTTAATAGTAAGCCTAGATTTTATAGAGAATCATTTACATATTTGTGTCTGCAAATTAAAGACTAGAAAATACATGTTCAGAAAATTCAGTAGCTTAGGTAACTGATCAGCTATTTCGGCAATCTGTCTTTCAGGTAATAATTATCACAGTTGTCTGTACAAAGTAGTTACTTAAAGGTACACACATTTTTTACCTAGTCAGAAGAGAAATTGAAACCTGGACTGTGCAATTAATAAGTCTACCCAAATCTTTCAATGCTGTTATGTTCAGTAGACTAAATATTCAGCAGTAAACTACTAATCTTCTCTTTTATGCTTTCCTGTGCTTACTAAACCTATACTTAAATATTTTGCATTACCTGTACAGCAGGAGTCTGACCTGTTCTTTTTATATACAAGTATTGTCAAGTTTACCTAAAATAGTGCATAATACCAGTAAAACAGTCTAGTGAAAAGATCTTTTCCTCTGACTCAGAAGACTGGAAAACCTGGATTTTCTGAGAGTATGAACTGATGAAAAAGATTTAGGATTTTCTTATAAATATCATGTCCTTAAGGCAAATGTTTGGTGTGGAGTCAAAGCAGAAATAGTCATTGCCAAGAAATTCTGACCACATCACAGCCTTAGACTGTAATATTGTTCCTTGTACTGAGAGCAGAAGGATGTGCATATTAAGATAACAAGCTTCATTTATCAGTATAGATGACCTCTAGGATGTCTTTGTGGATACACCATGTGGTGGAGGTTGGAAAGGACCTCTGTCAGTCATCTGGTCCAACACCCTGCTCAAACAGGGCCACCAAATGCAGGTTGTCCAGGGCAAAATCCACACAGCTTTTTAACATCTCTAAGGATGGAGAATCCACAACGTCCTTAGTCACTCTCACATTAAAAAACATTTCCTGTCTTTCAGTTTGTGCCCATTTTTTCTTGTCCTGACATCAGCTTGGTCCAAAGCACCCTCTTTACAGCATTGTGACCTGTAGCAGGTATGAGGAAGAGACACTTGTGATACTCTCAACTGCAGGTGAGGGGCATGCTCTTTTCCATGTGCAAGTTTTTGACTTTCAGCATTGTCGTGTTTCCCCAAGCTACATGTGTGAGGCTGAATAAGACACTGCTCTACCCCACAGTGCTGTTGACAGCGTGTTCTTGGGCTCTACTGTTATTTTCATTGTGTCAAGCAGGTAATTTCTTCCTATGCAGAACTACTACTAGACCATAAACCATGCACAAAAATTGGGCCTTGCCACCTTTTAGTGCCAGAAACAGTCATGGAGGGGGAAAAAAAAGTGTGTTTTCAAATGGAAGAGTTTAAAATAAAGAACAAAATATTAGCCCTTTTACCCATGTGATCCTCTAGCAAAGAAAATATTAATATCCTACTCCAAGTGGTAAAATGGTTAGTGAATAACATCATAATAGTCAGGAAATTGCTCTGGCATCAGCTGAGTTTTCAGCTTATACATTCCATAGTTTCTCTTCAATAACAGAGGAGTGCCTAACATGCATTTCAGCACAAGGATTGCCCATGTAGTACTGCACTTCCAACAAAACTTTTAATAGACACTTTTAGCCATTACTACTACTCTACTGCAACATATTTTCAATTATTAAACATCAAAGTGCAGTTCAACTGCATCAAACTTTATGTTCACAAACATAAATGCATGGTTTTAATAATGAGATTTTGTTCATAAATGAAACCACTTATAAAGAGACTACTTATTTATTAAAAAACTGTATTCATTTATATAGAAATGAATATGAAATAATAAATTATGTTATTAATTTATGATTAATAAAATAAAATAAATTATGTGAAGTAATGAAAATTACTCAAGTAGTTCCTACAAAAGTAGACACTAAATTTCTTGTGAGTAGGCTGTTAAGTTCCTAACTCCCATAACAGTAAGCATTCTGAACTTTAGATATGCTGCATAGTGATTTAGTTATTCATGGTTTCTTTGTTACAAACAAGCAAACAATAAGCTCACAGCCCTAAGATTTATGTAATGTATTACTGTTATTGTGGACAGACATTCATTCATGCACATTTGGTAATGTGTAAAGCCTTGTATAGTACATTAAAAATTATCTATATTGACTTCCCCTCATTGCATACATGAGGTATTCGAGATTTCCAAGATTTCTTGTGAAACACTGTTATACTTGAAGCTTTACCATCCTACAGGGATTTTACCATCATTTGTCTGCATTTACAGCATTATCACTTCTGCACATAAAAGTATTGTCCTTAGCTGTCCTCAGAAATAAATATTTAACTGATGAGATATGCAGTATAGCTCTTTATCCTGTGGAATCCTTAAGTGCTTAATACATTTCTGTGAGTTCTGTGTAACATAATGGATCAGCTTTATTTGTACATAAAATAGCATTGCAGCTTCCTGTGTTTTCCTTGAAGCACAGTAATTCTCAACCTTTTTCAATAATCATTATGTCTTTTCTGAAAGTCTTTTTTTTCTCACTTCTCAGGCTCAGGTTCTTACTTGCTCAATGAGAGATTAGAGGCACTTGTCAACCCACGACACCAGCCTTGGAGGAACCCTGGCCCCATTCTGAGAGCTATCCTCTATGAATGTCTCAGGGCACATTACCAATAATCATTTGTGTAATTGCTCCAGGAAACCATATTGTTTATTATTTTTCAAAGAAAATGTCAGCTATAATCATCAAGAATATTATCAAGCTGTCATGTTCGCAATATGTTGTGAAAATAAATATTTTTGTATTACCATCACTTGGTATTTGAATCAAGTAATAATACTAACATTTTCTTTGAAATCCCCTAGGTATTTATTCTGTTTTATTATGATTTACGTCAATTACGTTGCATATAAATTAAACTCTTAAGTATGTTGTTGAATATTCCTTTTGTTTTATCTAGCAAACAAAATCTTTTTTGTTGTAGCTTGGTAATTCCATTCTTCATATAATGCTCCTGCATGGGAGGAATGCTTTTAAAACTCATCAATTCTGAAAATGCGCAGTGGAAATACTCTTATTGCTTTTGAGGCCAAAAGAAAAAGCATCATAAAACAAACTGTCTACACTCTAGATGTACATATTCACTCTACACTACACATATTCAAATCACAGTAAGGCACCAAGGACAAAAAAACAAATTTGTAGATCCTTTCCTTGCCATCAAATCTTGTAGGAGCAAAACCTAAAAAAATTAAAGGGCCTCCAGTCCATCTTCAATGTTAATTCTTGTTTTGCTTCTTTTTGTCTTGCTAGTTGCAGGATGTTTCTGTTTAATGTAACTGCTCTTTATGCTCTCTGTCATCCTGTTCCAGGCGCCCAGAAGCACAGCATTGACAGGTCATGGCTCTGCCTTTACAGCCATCATATAGCCATTGCACATCATATAGGAAAACTGAAATTAAGTTTCTGCTGAAGATTCACACATGGTCTTTAAATGGTAGATTTTCACCAACCAAATCTCTCTCTAGCATAAGCTATCAGTGCACCTGCTGTTTTACCAGTTCATTACTTCAATTTCTTACTATCCTCATATATGAGATATCCTTAGATATGAGGCATATGCCATTGGCAGTGTATACTAATTAAGTCAGCTCTTACAATCTTTTGCATTGCAATGGAATGTTTGAGCAGGGATATGATGGATTCTCATCAGATAGTTTTTCATAATTAATGATATTTTGCTTGAGATTCCTGACAGCCTTTTGGTTTCTAACAGTGTATCAACAAAATGAGAAATGTCTGGTGCATTGTTGTAGTGCCTTTAGTTGCCCAAGTTTTCTTGTCAGTGGCAAACCCAAACAAGAAAATTATGCCTCACTCACTTCTTGTTCACAGTCTTAATTACAATGGCTGCAGTGAGTGCACTTCCAAGTGTTGTCAACTGTACTTTTGTCCCTCAAAAATGCCTAGGAGTAGCTCCATCTCTGCTTCCAAATATGCCAGAACTGTCCATAGGACGATAGCACTGATTTCTTTGTATTTCTTCAGCTGAACCTGAGAGACAATGTCTAATACTGGAAACTGAGCAACTTATGCTGTGCTATTTGAGTAATTCTTAAAAAAAACCAAAACCTACAACAAAACTCCACATAAAAGTAAGAGATAAAACTTAAACTGGCTATAGTATACAATCACCCATGTCTTCTTTTCTCATTAGAAGAGTCACCTGATTATCACAATCCTTCTATATTTCTACATATTTTCATTCCAAGCTTCCTTATGGCATATGTAATAATGCTGCCTTGGTGTTCTCAGTGGTGATTTACCTACCATATTACTGAAGCTGAGCTACAGTTCTGACCCTTTAATGGAGGAAAAAAATCAAAGAAAGCAGAAATTTTGTTTTGAAGAGAAAGCCTGAAATACTTGCTTTTAGCTTTTTCTTTAATTAATTTCATTTTAAGTATAAGAATAACTTAATGCACTGGCATGGGGCTGAGTGGATGGAAAACAGCTTGCCATAAAAGGGCTGTCAAAAATGGACCAGTGATGTGCCACTGCAGTGAATCGGGCCAGCAGCCTCCCAGGCTGGCACTAGGGAGAATGCTGCCAGCAGGAGAAGGGAGGTGATCCTTCTCATCCGCTCTGCCCTGGTGAGACACAGACAGGTATTGTGCCCACTGCTGGGTTCCCAGTGCAAGACAGGCATGGAAGCACTGAAGGGCATTCAATGAAGGAACACAAAGGGGATTATGGGGTTGGACCTTCTTTCACACAAGACAAGGCTTAAAAAAATGGGGACTATTCAACCTGGAGAAGTATCAAAGGAATCTTATCAATGATACACCTGACAGGAGGGTGTAAAGAAGACAAAGCCACATTATTTTCAGTTGTATCCAGTGGACCAGAGGAAATGGCCAAAAAAAATATAGAAAATTCCATCTAAATATAAGTAAGAGGCTTTTTGTCATGAGGTTGGTCAAACATCAGAGCAGGTTGCCCAGAGAAGTTTTGGAATCTCCCCACTCGCAGACATTGAAAAGATGTCTGATCATGACTCTGAGAAACCTTCTGTAGCTAATCTTGCTGTAAGCACAGGGGAGTGCCACAAAGATGGTCAAAAGAGTGGAGCACATCTCCTATGAGGACAGGCTGAGATGGGGCATGTAGTGGCATGATAAGGGCAAATGGTTTTAAGCTGAAAGAGGGTAGGTTCAGACTATTAGGAAGAAATTCTTCACTGGTGAGTCACTGGAACATCATGTCCAGAGAAGCCGTGGATGCCGTGGATGCCCCATCCCTGGAAGTGTTCAAGGACAGGTTGGATGGGACTTCAAGCAACCCGGTCCCTGGGAAGGTGTCCCTGCCTACAACAAGAGGTTGGAACAAGATGACCCTTAAAGACCCTTCCAATCCAAACCATTCTGTGATTCCATATCCAGAGGCCCACCCTATAAATTTCTAGTTTATAGCATGCTAAGTATAATACATACTAACATACTGACTCCTAATAAATACTAATTTGTTGCTTAAAACCTGAAGGTATGATGGAGGATTTGAGGGTAGCAAGACCCCAATGGGAAATTTGAGTAGCAAGATCCAAAGGGAAACTAGTTGGCCTTTTTTTCTTGAAAATCCTGAAACTAATACTTTAAAGAAAATTCTTATTAAAGTATGTTTTTACAACACTACTTTTTTTCTAATTGACAGAGAGTATACGTGCCAAGTTTGAATAACTTAAAAAATTAAGTAATCTGGATTAAAATCATCTGGTTTACCACCCTACCTACATAAAGACGTGCATTGCATATATAAGACCCCAGAAAACACTGTGGGTTTTTACCTTGTGGAACAAACTGCAGTTTTCTCATTGACATCTTCACATGGGTTTTCCACTCCTTTCAAGTGACTCCAGAATTGCCATTATGTATCAAATTTTCCTAACACAAATTTATCAAAGACTTACAAACAAGCAAAAATAAACCCCCTAATGATATCATACATCTTATTAAAGCCTCTCTAACTTGCTCCATTCAATCTAGTTTTACAAACACACTAGTTCATTAGCACATTATTCTTCATGGAAATATCTGCTTACATTATTCTTTATAGTGAAATATGTCGTGATATGGCTTTACCTCAGGGATTTTCATTCTCATTACTTCTATACCTACCCAGTTTTTACATCTTGAATGCCATTATGTTCTGAAAGACTGTCAGTGACAATGGAACTAAACATAACAGCATCAGAAGTTGGATGGGCTGTAGCAAGACCTGTATCATGACTCCAATTTAACCACTTATTTTGAAATTTCTCTTTTTCTTTTTGTAAGGTTTCAGCAGTAAACAATGTATCCTTTTCATCTCTTCATCTTCTCATTCACTGAGACACCATGTTGATATCTTCATAGCTCTATATTACAATGTTTTCACTCTGCAAAGGACTATTAACTAAATTTCATAATAATCTTTTCCTAAGCACCATTAACATAATTAACAGCCTGTTAACTAAGACATTAGACCTTCAGCATCACATAATAAATTGTAAGTCCACAGCTGGAAAGAGGAAAGAGGAAAGTCTTTCAAGAGAAACACTGCTCAGGAACACAACAGCTAGAACTGTGAAAATCTGTTTGTTCAGTGGTGGAAAAATTCCAGTGTCCATTAGAGAAAAACAAATGTCTGACTTAAATTGCTCCTAAAATGTGCTTAAATAAATATCATGCTAAGGAGCTGAACTTCCACCAGCCAGAGCTCCAGGAAAACTGGTAAATTATTCTTTTAAAGACTGCTTCCTTAACGGACATAATTTTGCTACAATAACTATATATTGGGTCATTAACTACCCTTCAGCAACAATTATTTGATACTATGGTGAACTATGCAGAGAAACTTTAAATAAGAAAACAAAGATCTTGCTGGCCATTAGGAAGTATCTAAGGCAAAAGTTATCATGACCATGCATTTTGAGATAACTTGAGTAAATAAATTGCTAATAGCTGCTATCCTTTAAGTTTTCTTAGTAATTTTAAAACAAGTTCATTAAGCAACTGTTTTATTTCTTATGCCAGGTTTGCCATGCAAGTCTTTAGTTTATGAATTTTAATTTCTTTCCCCTTTTTAAAACACTGCCACACTGTTATAACAACATTAAAGGAACATAGCTCAAGACTCTTTTTCACATACACCAGTGCCTTTTCTTATTTGTCTGGGGAATGAACTGCTGTTAGACCAAATTAACTCACACGGTGTGACACACTTCACTCAGCCCTTGCCACAAGAGTTGCCACCACAAAAGCTGCTGTGTCCTACTTAGGAAATCAACACAGAAACAAGCTGCATAATGGCACCATTATGGGAACATTAATAAACTGCCAACCACTTAGACCACTTTTGAAAAGTCTAGGGGCTACATGGCTGCCAAAATGATTGTCACTATGTTGTCATAATGTACTAGAGCTAAACAGCCTATATAGCTTTGAAAATCTGAGATGAACTTCACTGTCCATCCTAAGTTTTCCCATAGAATCAGATCCTAACATGTCTACAAGACAGGAGTTGCAGAAATTATATGTATCAAAAAACACATAATTTGCCTTTAAGCATCCTTTACTTTTCCAATCATTAAAACAATCACTTCTTGTGTCAATCCAAAACGAGCCGTTTTATATGAAAACGTTTTCTGTTCCTCTCCTGAGCTGTCACGTTCCCCTGTTGTATGCCTTTCACTTTTTTATCTTGGTTAAGCAGGATTAAAAAAAACAAGCAAGAAAAAGTCCTACTAGATCTGCCAGGGCTTGTTTGGTTGGTTTTTTACAGTCACTCAGTGTATGAACAATCAAAGTATGAACACAGAGAACAGCAGCAAAATAAAGGTGAAAGTGTAGAAAATGCTGCTTTGCTCTTTTAGTTGCTGAATTTTCTAAGACAGTCACACTTTTGGTAACTGAACATCATTTTGCTAGAAATGTGGAAAGGAAGAGTATCTTCTGTTTCTAACTTCAACTTAAGCCCATGTCCTACACTATCACTGAGTTGCCATGAGCTACTTAATGCTCTACTTTATCTCCAGATTTTCACCCTTTCTTTGTACAGTAAGGAACAAAACTTTAGCTTCAAACCTGCCAGTCCCTCCTCGAGACTCAACTTCTACAACTATTATGAACTCTGCAAGTGCAACAGCATCTGGGACAGCTGAACAGATACTGATCACAGCCCCCAAACACCATTATAACAGTAAACATAACACATTCATGGAATAAGAACTGCATCCCAGGGAGAAAACACAGCAAAGACAATACTGTAATTTATCTCACATTTGTAGTCCAGTATTAAAAAAAAATAACAAAAAAGTCATAGATAACGAGAAAACACAATCACTGTGAAAACACTGTCAGCCATCCCTTCTTCAAGAGAGTCAGAGCACAGCTCAGCTCCAGACAGTTTGCAGAGCAAGGAGCATTACACATTACTGGGTCTGTGGACCTGCTAACATCTTTAACAAAATCATTCCATCTTTCTTATATTGCCCCAAATAGAGTTGCAACCTCATACAAACTCGCATCTTTATAATTCAAATTTCTTTGTGCTTAAAAAACAAGGAAATATTTTTATTTCTATATTTCTATATTTCATTCCTATATTTCTTAGTCTGAAAATCTCAGATGCTTACTATACTTTCAAAAATCCGTCTTCATGGTAGAAATTAAGGATATGAAGGAATACAGTGCAAAAGAGCAGATAATTTCTCTCCTCAAACAACCTGACACCAGATACTGAAACTCCAAGGGGCTGGTCCTACTCTCATTTTCTCACATGAACATTGCTCAGTTCATGTGAGAAATGAACTCAACACAAGATATTACAATGAAGAGATCTAAGGCATATCTCCAGAGCCACAAGACTATGGAACAGAAAATCCATATGAAGAAGGGAACTCTTAGAAAAAAGTTTATGTTTTGAGGAGTTTTTTGTGAATTTCTTCCTCCATCTATCTTGCTGATGTGAAATTGTAAGTGTTGGAATTAATTCATGCTCCATTCCATCTCTATGGATAAAAGCCAGATTTTTTGAGCCTATAATTTTAGTACAACATAATGAACACACAGTTCTCCAATATCTGCCTTGTAAATAATCACAAAAACACTCATTTTTCAGATTTCCATCACAAATATTATTGTGTCTCTTCAGTCCAACCATCTTCCCTGAAGACAAATAATTTGATCTAACAGGGAAAAGAATTTGAACATAAACCAGAGTTCATGCTCACAGGGGAAATCACTAAGGAAACCAAATTTATGATCACTGTACTGTGAATAAATAGCTCTTTGATACATGCTATAGAATGAAACAAATATATCTGCTAGTTTATTAACACTTATTGCACAAAAAAATACAGCATACATTAAAAAGGTAAGTCTTAACCAAGAATAAAATATGATTTGCCATTAACATTCAGAAAATCTGTCTATTGAAGTCACATTGACATATTTTTACACATCTTGACATATACTGATCTGTCAAAGGGTTCTACGAATCATTATTTCTTGATCATGATTCCAGACTTTCCATTTCACTGATGTTATCTGTGGCTGAGATTGGGATCAGCTCCAGAGCAGATGACTCTCACTGCAAACAATTCCCAGCTGAACAGAGTTATGCACAAAGACAGTGAGAGGCTCTAATGGTCAAAACCAACACACTGAGCTGCAAGTCTGAAGAGGCAGCAAGTCATGTAGGGTCTGATATATAAAGAGTAGATGCTGACTGTGCCAAAGAACAGAATTTCTGGGCAGGCTAGTCCCTTGAGATGACAGTGGCTGTCACCCTGCCTCCACGGGACTGGGCTAACATGGAGCAGGATGATGAGCTCCCTCACCACAAGAGATCACACAGTTCCCTGACAGCAACGTCCCTCTGCCACAGCCCCATACTGCTGTTCTTTACCCTCTCTTTCCTGCAGGAAAGTAGTGATGTCATCTCTACTCCAGGGGGCAATCACAGACCCTCAATCTACTGATAAAACCCTTTCCTTGTTCCCCCTGCAGAGCCTGGCAGTGGCACTGATATGGGACCACAGCTTGAACAACCTATTGGTCTGGCAGTGCCTTGGGCCTCCCCAGTGTCTCAGAGAAGTCCTGGAAGAAGGAGTTCACTGTGTCCCCAAGAATTCATGCAGGTACATGTAAATTCAGCTTTATCATAACAAAAAAAAAAATCCCCTATTATATGTACCAAAAAAAATTAACTTGTTATCTTTTATTCCTGTACAGTTTATCTTTTATTCTTGTGCAGTTTAAAGGCAGAATTGCAGAATTCAATTTTCAAATGCTTTATCATAGCATGTCTTGGGGAGTCCAGCCAAGGTTTTTGAACATTTGGGTGTGCACGTGGTAGACAACAGAGCTGTGGGTTGTAGTTTGCCACAGGGAAATTTGTGCTGATATTACAGAAACAGAAAATTTGTAGGTGTGGAAGCAGCACTGGGATGCTGTTGGAGGAAGCCTGGGGCTCTGACAGACTAGTAAGTGTGGCTGAGGGCATTATCACCCCATCTGTCCATCCCTCTTTTCTCTGCAAAGCCAGCCTTCCCGAAGCAGAAGCACAAGAGGCAAAGGCACCTGCTGCTGAGCACAGGTCCTGCTCCTGGCTGGGGCACGGGGCAGCCAAGAGCTCTGACACAGCCCATCTGCCAGAACCCAGAGTGAGAAAGGAGCCAGGCCACGCAGGAACTGCCACTGTATTAAGGGCATGTGTAAAGCCACACTTTCCGAGGAAAAAATACGTAATTAAGTCAGTTACTGTGCTTCGTATGTGTGCACAGTACCTATGGCAGCACGTTCAATTAAAATTAAAGAAAAGGAAATAAATCTCAGCTGGAGGTCTGCCTGGATAAGTGCCCAAGCAGGAAGTAGAGTTGTATTGTCTGAACGATTTATGTTTGTGAGCAATTAATAAAACAGATTTTTCTGTTGATTCTGCATTTTTAGGTGATAATTATGGAACATTTTGGGGGTGAGGAGCTGCCACTCTAATTGAAATAAATTTTCTACTCTAAACAAACAGGAGGCAAAAATAACGCTATATCTTATCAAATTTTTAAGGAGACAAGTGTGTTTAAAAATTAATTGTTTCCCATCTATTCTGAGATTTCTTTTGGTTTTATAAATATGATTTGGAATACTTTAAAGTACACATACTTTGAAGTCCTTACTCACTGCAACAACAGACAAAAGAAATCCCTGCATAAAACAGAGTTCTCTTAGAGCACGTTTTTAAACAGTAGTGGTCTGGTATGACATAGAGCCTGGCATAGGCATTCTAGTTTTTCTACAGGATTTTTGCATAAATCTGGGCAAGCCAGATGTCTGTGTGTTATCTGTGAAGGTAGGAAGGCATGGCAAGTCAATACTTACCTTAGCAAACTGCTGAGAGCAGAGAATACACAGAGTGGGTATTGTTTCACATATGATTACAACCCTAGATATCAACTAAAGAAGGTCAAGGTACAGGCCAAGTGCTGGTCTGCAAGTCTACATTCAACAGTAACCTTCCCCAACTATTACCACAGTCCCTAACACTGGTTTTGGCTTTGCTATCTCCAACATTGCCTAGGAAGGACTCAGGGGTAGCAAGGGCAGAGGCCTCTCTGCAGTGGTAGCTCAGAAGTGGCAGTCCTGATTTATGGGAGACGGGGAGCAGAGTTCCTTCTGGCTGGACACACACCATGCAGCATCAACTGGCCTCAAGTCTGGACACCTGCCTCTGCCTGTTTTATTTACTATTATAGACATAGCCTGTAAAACCCTCTGATAAAGGGCCATGGCTTCTGGTTACAGACAATATAGAATTAGATTAATGGTGAGAGTCAAGCATATGCTGTTGTTTGTCAATTTGACCTGCAATTAGATCCACACAGACAGTTTCTTGGCTGAAGTTTTCAGGACACAAACAATGTTTTGCAAATACAGATACAGCCTTGTCCAGGTTGGGTTCTGCCGAAGACCTGAAACCCAACAGCCTCTCCTGCAATGTATGTGCTGCTCTCTCCTGCAATGTATGTGCTGCTCTCTCCTGCAATGTATGTGCTGCTCTCTCCTGCAATGTATGTGCTGCTCTCTC
>JAWWMU010000054.1:5925547-5960249 GCA_035048155.1 Cinnycerthia olivascens | reverse complement strand
CTCAGTGTGCTGCACACTGGTGTGAGTCAGACAAGCCACACCTGACAAAAGGTCCTGCAGAGCTGCAATCCAAAAACATTGGACCAGGAAACACACGAACTGTGAAGCCACTTCTCTAGCAAACACCCAGAGAACAGGCCATTGGAATAACTTCTGGTGAAAGTTACAGTGGTGCAACAAAGTAGTCCCCAAGAAGATGAAGAGCAACACTGGTTAAAAAAATTCCTGATGGAAGATTGTGTCCTACTTAAATCAAAGCGCTTCTGCAGGAATGTTTCTATCTGTAGATTTCACAAAAATAGTCTACTCATTCCTTTTCAATATAACTGAAACATTTCATTTTGAGAAATTCAGAGCATTTTCTTTCACTGCTAGTGATAATGTGTTTTATTGCAGAGTATCTCAGAACTGACAGGCTGGGAGTTGCCTGAAGACAGCAACTGACTGTCCATTCCTTTGCTTTTTAGGTACAATCAACTTAAATAGAGCATCCCTGGCAGAGCTTTGTCTAATCTAGCTTCACAAGGTTTTTCTTTTTTGTGAGTTTCATCCTGCTTACCAGTCAAGAAGTTATTCCTAATATCTAACATAAATTTACCTCATCAGTCTGAAACTATTCTAAAGAAAATGTCATCAAAGCATTTGGTCTTATTGAAACCAGACGTTTATTAAAAAGGTCATTTTTCTATTCCCTGAACATTTTTCAGAATGTTTTTCACAAGCTGGATCACAGTCAGATGTCAGTTTGACATTAAGGGATAATCATAATTTACTGTAGAATAGTCACTCTCATTTCCAGCTCTGTGTTGTGTCTTCATAGTTAAATGTGAAGGACACCTCAGTGCACATCTGCAAATGTAAGGAGAGGCAATAGGGTGCTGTTTCACCTTTGTTTCAGCTGAAGAAAGCCTTGGGTAAGCTCTTGAGTATGACACAGGCTGAGCACAGAAATGGGATCAGGAGGGACCACAAGAAAAGACTGTTACAGAAAATTATTGAATTATTCTTAAATCATAAAGATCTTATTACCATAGTGAAAGTAGGGGCAGTGAGAACAGCAGGAACTCTCTGCAAATAGACCTGAATCTTGGCATGGGGAGATTTGCTATTTATGTGCTTGCAATATAGGACAAAGCTGCCTTTTCCTTTTCCAGTATCCACTGGGAGTGCAACATTTCCCAAATTAATGAATAACAAGAGTTAAGTTAAATGACATAATAAAATCCAGACATTGATTTTTATGTTAGGAGTCATCTTTATGCAAAGTATAATGTATCATCTTAAATGTCACTCATTCAGTAATGCTATTATAATGCTATTCCTTGGTGATGGCCAGGAAAAAGTTGTTCAGGGCATTCATCAACACTGTCTCTATGTAATTTTTTTGTCTACTGTGAAACCTATCCATAAGAAATCTCAAATATTGGTTAAGAGAAACACTGGGAGAAAGTTGCTACCAGAGTTGGATCAGCTGTGTGCCCTCCATGCCTGTGCTCAGATACAAGTCACCTCTAAAAATCAAGTAAAGGCAAACAGGGAGCCATGGGGCCAGAATGCCAGGAAAAAAAGAGTTGTGAGTGGCATCTCTAAACAATGCTGATGGAGCACTAGGCCTACAAACCGGAGCTCCCAGAGGTGTGTAAAGAGTTTGGAAACCGTGTTTGCAATAATGCAGAAGGCACTGAGTTCATGTCCCTTTTCCAACTCCACACCAGCTCAACCTAGGCAAGGATGAATCAGACTCTGAGGGAAGAGTGCCATCTACTGAACCCCAGCCTTTCTCTGGGCTTCCTACCCAAACACAGCTCACTCAGCCTAGAAACCCCACGTTCCCACCCACAGCCTTCCCAGCCCACCAGAGACAGCCTTTCCCCCCTCTGGTCTTCCTTAAATGCGACATGAGCAGTAGAAGCCTTTCTACACCATCAAGGTATAGAAACAGAAATCAAATTTCTCTTATATTTCCTGTTTCACAAATTAATTGCTTATTTATAAGGCAAGAAAAATAACAGCTAAGCATACCTGTAGGGGTTGGATTGTTCTGGGGGTGATTAACTCAGGTGTAAATGTCCACAGCTCTCAACAGCACTGCAAAGGAATCATTCTTCATAAAGATAAAGAAACTGATCTATTCTCTTCTAAGACTAGAAAGCACTACATCTACTGATCAACATCCCTATTCATCAGAGCAGTAACCTGCTGCTACATTATCTAGGGCACAAAGGTGCTATGGTATTTTTCCATTTCATTATAATAAATTAGCTGTTCTGCTATTAATGTGCTTCATATTTAAGAGAGATAGTCACCAGCTCCTAAAGAATCAGAGCCTGTCCTTTACATAAACTGTCCCAGGGCTCAATTAATTACTGCAGTGACCAAGAGTTTAAATGAAACTTCATCTTCCAGATATGCCCCATCAACACAGTGGAATCAATAAGGCTTGTTTCAAGCAATTTACCCACCATCTCTATATTCTGGGCAGCACTTGCATTCATCTGGATAATATTAGTTTATCATATGTCTCTGACGTATTTTCCTGTCAAACCTTCCTGTTCCATGCTCATACAGATGAATGAACAGTGTCAAAATAATTTCATTCTGTTTTATCTTTGCAAGAATTTCAGAGCTGCAGATGGGAGATGGGGTAATTATCTAGGTCCGTGAGGGCCATGGAACAAGGACAGAATCCTTTCTGATTGTCACAGACATACTTTAGTTGATACTCAGCCTTCAGCCAGATCACTCTGAATAAGAGAAAATGATAATTTACTGTATCATCCCAACAGCCTTTATGGTCCTTTGCTCAGCCAAGGCAATTGTCTCCTCAGAGTCTTTGTGCCACTGGAATGATATAGAAAAAAGCATGTTACCTTTTGCCTCACTACCATAACACTGAGGAATTTGGGAAAAGCAGTTGCAGCTTGCCTAGATATCAGTTTGTTACTGTTTATTTACTTCAGCTCATTCCTTTATTCAGCAATTACAGAATATGCAGGAGATGAGGCAGCTGAAATCATCTTTATCAGCAGTTTTAATCTGAAGCAAAGGGGCATCAGGCAATGAAGGAGACAAACTGAAGTTTCTTAGCAGTCTGCTTGACTCACAGAGATCAGACTGAAAGAGATGTCTGTTCCCAAGTGACTATTTAAGAATTAACCTTTAAAGAGGGCATTTGCTAGATTGAAAAGAAATGAGAATTCATTAATTCTAAGGATGTGGTCCAGAATTGTTCCTATTCTCCTGGCGAGGCATCACTCCCTTAAAGAGCCTTTCTTTCAGATGATTAGCTATAATTCAGTAGTACCAATACACTCAAACACACATTTCCTAACAAGAGTTGTCTCCTGCCTCAATCCAGGCATCACAGGCTGAGTTTTGCAGTCTTAATACAATTGCAGCTGAGCAAAAAGCTGATTTGAATTTCAACAGCCCGTGGCCACAACAAGGAACAAGCAATTTCAGGTTTCTAGGAATTTCTGGACAAGAACCATAATTCAGCTGCATAATTACAGCGCAGCAATATGTCAAATATGCAACTAACCGAGTATTTTAAATGATGTTTGCAGCTTAAACTGATGCACCTACTTCATATACAACTTGATTATCCAGGCTTGTATCAATAACATGGAGTGGAACAGAAATAAAGGGAGCTGCTCCTGTAATATTGGCTGTAATATTGTTTCGCTGCCACAGAGACACTGTCAAGAGGGTCTCCTTCCATTGCATTAATGTATGCATCCAATTACAGAGAGGCTTTTTGTTTGCTTGTTCCAGCTGTAGAATGCAATGCTACACTTGTGCTCACACTGCTGTGTTCATGCCTACTGCAGAGGATAAAGCCTTTCTGGAAAGAGATCCTAAATCCAGCTAGAAAAAAATACTGCCTTCATATCTCAAATAAACATCTACATTGGGCAGTTAAAGTAATCTAATTTTCTTTTTCTGTTAAATTTCGAATTAGAAACTCTACAATTTTATTTTTTACTGTCTTTCATGCTTTCTATTTTCTCTTCTAGGAAAATAGATTTTTATTTCTTGAACTCCTTCACAAACTCCAGTATGCAAAAGTTTAATATTGATTTTGATCTGAATGCATTCAGTAGTAGACCCTGGTCTTGCAAAGAGTTCAGTGCAAAATCTTCCTTGTGCTTGTAGCAAAGACAAAAACGTCATTCGGGGGGAGATTAGTTAAATCTTCTGCTCCTTTATTTTAGAAAACTGGCTGTTTTGCACTAGCAAACAAAAGTGAATAAATGCATTTCCAGGATGTTGACTTCCTCAAAATTTTTCATGGAAGGGAGCAGCGTCCCAAGTTTGTTTGATTTTTCTTGGCCGATAGTGAGATGTTTTCTAGAGAAAACATTTCACCCCACAAAAGGAGTATTAAATTGAGAGATTTAGTGTTAAGAACCCTTTTTCTTCCTGTGTTGGAGATGTGAGGTGCAGAAATTCCCACAAATCCAACAATTATGGACAAGAGAGGCAAGGAAACCTCATCACTTTCTTATCTAGAACCTGATCCAATGACAAAAAGCTAAAAATGAATTAAAAGGAAACAAAGAGAAAGTCCACCCTGTGGAAGGCTGAATGCCCTTCTCTCCACTCAGCTCCCAGATGGAAAGGATGCTCAACAGCTCATATTGTTCTTGATTTTCCTGCAGTTCATGGAACATTTGAAAAAAGAACATACCTTTTGCATACTGATTGTATCAGCCTAGAACCTTTCCTGAGAATGAGATTCACTCTGGAAAAACAACCACAAAACACCCACTGTTCAATAGCTCCTTGACACAGTGGGGTGGACTGAGAATAGCATGTCAGATTTAATTTTAAATGTGTCCAATTTTCTTTTCTCATATCATATTTTCTTGGGTATTTTTACAGGATTCTTATGATCTTTCTTGAGTTAATGTCCTGATTTTTAATTTCTTTTGTTCTCATTAGGCTACATGAGAACTGATATAGTCACATCATGAGGTCAAATATTTGCAAATAAATCAGCATTTATGGACTTCAAAAAACTGAATTATGTATACAAAGTTCAGTAAATTGTGAAAATATATAATATTGTCCACACTGTGTCATGTACATCTTCTTAAAAAAAACTCTTTTCAAGTGATATTATGAGCTTAATAGAGCACAACTCTTCCACTGGAAACATCATGGTTTAATTACATGGCAGCATATGTACTCCAAATATTTCTAAAATGGGTGGAATTTGCAATGTAAATGCAAATCAAAATAGCTACATGACTGTGCAGCAGCAAGTTTTCAGAGTTATATAGCAATCCCATCCAGAAAACATAAAAATGTCCTAAATGGGAGGAAAAAAACCAAAATCAATCAAACAAACAAACAAAACCTCCACAAACAAACAAACAAAAAACCATACTAAAAAGTCTCAATGATTTATACATGTTGTGCTGAAAAAACAGGACCCAGTATATGCAGGGCCAAATATCATCAGCTCACACTCCTCATTTCCTCATTACTCTGAAGGGACGGGCTATCTGCACTCTGCATTGCATCGTGTCCCATAAGATCATTTGCCATTTTACAAGTCAAGATGAATTTCAATCATCGGGATTTTAAAAATAGGGGACATTTTAGAAAGAAATGTGTACTGATTTTAATGGTAATGTTGAGATGTGATGATTTTGGGAAACATTCTGAGTAGAGCATATTTTTTAAATTAGAAAACTAATGACTACAAAAGGTAAGGATTTTGCTATAAATATATGCATACTTCTCATACCCTCCAAAAGGCAGAACAACCAGCATTTTTTAAACCAAGGTATGTACCTGTCTTCATCCTTAAAGTGAGTCTCTTTTTTAAAGGGATCTAAACATTCAGCTTTACCAGCTTCAGCAAAGAAGCTGAGAATAGGCAAAATAATATATTGCTCTGGAAAATGCAGGCCATTATACATCTTCCCTAAATATTTAATTACATAAAAAAAAATATCTTAGCTAATCAAACTCATACAGGAAGCATGTACAGGGTGACTCATGCCTTCCTCTGCATTGTGCTGGCAGAAAATGGAGCTCGTGGAGGCAATGCCTTCCCTGTCTCATGCAATGCACTCATCTGGCAGCTGTGGTGGACTCCAGCCCCCCCCAAATTCTGGCAGGGGAACAGGCAGGGTGTGCCAGGCCCAGGCTTTAGAGAAGCCAGAGGAAGCACTACAGCAAGGAGAGGTTATGATTTTCTATGGGGCACAGATTCTGTTACCAACATTTCTTATCTTGGTATCCCTCTAGCTTGTTTTCCTGGCAGAAGTGAAATGCCTCATATAGCCATGCTCATTTTGACACAGGTTCTAAAAGGCATACATTAGACTTGTATCTATAATAAAGTAAAAAAGGGCCTTCATCATCAGATTATGTTTGCTGTGATAATCACAGTCCTCAATTATACAACTGTATATAAAATACTTAATGTTTCAAGAAGTAGCATTTTTCAACATTAAATTAAACTTGCTAAAAATACAGTACAGTTCCTGAACTTCTCTTTATATGTCAGAAGACTAATGCTGTATTTATAGCAAAGATGATACTCCCATTAAATCTTTCAATCAGCTAGGGACTGAAATAATTGGCAAAATTCTCTTCGCTGCTATTTAGTCAGCTGGCTTTAAGCCACAGTTAAACTTTACAACAGTGTTTCTCACCCACTCTAGTTTTATTTGATGTTATTATATCTGCCAATCTTGAACAGGAAGATGCAGAGAGAATTGAGAAAGTTTTTGTTTGCCTCATCATTCTGAACCTCATCAAGGTGGCAAGTATAAGGACTGGGGTAGGGTATCTAAGAAAGAAAATATTAGCTATGACTGATAGAAAAGTCTTCAGTCACCGCCACTGCACTATTTCCCAGCTACCATTCCACATAGTAAATTACATCCCACAGGCACTCAATGTAAGGTCAGCTGTCTGTGGAGGAGAGTGTACCTGGAGATGCAGGGCTATGAAAGGACATTGCTTGCAGAAGAAGCACTTTCACTTCCAATCAGCTGTGCTCAGGAGCAATGGCTGACAAAGGGATGATGCATAAATTTTAAACTTGGAGTATGAGGTTTGACCAGGTTTTTTTGCCTCTTATGCCATATTTGCAGTGCAATCCATAGCAGCGTCGACTGTTTATTGGTAAATACCTCACAGGCCAAAGGGTTTGGTTAGACTTCTACAGCTGTAATCATAAAAGGTACAAAAAACAATGCATAATTTCCCAGTGTTTATTTTTATGGGCTACTGGACCTCCTGAAATGCAATTGTTTGATGAGATATTTTTAGTCTAAACATTCCTGGTAATTATGTGGGAAAACATTCCACATTTTCACATAGCAGTGATTATAGGAAAAATACTGACCTTTTTCATCCAAAATGATGTGCAGAATGGGAACCATCCTACCTGGTTTTAGCCATCTCAAATCTAGGCATTTACTTTACTTCACATATAGATTCACCCTATAAACTACAGAAAGACAGAGATTCTCCATCCCAAAATAATTGGCAAAGATGACTAGTGCAGAGTGAGCTGATTTTCCCTATTAGGAGCACAAGTGGGAGGTAGGAGGATTTATATGCTGTTTAAGTATTTTCATAAGGTACAAATCTTCACCACAAAAACTATTGAGAGAAGCCAGCTGGAAACATTCCCACTTAATATTTTAATATGGATTTCCCCAAGAGGAAATGTTTCACCGTCACTTAAGTAATTTGAAAACTGCTGGTTTGAAAAGAAACATAAGGAAGAAAAAAAGTGATTTTTCCATTCATTCCAATAATACAATTGTTAAGTAATGGGATAAAAAGCTTGACTGCACACACAGAGAGGGACACAGAGGCACAAAGTTAGAAGAGGGAGTTCAAATTACACCCTAGCCCTCCTCATGCCAGCCCCATCTCCACCATCAGCCCATTGCAGGCCCTTCTCCACATCCATGAAGAAGCACAAGGGCTCAAGGCAGGTGAAGAAGCCCCAAAAACCCATTCAAATAAACACCCTCCACCCATCTCTCCCAGGACTGCCGCGGGAGTGCCTCAGCACCATGGACAGGGAACATCCATCCCCATGAGGCAGTGGGAGCTGCTCTCCAGCTCTCCCACCACACTTGGGGGGCCACTGCCTAGGGCAGGGGATGCACTGCGAGGTGCAGAGGAAGAGCATTTCAGGATTGCATAGGGCTCATTATGGGATGTTTAGGGCAGGAACCAGAGGTGGAAAAAGAAAAGGTTCAAAGTGATTTGGGAAGGAACACACATAGAAAGAAGAGTAAGGGGCTTAAAGGGATCAATTATGTACGAACAGAGGCTGGTCTGCACACTCATCTGGTTGTGCCCTGCACCCCATTAGTGAAATGTGCCCTGTCCTCCTGCTAAACCTCTCTGTAACTCTTTTCCTGGATGAGGGACTCTCTGGGGTGGGTGGCATTGGTGTGTGAGTCTCTGGGAGTGAGGTGGGAGGACAGAGAGTGGTAACCCCGAGCAGCTTCTGTATGAGCTGTGTGGCTAAGCCCAGTTCCAGTGGGTGTGCTGTGTGTGTGGGCCATTGCACGTGTGTCAGAGCATCTGTCCCAGCAGCTGGAATGAAGCTACAGCCTTGGGGGCTCATGTCCAAGAGCCAGAAACAGCGGGGACTGCAACCCAGGGACAGCTACTGGGTATAAGAGCCCAGCTGCTGGAGAGACCCACACTGTACATCTGGAGACATCCACCTCCACCAGCAGAGCCCCACCCTGCTCAGACAGAGAGGGGAGTAGGATGGGGGAATAGAATTAACATTTTCAATTTTATTCAAGACAAATATTTCAACTGACTCAAACAAACTGTGGATTTTTGCTTTAAAGAATATCTTCACACTGTTTTAAATGGGTTTTTCCTCCTGTTTTGAAGCACAGTATTCCCTAGGATACTAAAGATATGCTTCTATTTATTGCCTTTTGAAAAACTAACTGGTACAGATTCTACAAGTACTCTCATCAAGAGTAGAAAATGTCTGAATGCCTTTCTGAAACTACAAGTTTCAGAAGTAATTCAAACATCACACAGAGGAAATTTTATAGTCTCAGTAACACAGTAGGACAGGTTAAACGATCATGATGTTCCCTTCTGGCCTTAAAATTTATTAAGTACCTCCCATTTTTTCTGTTGGTAGGTTCAGTAATACTTTTCAACTGCACATCTCTCTGTGGTTATTATATGGTAGCTGCATATAATTACTTCCATCTTAAAACACGAAAACTCAGATTCAGAGTAGTTAAGTGACACAATCATCATGCAAGAGTGCACTAGAACCTACATTAGACCTTAGATTTATTGAGTAGCCATTCTTTGTGCAGTCCATCAGCCTCTCAGTTTCTGCCTTGCTAGTTAATTCCAATGTTCCTTTTTTCTTCCCTTCAGAAAAATAACAGCAATATCACCTTCTTATTTCTACTGATCTATAAAGTACTGTCAGTGGTGATTTCAGCTCATGGAGTTTCTTCAGCTATTTCTAAGCAAGCTACCATTAGCAACATTAGCTGTGTAGCAGCAGTAACAGGGAGCTAATTGCAAAATAATTACCTTAGCATTTAAATGACATGGTTTGCATCCTCTGCTGCCATACCTGATACAGAGGCATGAGACCTGTACGACATACCTGCAGTAAGGCTAGCAGAGGCTTTCAGACTGTATTTGAGCTGTAACTTACACACATTACAATGTAGAGGTACCCCAAGTGCAGCTGGGAAAATCCACTGCAGGTTTTCATATTTCATGTGCACCTGACATATATGATAGGAAGTTTGTGGATTCTTCTAGAGATAGGATCATATCTTGCATATGCATCAATCTTATCTTTGATTGTTATTCTGGGTAAAACTACTTACATTTTAAATTATGCATATTCATTCAACATAACAAAATAATTATGACAATACTCTTTGTAATAAATTGTAGTGAGCAAAAACTTAGATTTTGAAGTTTGATATATAAAGTAAATTGGATATTAATACTTAATTAAGCTAATAAAAAATTGAAGAACAATTTTTACAGCACATTTAATAAATATATTTCATGTGTAAATTGTCTGGAGCAACTTGAAAACACATTGAATGAAAATACCCTGAGGTGGCTTGAGTTTCTCCTCTCTAGCTGAATTCAAGGGCTGATTACAATGATCTGTTTTCCACATCAGCTCTGCCTCTTTCTCCATTTTACTTCATACCTGCAGAAGTTTTAGGGAGAGATGATAGGATAATGTACACAGAATTGATAGCACTACACAGGTGAGAATGAGAACCATGTGCAGCTCCATTGGTGAGCTGTCCCGGCAGCAGCCTGCTAGCAGTGCCTGAGTAAAGATGCAGAAATCAAAAGAACTGAGAAAATACACTAAAGAAGTTGCCTCCTTTATAGCAATAACAAATGTGAAGGGCATCCACTCCTAGAAAATGTATGCATCACACCCAGAACCATGGACTGTATGACATACAACAGCTGTAAAAATGTCTTTCCACCCTGCACATAGGAGATTGTACATCACTGTTTTGTACATAAACCTGGGGTGCTCTGCAGCCTGCCTCAGTCCTGTCAGGCATTTTCTATCCTGCTAAGTGACGGACAGCAAACCTAATTACCAACCTTCCTAACACTGCCTTGTCCTTCACTCTTGTTAGATCCTTCTCTATTTCATATCAGTTGTGCATGCTCAGAAGTGCCTTTTTAGCAGAAACGAGTGCCCGTTATCTAATTGGGAACTTGTATGTAGGTGAACAGGCACTTGGCCTCTGTCTCAATCCTCCCAAGAATCAAAATGCTTAGAGGTGGTCAGAGATGTGACTAACTTTACACAGCTTTGTGATGACCACTGCAGGCCTAATAATCTATACAGAACATCATTTACTATATCCCTTTCCAGGTGTCTCTTTTCCAATGTCACTTTTCCAAGTGCTAGGTTACTTGTCTCTTCTTATATAGAAATCATTCCCTGCCTCTGTTTTGTTGAGTTTTTTTCTGAGGGGTTTTGAGGATGTTTTTATTTTCTCTGTGCTTCATATTATTTACTCTGCTAATGTTATTCTCAGATTTTTTTTTTTTTTAGTATATACCTATATATTTTTCATGGACAGGAAAAGGAACACATACTGATTTCAATAATCACGGCAAACCTCTTACACTTTGCTTTTAGTTTTGCTCTTTTCCCTTGATTTCTCATAGTTTTTCTTTTTAGTCCAGCATCATTTGCTTCCACTGGAGGTTACTGATCTGTAAGGGGAACCTGTTTTGCCATTCTCAGGTAGAGAACTCATTCCAGAAGAAGCAAGGAGCTGTTTTCTTTCACCTAGAAGAGACAAAGCACAAAATACAGCTGCTTAACTTCCGTTTTACTGAGAAAAATACCTTCACACACATCTTCCTACATTAATTGGTTGTAATTACTGGTCTTAAAAACCGAGGAAAGGAAGAGGATGAATTTTGCTATTATTTCCATTTTTAACTGTATGATGTGTTCAAATTATGGAGATGTGGCACTCAGATATATGAGACTAAAAGGGGAAACATCCAGGTTAGAAGAGGAAGAAAGAGGATTCTAGGTTTTTGATACAATATGTAAATATTTTTTATATATATTGCAAGTTTTTCATTTTATTGAAGAAAGCTTTGGCTTTGTAATTTAATGATTCTGTGAAAGATTAACGTGGAAGACTTCTGCATTTAAGCTCAATTTTCATACATGTACCTATATATGAGTAGATGGCAAATTAGACCCAAGAATTACCTTGAAGTTACCTAGAGGCAGCAGGGAGATGAATGACAAAAAAGCATTTTGGCAAGCCCTAAATGCTTGGGAAGATAGCATACCTGACAGAATTAGAGTGTATCTCAGCATAGAAATTTTGGTTGCCTATTGTGGCCAGGATTTTTGCCAGTTATCTCCCCCTTTATCCACAGGGGAGAAAAAAATCTTCACCATTAACATATTTGTTGATTGAGGCACATAATTCTGTCTTTCACTGTACTCCATTTCTCATAAGGCACATAATCTATTCTCAGATTTCCCAGCTGAATGCAGCTCTGAGCTTGTGGAAAGGATTACAGAATTTTATTTGAATACAAGCTAGTAGTTGTGTTTTGTGCCCAGTATGATTACTGAAATCACAATGTGTTCCTTTTTATGTATGGAGCAGATTTATACCAGCGTACACAGGAAAGGCTTTCTCTGCCATTGGCAGTGAAGAATATCATCTGGAGCATCTCCTAAGGCCACACAGTTGAGGTACACCTGTTATTACATGTTATAGTCTTTCTCCAATGCTATAAAACACAAGGTCTATATTTTCACGTGTGCTTAAACTAATGATAGATGAGTCATATTCCAAATTACTGTTGTGGAAAGCCAACCCTCAGGCACCAACCCATTTTCATGCAAGCTTGCCAAAATGAGATTATATCTTTGAGCTAAACTGCAATTAAAAAGGCTCTTAAAAACACTAATAATTTTGACTTAATCAATGATTATTGCTCTTTTAAAATGGAGTTTAGAATTTGTGCAGTGACTTTGATTTTCACTTTTTGTTAAATCAAGCACTGTTTTTTCCAGTATGGAAAATCTGTCCCATTGCAATAACACTTCAAATGCTGAAGTACAGTCTAAAAATTGAGCAAGTGTAGCTTTAACATGAGGATGGGAATTAATTGTTCTTTTGCTGTAATATCTGGGGAAGCTGAAGGCAATTCACATTTCTGTGTGCCACCACAATAGTTTCAACCAAACTAATCATCCTTTTAGCCTCATATCCAAGGCTGTATAAAACCCCTGAGCATGACACAAGTCATGCAGCAGAATTCAAGTGAAGACAGTACTGAAAGATGAGATTCATGGAAGAATCATTTATTTCAGAAATTATAGTTTGGTAGGGTGGATTTAACTCAACAGGACATTCCATAAGATGATATTTCTATATAAATCTCTCTTTTGTCATGTCTTTTAGTTAAGTTTTAAGTCTTGCATGGCTCAAAGTAATGTACACAAAATAAGTAAGCAGGCAGCTGCAAATACAATAGAGGGAAAGAAAGGATGTCATATGTTGCTAAACAAAGATGTGACATTTGCTGGACAAAGAAAATAAAAAGAGCAGAAATATTACAACTCAACAGGATTCCTGATTTTACATTCTCCTTCTCTTCTACTTTCATTCTGCTAGCACATGGGATGGATGCCAGAGATGCATCAAACTGTCCAAGTATAATTTAAGTAGTCAGGGAACAGATGTTCACAACAGTTTCTGGTCAGTGCAGGGATTTTACTACCTGCCCACAAGCTTCCACCCACTGTGAAAACTGTATTTCTGGAAGATGTACCTTATCAGTTTGTACCAAAATACACGTATTCTGTAAGATTGAATGACCCTAATCTACTGCCAATGTAATACAATATCTCCTCCTTTTCCTCTCATCCTCCCCTTCTCCAAGACTGGATGGAAGTGACTTTCACCGGCCAATATTATAACACAGACTTCAAATCCTCAAATACTTTAGGAATTTGACTTTGAATGTTGGTGACTTCCTACAGCGTGAACAGGTGGGAGAATGCTGGAAACCGAAGGTGAGCAACAGTTCTCCTTCCCTTCTCCCTTGGACATGCAGCAAAGGTCACTACTTTAATCCACACTTCCAAAGGAAAAAGACTGTCCCAGCTCCAGAAATCTACCAAAACTTTTTCCTTTTTTCATTTTTCCATGAAAAGTAAGAAAAATGGTAATTTCTCTAAGTTGATAATCAAGGTGTATTGATCCGTTTCATTTAAGAGGGAAAGGTGACCAAATACATTGTTGGGATTGAACATAACAGAATTTATATACAGAAAGCAACATATTGATATGAGTGGAACTGGTAACAGAAGAAAAAACAAGTCAAACCTGGAAAAATGCCAGTTAATAAATCAAATATATGATTTCAGCACCATAAAAGATTTACTGTTCATTAGGGTTAAACTCAAACAGCAACATCTGTACCCACATATACATACTTTAGCTAATTTTTATGTAGGTGAGTACAAGTGGAATAGATGTATTAGTGGTTCTTTGTATCTAAAGTTTTTCCCAACTTCCGTGAAGCCCACTACAAGAATGTGCTGTCGCGGCAGCACTGCCACCAGAATCCAAGAAAGGGAATTTTAAGCTAGCTGTGGTTTTTCTAAACATGCTACAGTATTGTTGTGGCCTTGGCCTTCACTGCAGAAGGCAAAATTCAAATCTCCATCATCATAACATTCGTGGTGTGTTTAAGGGTATATTTGACTTGTTTTAAATATTTTGTTTAAGAAAAATGTTTTTTGGACTAATTCTGGCAGAACTTCTTGAAGAAGACAAGATTTCACATTTCCTTCTGTAGGAAAAGGATCAAGGCATTGTATACCATGACACATGAAAGAGAGGCCTCAGAGGCAATGGAAAGGAATATCCACAGAGAGGCCTCAGAGGCAATGGAAAGGAATATCCTGAGACCAAAGGAGACACAGCAGTTTTTTCTAAGCTGTCATTACAATGTTCACTGCAGTAAAGCTCAGAAGCAAGAACTCATTGGCTGGGACACAGTGGGAAATGTAAGTGCTGCATATAAAATTTTTTTCTTCTTTATTTTTTCTTCCAGTCTGTGATCCCTATTTGCTTACAGCTTTATTTTTAAAAGTAAAGTTCCATTCAAATAAAACAAAACATTACTGATTTTGAAAACTACCTGGTCTCTTTGAAGAGTTGACTTGGAGCTAGTCTAAATATATTGACCTCACATTTGTGGCCTGCTTTGTGGCACCTTCTCAGCTAAGAAAATACAAATAAGTTAAGACTAATAGCCTACTGTCTTAGTTTAGGAATAGTATGCTTGAATTGCATATATAGTATGCTTATTGAATAGCATACAAACGGAAGATCTCTTTTGTAAGTCCTCTGTTTTAAATGGAAGAAAAATATAATGTTGCCTTATGTCATTAGGTCTACGTGGTACATATGTTCCTTCATGTCTAGGAGATCCTTTAAAATAGTCCTGAAAAATGTGGTCTGGTTGGCTCTCCAAGCACTATTTTATCACACTCTGTGAAGAAACAAAATAATCATAGTAAAAGCTTTCACTATTTTTCCACTGTCATAAAAGTAACAATGAGAAACTGTTCTTTCTCTACTTAAGTAAAAGTTCCTGAAGTGACTTGGTAATACAAAATAAGGTAACACTACATAGGCTTCATTTTCTCTAGCTGGCTAGGTAGTTAAGAATTATTAAAAAAAAAAAAAAAAAAAAGCAAAACACTGAGCTAGATCCTTCTTTCCCTGGTTAAAATGCACTAACACTCAGATGTTGTGTAAATGGTTCCACACCATCTGGCAGCTATAAAGGGAAAAACAAACCATCATTTTCAGGTTACTTCTCACATTTTTAATAATGTACCACAGTGTAGTCATTGTCATAACACACAGCACAATCTACAAAATATTTAAAGTACAGTATGTTCCCTCTCATTCATATTTATGCTACATAGCTGAGGAATGCACTTACATGGTGGGCCACTGCTATTCTGTGTGCTGCCTAGCTGTATAGATTACATGGTATATATGAGAGACAGTGCCTTGTACAGCAATGACACACCTTCCCCAACACAGCCTTGCACTGCACCATGGAAGATAATCACAGTGACACCTTCCACCGACAGGGACCCTGTCACCTCCTCACAGCCTGCTCCAGCACTCCAGCCTATCCCACTGATCCCTGCAGAGCTGCACAGACACCAACTGCCAGCTCCCTCAGCACTTGGCCAAACCCTGGGTCTAATAAGAATCAACAGATTAATTTAGCATGTGCCATTGTCTCTCTGAGAGCACCCTGTATCAATTCACCTGCTGCAGTGATGCTGAATGTAGCCCCAGCATACCTGCACATATATTTTTCTCCATTCAGATATGGGGAGACGTGTTTCTCCATTTGCCTTCCTTGATTATGGTGGTCAATGGAAGAACTAGTATCTGGGGGAAGGAGCCAGGAAGGATACAACCACAGACTTTGCAGGGTCTCATGTTTGCAGCTCCCTAGGTTATTTTTGAAGCCAGCCAGAATGGCACCACAGTCCTCTGTTTCTTTACAAATACATGTCTGTCCCTACAGAGTTCCACTGACAGAAATTTAGAGAGGGAAGATAAGGAGCATTGCTCATGGTCTACAAACAGTGACAAGAAGGTTCTTCCCAAGGTGCATACATAGCCTCAGAAACGAGACGGTAGCAAACCATTCCTCACAACCTCTTTCAGCAGCTCTCACATTTTTGTAAATCACAGTCTCTATCAGATGTAGCTAAACTGGGGGAAGATTCATGAAGATTTCTGTCTTCCTGGTCGACATCCAGTAGACCTCCTTTTCCCTGAGGAAGGAATCATTAAACTTAGCCAGACAACTTAGCATGTGTCATCCAGTCTGGGATAGCTTTCCATACATATCTTCTCAGCCCACACCAAGGCAATTAGCTATTCTAACCTTCCTTCTCTCAAAGTTTACATTATGGAAATGTCTCGCTCTACCAGTTGGAGAAATACACTCAGTATCATCTTCCCCAGCACACTCTTATGCCTTCTGTTATCACAGTTTTCTCCCATCTTTCACTCCTGTACCAAATGCAAACTTCATGCCTACTCCCGCTCTTCCTCATCCGCTATCCATCCTACTCCCCCTCCTTCAGTTCAGAAGGGTTTTTCCTTCATTATATGTGCAGGCTACCCAGCAGGCTCAGCCACAGAGTGAAGCTGGCATCTCACAAGGTCCTGCTTCTGCCTTCTGTACATCTTCATTACACTGAGAAATAAATTATCTTGTTAGTTACATTATTATATTATAAGTTGACAAGTAAATCTTATTATAAAAGTGTAATGATACAATAAGATATTTTATTCATGCATTTAGCCCTCACTCTCTGACACTTAATTATATCTACTGCTGCATGGCGATCTGAAACATTAATTTGAAAAATCAACTAAAATTCTCCATAATGGACTGATTTCCTGCTCTGCTCTTGGGGTTCTCTTTTAACATATATGAAATTACTTAAAACGTGTCCAGTGAACCTTAAAAGAGCTTGATGGTAATGGAAAAAAAAAGAAAGATTATACGGGAGTATTTTGTTAAGAACTGAAGAGAGAATCAAATCTGAACCTGTGTACAGGATGAAGTTTTGCAAGTACAGAAATGGGATCTTCCCTAACAAGAGCAATGTAACAGCCATTCATCTGCTCTACCACAGTACAGTGAGCACTTAACCAAAGAGTGTTATGCTATCACACAGCACAGCCAAGGCTGCTTCCCAGCTTCTCATGGTGCTTTGGCCCAGGGACTTGGTTCCCATGAAGACATGCACACATGTCCATGCTGGCCAAGGAAGCTGTTGTGTGAGCTGGACACTGCACACCATGGAGTCTGAGCAGTCCTGGGATACAATAGAGGATCCAGTTTTTTCCTTTAAGGCAATCAGCATTCAGCCTGTGTTTAGATTCTCTACAAATCCCCACCACCACAGTATGGATATCCCCAGAGCTGTCTTAGGTCTTGAAAGGAAAAGTAATAGGTTGTTCCCTTTCCCTGCAAGTGGTTACCCCTTATCTCATGGTAGGAGCTCAGGGGGCAGTCAGTGACTACAAAGAGAGTCAGGGCCAGATATCTTTCAGGTAAACCAGATCTGGGGTCCACTCAGGAGGTAGAAGACATATTTGATGCTCCCCAAGAACTCTAGCAGGTTGACTCCACCACAGCCCTGAAAATAATCCAGGACAGAGAGGTTGATATATTCATGAGAGTAATATTTTAGTGATATTTTTTAAAAGCAGTATTTAGCTGCATCAAAGCCCTGTTGCATAGCTCTTCTCCCGTGTGCCTCCCTGTATCACTGAACCATTCCAGTCTGCATTCTGAAAGAGCCCTAGAAGTGCTTGTGGATGTAATGGCTACAGAGACACACCTGCATGGAGTCAGAGCTTGAAGGGGAAGACAAGTCAATTGGATCTGTAAATCTTAACATAAAAAATATTCTGAAATTGAGAAAAAAAATTATGATTCTCAAACTACCTATAAATTATGTTCTTAATGTGGGGATTCCAAGCAAAGAATCTTCTCCCATGTTGAAAACTAATCTGACCCTGCATACTTTCAGTAAGGAGCCCACAGACAATAGAACAGGGAACATTTTCATTTTCTTAATGTGAACAAAACAAAGCATCTAATAAATATGAACAACACCCACCCTCTTGAACTAAGCAAGCTGACAAATTTTCCTATCTAGTGTAAAGGAAATTGGAAGAAAAAAGGCTGAAACTCTCCTTGTGTTGATAAATAAGTCTAAGAAAATTCCAGTAGAGTTGCTGTGCAAAATGTGAAGGAGAGCTTAAGAAACTTTGGCACTCAGTTTTTGCTGAACATCAGCTGGAGGTAATAACCAACTTTTCTGCACTCCTTCAAAAATCCTTCTGAAAACTAGATTCACTTCATCACCTCAGTAAAATTTTGTCTTCTGCTTGCATATCACATATCCCATCAAACTTGAGACTTGCCACTTTAAACAGAAGAGTTACTACCAGAAAACATGTCTTTTCAAGCCTTACTCTAGCATGATTCTATTCATCAGTAATAAACTCTGAGTATAAATCTTTTTTACTGCTGTACTTCTCTCTGTGTTAAAAATTCACATATAGATTTGGTGCAAGCAAGTCCAACTTCCTCTAAAAGTTTAGGAGGCAAACTCTGCAATGACAGAACATTGCAAGTTATAGGCAACTATAAAAACATTCGAGTGACAAAATATGCCTGTTTGCAATTCAGGGAGAGTATCAAGACAGCAATTCATGCTACAGTTTTCAGAATAACTAAACCTCAATAGCTGGGACAAAAGACTAAAATAATTCAGATCTTACTAAGACACCAAAGGAAGTGACAAGGTTTTAATAGAAAGTGAGTCCGCAAGTTGTCTACTAGGACCAACTCCACTGAAAATTTAAAAATTAGCACATGAACTATCCTCAAGGTCTTTTCCCAAAGGACATTTCAACAAAATTCTGAAAAAGATGATATGAAGAGTAAAGCAGTTCAAAACCATGACTTGACCTATATGTCCATAGTGCTTAACCATAAGCTTGGGTGCAAATTTACCATATGGTACTTAAGTCATCTGCAGAAGTCACACTCTAAATCCTAACTGTCTCCTTCAGTTAGTAATATTTAGGCAGTAAGCATAAAAATGGTGCTGCAATGTTATGAATTGTTTAGAGTTCCTATAATGGTTTACCTCAGACTCTTTCTGAAAATCAGCTATCTTCTGACTGGGAATAGGTGCAAATTAATCTTTTCATCTAGGAATAAATAATTCCTTTTTAGTACAGTCTTCCTCTGATTTTCCAGTGATTCTTTCTTCTTTAATGCTGTTTTAAGAAGTATCTTCAATTAAGGAATAAAGAACCCATTCTGAACTTGCCATTTCAGTTCAAGAAAAATGACTGGTTCAGTTCCTTTTAGTGAAACTATTAACTTAGACAAATATTAAGGACCAGTTAGTTACAATGCAGTTCTGAAAGAAGTCCTTAAAAATATATATATGAATGTAACCTAAATTCCACCAAGGATATGGAAAAAGAATCTTATACAGTAATCATGATTCTATTTTTAGAGAATTATATAAAACACATTTGGTTTTTAAATTGACAGGTCTGAATAACATATGCATGAAAACTTTTTTGTTTAGTAACCAAGAAACAAGTTTCAAGAATAATGTAACAACTCAAAAATATATTATATTATCCTCAGTAATTGGCAAAATCAATACCTTACTGCATGACCTATGTGTATCAGTTCCTAGGGGAACAATAAATTGAATCTACTTCAGAACAGAGAACGGTGGTAAACAGAACCCTAAACTTTTCTAGAACTTCATTTGTCATGTGTGATTTATCATTATTTTTTCATGTTGCAATGCAACTGTCACTTGTTGGTTTCATCTTCTCTAGAAAGCAAATTGTTTTGATGAAGGTCAACTGTGTGAGTTGGGTAAAAAAGGCAGACTGGTTATGATAGTTCACTTAAAAGGAAAACCATCCTACATGACTGCCATTAACAGTATCCTTCCTGATGGCAGAGTATCTTAATGCAGTGACCCAAGAAGGGAAATGCTCTATCTCTGAGTTTTACCTCAGGCAAATTGAATTATAAGTCAGAGTGTAGAAGACTAAATACAAGGCATTTTTCAGCCTTCCTTGCACAGAAAAAATAGACTCTAAAGAAGACAGATTTTAATTTGCATTGCCAGTTGTATTATAATATCTAGAATTTTCCCTTCCCCTTAACCATATCTTACCCCATTAAACACTCATTGTGTTAAATACTGTTAATAGGTGGAGGCCTCCATGGACTGCAGCACAACTGGGAGAAAATGAGTGAGTAGGAATGGAGAAAGAAGGCTGGAAAAAATCCCGTGATTACTATGTTAGACGATTAACATTAAAGAATTTGTTATATGTACACAAGTGATGAGGAAAGGATCAAGAATAAATGACCTTTCTTTGGGAACTTCTTTATGGGATTAATGATATGGAGTAAAGAGCACATTGTCTGTAGATGTGATTGGACTAGTGGAGATCGGTGCTGTTGTCAAAAATGGGGTGCATGCACAAGAAAAATTATGGAGAAGCTATGAAACCCCTACAGGACAAGAACATGATTGCAGTTTAAGGTTCAGTCTGATACTGACATGACCGTCTTCTCTAAAAGAGAACAAAACTACAAAATTTCTAGTGTTTATAGGAAAAAAATGTAAATATTTTGTAAGTTAGTGTCATGGAATCTCTTTGCTTTTGCAGAGTTCTCAGGGAGAGTCACATTCCACCACAACTCCATAAAATCTCATTGGGTAGCACAAGGTTTTACATAGACCATGTTCTGAGTGGAGCTAGCACACTATTCAAATTATTCAAATATGTCTAATATTTAGAGCAGCCATATGTGATGTAAATCAGATTTCATAAGAAACCTAAAGAACTCTGCTCCCTCTCAGCCCCAAAATTCTCTTGAGTGGAAAAATTAGATGATCTCCAAAATGTCAGTCTCTTGTGTTCACACGGTATTAGATCAATCTCCCTCTAATGCCTTGTGCTACTCAATTTTATTTCGGTAATGTAGTCTTTTCCTCTCTTTTCCTACAAAAGTAAAAGTTTTATTTAATGATTTAATTACTACATAGAAATCTCTGAGATTAAACTGCTAGTAATTCAACCACACATGTTTAGACCTTTCATGTCTCCTTTAAAAGTGAGCTGTCTCCTCTGAAAAGCAGAGCTAACAAGATGAATTTAAGAGGACACATCAAAAAGAGGTAGCAGTAAAATGGAAGACTGATGCATTTAAAAAAAGGCTGAAGCACCTACTGTTTCATATTTTATTTCAATACTTGAATCTCTTCTGCACTAAAAGTTGCTAAATCTTTTCCCTTGATCATGATTTGTGACTAATTCACTTAGTTGCACAGATATTTTTCATAATTCCAGAGGAAATTGATCTGTCCATACATTATGGTCATGCTGCAGTCTTCTGAACTGTATTTTTTTATATATATTAAGATATCCTTCAGGGTAACTGTAGGAGTAGCATGGTCCAGGTGCTCAGTCCTGAGGTAAGCTGAGACTCTGGAGCCCTGGGTAGGGCACTCCAGAAGGGTCTGAGATAAGAGAGGTCAGGGGTTCCTTGGGGATCCCTCATATTAATAATTACAAAGGCTTTTCTCAACTCAGGAGTAGCATATTACCTACCACAAGTGTACATGTGAAACCTGTTCTGTGTTGAGTCATCTTTCACCCTAAAAGAGTCACTTCCTGGGAAAACTCAAATTCATGAAGCTATCTAAGGCATTCTGTGAACAGTTTGGTCCTTCTCTTTTCCTTTCTCATGTCCTTCCTCTTGTTTTCCTCCCAACACACAACTCCCAAACATAGAGCATTCTGCCAAGCATGGTAGGAGCTAAAATATTAAATTCACTTTGAATTATTCAAACAGGAAAGATTAAACCCACTCCCACCTCCAGATCAATTACTCAACTGCTTAACCTGCATTTACAAAAGGAGAGACAGTGCTGAGACACAAAATGGTGCCCAAAACCTCTTGGGCCCTGGTTTCAGTGCTAGCAACAGTGGGAACAAGAGGGGAAGAGAGAAGTATAAAATTGCTGAAGTGGTGTGACAAGCCTCTTTGGCAACAGCTAGTGACTGTCTGGCAGAATTAACAAGAATCAATCATGCAGTAAGTTCATTGGAAAAAGAAAATGGGAATAACAAGAGACAAGCTGAACAGTAGCTCAATAAGGTAGAAAGGCAGATTCTCAACAGGTTGGTGAGAAGCAGCTGATGGAGGATATTACAACCACTGAGGCACAATTATGGTAAGTAATTAAACACAGGGGCATTGTCAGAAGGTGGGTTTGAGCTGGGAAAACACTGCTGTTCAAATGTGGGAATGGCTCTGGTCAATGCTTATTCCAACAGAGCTCAGCAAGAGGATGATCAAGGCTGTCAGGATGGAAGAAAGAGGCTGATTAACCCCTGGGTGGATAGATATATTTTTTAACTACTGTGCCATGTATGGACCTGTTGCCTTGCAGTAGAACATAGTTCAATAGGGCTTATAACCTTTAAGAGCAGAAGGATTTTCTCATCCATATTTCTGCATCTTGACATGAAAACTTATTCTTATCTGCCCCATACAACATAATTATATGGTTTTATGTCAATGTTTAATCCCATTTCATCCACAATAATCTCACCTGCCTCAAGAAGTTAATCATAAAACTCTTAAAGGTATATATCCAAAGGATAACTTTGTCCATTCATTAGTAAGGAAATAAAAGGAAGATAGTATATAACCTAATAGAAAAATAGGGATTCCAACTTCAGTTTACTTGCAATTAAAATGTTTGATTGTTTTAATAACAGGCTCACTGGCAAACTTCTAATTTGGATCTATTATCTTCCTCATTGGAATTCTAGTGGCAGGGTGAGCACGTGGGCTGCTTATTATACAGGAGTTCATTATCAAAATCTACCACACATTGATTATCAATAAAGTGTTTTTAATTTCCTTAGAACTCTCATCACAGCACTCTTTTTATTTATTATCCTTCCACTCTCTTTTCTTTATCTAATCAGCCTGTGTTGAATCAGCTGTTAAGTATTCAAGAGCAAATGGTTTCTTTAGCCTCATAACCATTACAAGTCAGTAGGAGCTATCCTTCAGACCAAATGTGTTATTGTTCTGCCTAAGATCCAGCTCTCCTTTCATTTTTAAATCCTTTTACACCAGGAGTGTAATCATACCAAAAGACAACCAAACGTTTTTCAGTTAGACATAGAAAACACAATTCAAATAAAGAATTTACCCTTCTGATCTAGAAAGTTAGTGTGGACATGCACACTGGACCCCTCCTCCTCACCAGCTGGGGAGATCAAGTACTGCCCTCCCTGAATTTCTGCTAGGAGAGAGAGGGGCCTGAGAAGGAACCCAGGCAAGCTGGAACCCAGCAGCTATACCTTGATGGTTGAGGTTGAGCTGCACACAGCTGGTCTCTCTGGGTGCCTCTCTGATTAACAAGGGTGTGTTAGGAAACGACACATGGCAGCTGAAGTAAAGAACACCCTCATTAAGAATCCCTGATTGTGGTCCCTCAGGTGTTTGGCAAAGAGTATTTCAAGGGGCTTTGAGATGAACTCTCCAGAGTTTCCCAGCTGGCCCATGGCATTCTCTGCTGGCTGGTTTTGTGGGGCCATGCTGTGCTGGGGGAAGGCAACAGCTCTGCTGGCTGGAGACTGGGGAGCCTTCTCTCTGCAGCTGAGGCAGATAATGCTCAGTCTCAGCTCATGAGGGAAGTTTCAAAGAGGAATGGAGGACAGTATCAGAGCGCTGTCAGGAGTGTCAGGACAACCACAACTGAACTGGAGCAGCACTGCAGCACATGGCTGATGTCCTGCTGGAGTTTTAGTCATCTGTTTGAAAAGGACACGTCACATGTTTTACCCACAAAGGGCACCTACATATCCCATTCTTAAGCATTTCTTCATAACTGAGGGAAAAAAAAAATCTTTAGAGACTGTAAAATGCCTAAGAAAAACGTGACACTCTATCCAAGGTATTAATTTAAGAGAAGTTCCTTAGCAAGTGGCATCTGGGTGATTTTTCTCATCCCAAAGGCAGAGGTTTTATGGAAACAAAACTCTTGTCTTGCTAAAGGCTATCCAAAACTTTCTATCTAAACCTGTCTTCTCAAGTCTGTCTTTCTAAAGCAACTGTATCAGTCCCCTGCCTCACCACTGAGTTTTACTAGAAATAACCCTGCAACTATGTCCTGTGTTTTCTCCTGCTGTAGATCTACAGAAATAATTTTCCTTTACATTTGGAAAGAAAGCTGCTCTTTTTCTTCTTGTATCTTGGACCACAAACCCAGACAGGGCGAGTGAATGACTCAACGTTCTTAAGAAAAATTTAGGTGTCATATATAAACATAAAAACCGAGAGAGGAAGAATCCTGCTCTAGAAAAGGTTCATAAAGTGAAACACGGGTTTTTGTAGTTGTTTTGTTTATATGTAGGTAGACCAGGAAAGTTTTTTGTAAGTAGATTTTTTCTTAACATTGAAAAAGGTTTCTCATATAATATGCAAATAACCAACATAGTATTTTTTAGCCAAAATGTTAAAACAATAAAATTTTACCAGCCTAAAATACAACTGCACAAAAAAAGGCCATAGGTAGTTCATACAAGCTGAAATAAGAACAGTAAACTATATAAACTAAAGCCTGAGGGCTCAAACTGATCAATGCTGGAAGCCAAAGAGGATTTATATCCTCTTATATAATATTTTATTCCTGTCTAGATATCCTGTGAGCCTTTTCTCCCATCTTTGACAAGCTAGTAGGCTTGATGAATCATTGTGGTTTTTTTATGATTTGGCAATTCCCATTTTCTTATAAAGAAAATAAGGTATGACAAGGTCAAGAATATGAACACAATTATAAAGGAAGCTTGACAGATCAGATAAAACTTCTGGGGTATAAAGGGGAAAAAGTAAATAAAGAACTTGAGAAGAGGCATTAGTGAGCATAGTAGGAGCACAAGCAAAAGAAGGACAGCGTCAGTCCTGGAAAGTCACAGCAGTCAGTTATTTGTCAGCAATAGGAAAAAAGAGGGGAGAAGTAAGCATTCCTAGTTGCAAACTAAACCAGGAATGGCAAGGTATATGATCATTGTTGGAATTTTTTTAAATGAGACCAAATTTAAATGAAAGAGGAAAAAAAAAAGAAAATAAGAATCAAATTTTGAGCTATCATAATTGCAAATAAATCAAAACTGATATCAGCCCACCTACAGGGTATGCTTCCTGCAAGGATCTGGTCTGGATACACTGCAATTGGTGTTCAAAAACGTGTGCAAGCCAAGGGCACAGCATTTGTCAGGAAATGAAAGGCTGAGATGAGTAGATTCAGAATGAAGAAAAATAACCAGAAACAGTATATCAGGTTTCAGGTAAGAAAAGAAAATAAAGTCTTCTTGAATGAAAAGCAATTTACAAGTGAGCAGAAGAAAAAAAAGATGATCTGAGGAACATCAAGTCTTTGGAACAAGAGGGGGAAATTTCAATAAAAATTAAATTCTTTTTATAGATGGGAAATATGAAAGGTTTTGGGGTGACAGTGAGTGATGGGCATACAGGAAGAAGATGTAGAGGAGAGAGAAAAAGGAGGTAGAAAGACAATGGTGTAGCAGTCCAGCTGCTGCAGGTGGGACTGTGATGAATAACATCTGTTTAATTTTCTGGTTTGCAGTTAGTGTTTTTTATGTTCCTTTTAAAAGTCAGGAGCTGGTAGCAGGTAAGAAGACTGTTTGTCTGCCTTGCCTTGACTACTTTGCCACTGGGCTTTGGCAATAGAGGAGCGTTTCACAGACAGGGCAGTTGCTTCTTTTCTGACAGGAACCGAACTTGCTCAGCAGGGAAAAGGTGAAGGAGAGCAGAGCTTGGCATCTGGGAAGGGACAGACTTGGCAGGCAGGGAACAGCTGAGGTGGAGAAACAGGTGGAGGAGAGCAGAAAACACACATGTAGTCCAGAGCTAAAGAAAGGAAATTTTCTGAGGTACTTGGTGGGATGGTGGAAGCAGATCCAAAGCAGCAGGATATTTAAATGTTCTAGGCTAAAAACAGAGCTGGAAAGAAAGTCCTGCCCAGCCCAGTACAGGAGATGAAGGTTTGTAGTCTTTTGTTTTCAGCCCCTTATGAGTTTGTTACTTGAAAAAAACATTTACTGTTCTGTTCTAATAAAAAATAGTGTTAGATGCTTAATGTACTCTGATACATTTTGCAGTAGCCACTTTAAGAAACAGATGCAGACTATGGCCTCATTTCAGGGTGAGGACATATTCAGCTCAGTTTCTAGTCCCAGCACAAACATTTGAGAGGGTCTTGTGTAATATTCTTTTTGTTTCTGCTTCAGTCCAAAGTTTCTAATATATAGACAATAAATAGTCATAATGTGACAATAAACCCTTGCTTAATTCAGGAAATTGCACATATCCATTTAAGTAAAAGCAACTACCTTTTAGAATTTGTCCAGTTTCTCTCATTTGATACTTCTACAAAAGCTTTTCCATTAACAAAATTACCCTAGGTTTTAGATGTGGTGTAATATAATACTAGTGCTAGGAATATATGGGAAACTGAAGTGCTTCAGAGAACAGGTTACATTTTAAAAATGGAGAGGGAGCACTGGAGATGGAGTGGCTGTAGCTTTGTTATTTTGGCCAGCTGGAAGTGATGATTCCTCCAGGCACACAACACTGTCAGCAGTGAAAACGGAGAAAACAGGATCTGTCATGATCTTACCCACACCTTGTGTCCTTCCATTCTGAAAACCCAAAGGAAGACCTTCTGTGTTCTTCAGGCTCCTGCATAAGACATCAGAGCTTGGCTCTGAGCTGTAAGTTGTCTGAGGATTCCATTCTCTTTAGCAGAATAAGATAAAGAAGGGTTAATTCCTTATCCTAATGAGAACAATTGGCAGCTTGCACATCCTGGTTTATGGACCTGCAGCGATGGAAGACACCTTGTCAGTGAGAATGCCTGTCTGGTCAAATGCAAAGGGTACACGAATCACTATGTGGTTGCTTTATTACAGAAAGCACTATGAAACCTAAACTGCATTTGTGAGACCACAACAAAGTAATTCACTTTCTCAAAACCCAAGATATATACTCATGAGCTCATCATCAAAATAGTGGTGCCTACAGTTAAACTGATAACTGCTACTGAGGCAAGCAAAAACACAGGATGCTGAAATATTGTGGTGGTGTGATTTAGCTAACCATATAGGTAAAATAACTAGTGGTATTTTTGTGTACTGAAACACATAGCAGGCACTTCTTAACCTATATCCTTGTAGTAGAGTTCAACCTGTTCAGTAACAAAACTATTTAAGGAAGGAAAGCTGATATTTATTTCATGAGATCATAACGCAATATCACTGCTTCAATGCCTCTGGCTCTGTTTTGGTGTGGATGTTGTTTAGGAAAGAATTCTGGTAAGTAGGCTGAAGAAATGTGGCATATTAGTATGTTAAGAAAAGTGACATATTGAATCATGTGTACATTGCATTAACTGACACTATCTCTACATCACCAGCCAGTGTGTCATGTCTGCTTTGAGGTTTTTTCAGTTGATCAGTTATAAACAAAGGGAGTAAAATTTTTAAAAGGTGCACCTGTATTGCACCAATAAAACAGGCAATTTTGTGCCTAACAGGCCATACGAATGCACTCTCATGCTCTTGAGGATTTTCTGAGTACAAACATTATTATGGACCTAACTGCGATTGAAGTGACAAATGGTACAGCCTGAAGCCATGTTGTCTATTTATAATAATAATCTTTCCCTCTTGAAAGCTGTATCCAACCCATTATATGATTTCAAGGTAAAATTAAAGAAATGTGTTTCCTGAAATGGAGTTTAGGTCGATTCAGCCAGAGTTGCCTCGATGAAGGATAGTTTCAATCCTTTATTGCAGTCTGAATTTTCAGGGAAGCACCAGACTTTGAACCCAAGACCTGTGCAACTGGAGAATGGAATAAAGAAACTATAATAAATTCTGTTATTCTATTAAGGGCTAAGAATCTTTCAAATAGCTGCAGCTAGTGCCTTACTTTTTAATTATGTAAGATACCATCTTTAAACATAGAGAAAAGCTTTGTTCATGACTTGTCCTTCTATCACAAAAATGTGTATTATTGCTGAATTCAAAGGCATTCTTTTCCATGACCCATTTCAGGCCAGAAGTTCACAAGTGCTTTAAGCTGGCATTTGCCAACATTGACCCTAAGAAAATTACTCTGCTGACTTCCTCCACTTCTCTTGCCTGCTGTTGCATTTCTCTACCCTGGCACAAAGATATGCGCAGCTGAGTGCCAGACTGGGACAGGGATCTGATCTAAGCTCAACCTGAATTGAGAGAGGGGACAAAATGCTCATTACATCATTGCATGAGAGATTTAAGCACTAGGATGAAAGCAATGAACTAACAAGATCAGGTAGAAGCTGCTGGGGAAGGGTGTTCAGCAAGGTTGGTGCTTTGAGCGACAGTGCCAGCTCCTGGAATTATGGTGTGTGATTATCCTGCTCTTACCAGTGACACTCAGCACCCTTCTCTTTCCTTTCACTGAGAAATCTTCAAATACTGAGAGGAGCAGGCTAGACATAGTCTTAACCATGTAAATATGTGCCTCAAGCATTTGTTAAATCAGTTATAGATACAGGAATACAAATACTATAGATACTTCTTTACAGAAAATCTGTAATTTCCATCCTACAGAGTTTTCATTTGCACACTGAAAACAAGTCTATTTGCTTGAGAGCTGTCAAAGCAAAATGGCAGTTATTTGGTGTTAGATTCATTGCAGTTATTTGGTATTAGATTTATGTTAACTCTGTCCTAGGACTTTCTTTTTAGCTCTTCTACAAGAGTAATTGTGACATGATAATACAACTTTGGTCCAATCTAAGAGATGTGTGCAGTATGTTGTATCCTATGCTTCCAAATGAAAGTAATTAAACATCCTGAATTACAATTTTTTTTCAGAAATTTTTCATCAGCTCTCTGTGGGCAATATTTCACATTTTGTCTCCCATTCTAGCACACCAGAGCAACAGCTCTGCTAGGCAATTGCATGCCTAAGGAGGGAAAGCAGAATTTCTAATAACTATTTTAATAATTGTTCTATTTTATATGATTTTTAATGGATATGAGTTCAGAAAAGAGCATCTCATTTTTCTATGACATAAAATAGGAGTGGGAGCAAATGTTCATCAAAAGCAGATAGGTCATGACATGCCTGGTTTGGAGCGGGTATTACCTAAGGAGAAAAGCTTTTGTTTCTCTTGGAGGGAAAGGGAAAATATTCAGTGAAATAGAAAACCTGCATGATGATTTCATTATGAGAGGTCAGTGATCCAGTTTGATGGACTAGGACAGTTAGCACCAGCAAATCTTCTGGCTAAACATGCAAAGGAGGAGGTTACTCACCCTTCCAGGTGTATTAAAAAAGACTGCAGGAATCATGGATCCTTTTAAAGACAGTTAAAGACAGCAGTTGTCTTTGCTGGTCACATATAGTTAGGTAACTTGTTGCCTGGAAACACAATCCCAGTGGTTTATACACTATAAAGAGTCAATTAAAAAGCTGTCTTTGTTCCAAATTTTAGGTATTCTCTCATTTTCAGCTTTTGCCTCCTATAAGGCAACTGGTCTATATTTTATAAATTAGCCATAATAGACATTACACTGATTAAATCATCTCATAAAAGTAACCCTTAGTAAAAATAATTCATTGTAGGAATGAATACTTGAAAAAATACAACTAACTTCAAAGTGGTGAAAATGACTGAATATCCTTTTGTCCATCCTTTCTTGATTGACTGAGTAAGAGAAAGGTGTGGGATAAAGTAAAGATCACTTTAAAGTGCCCAAGAGGTAAAAGTGAGGAAAATAAAATAGCAGTGGAAAGCTATTAAGTGAGCTGGCTGCAGGCAGCACTCTTGTGTTTGCATAAGGGCTGTCCTTCAGACAGACTCGTCAGCGTGCTTGGCCCTTTATAGAACATCAGAGACTCCAAGGCTCAATTTAAAATAAAACCTGATCAAACACTGTATGTAATCTATGCCTACCCTGAAGTGAAGAGAAATACTCCTGAGGAATGAGCTATGTGCTGCTTTTGAATTACAAACACCTCAGCCTAGATTACAGAGAGACAAGGTGCTCAGTCTCACAGCCCCATTTTAGGAACTTGGCTCCCTATCTGTAGAGATGCCTCGAGAAACGATCACAGAATAAACCTGCTGAAGGGGAAGCTGCTTATCTAGCCCAGAGAAGACAGAACAGGTTTTTCCTATTTTTTTTTTCCTGTTCTCCTTCCTTTCCATCTCCTCCCATCTGGAGGAATCTGTCTGAGATGCTCACTGCCCAAGGGTAAATCTTTCTTCCCTGAAAGTAGCAGGCTTTCGTGCAGTTGCATGGTATTTAACTTACCTAAGATGCAGGCTGTTTTATTCCCTTCATCTCTGCATATTTGAAACTGGATTTTCAGAACTACCTCCCTGGAGGGGATTCAACTGCTGGCCAGGTTGAGGACAGGCTGTAAGGACTCAAAGAGCAAACTAGCCTGTCTCAGAACACTGATCCACAGAAGTATCTTGCCATAAGAAAAGCCACCACAGCACTTACTTGAAATAAGCACAGATGGGAGGAATTTGCAGTTGGAAGGTGCTAATTCCCAGTCTGGAGAGGTGAGATCTGGTTCACACATCCTGGTTAGTGTATCCAGAGAAAACACCCGACTGTGGCAAACTGTGAGGAAGGAAGCAACTGTTCATACACATATCACCCAGGTTATAGGGACAGTACCTGCAGCCACCCTGTGGATACCCAGAACTTGGGCTGTATAAAGGTGGTACTTGCAGAAGAACAACTCCAGAGCCCCCACCACTGAGAAGGCCAGGGTGAAGGAGGATCAACATGACACCACTGGATCCATGGGTTGATCCATGGATCTCTCTCTCCCCTCACCCCCCTTCTTTATTTCTTTCCATCTTCCTACCTCACTATTAAAATCCTTATTACTGACTTTGGCATATGGTCTCATTTGCACCTTACTTCAGGCAGAGCCACCTCTCACTAACCAAATCATAGCACCTGCTCTCACCCTTGTTGAAATCACAGCACAGTCCTGGCTGAGAAACCAACCAAGGCAGAAAGAAAGCTCACAGCAGATATGGATTGCTACCTTCACCACAAGAGAACACACTGGGGAGGGAATCTCTGGCATTTCAGATCCCAGTGTAAGCATTTTACAACCTAGCTAGCATTTTACTCAGATGCTGCATAATATATCAACACTATTCAGAAAAGGACTGCAACTCAGGATTTTCCTTTCCCTTCTTTCAAGCGAGGATCAAAATTTCTGATCCAGGAGCTAGGCTGAGAGCATGTCTAATACACCAAATATCCATGCTGAGACAGATGGCACAGCATCTACTTTGTGAAACGTGAAAGCACTCAGGTGTAACACAGATGCCAAAATGCTCGATATTGTCAAATATAAGGCATCTGTGAGCATGCACAGAGGCGAAGTTCCATGTTTCTATAGTACATAGGGTTATCCAGCAGCTGAGCAAAATGCTTTGGGATTTAGTCATCAAACAGTACTTATGTCTTTCAGCGCAATATAGGATTTGATCTTCAAACCCATGAGTGGGATTATTGTTTGATGTTTTGTCACTGGCCCATCTGGAGTTTGCCATTATAGCTTCCTCTGGGATGAACCATTTTCAACACGTGGAATCTGCCACCAGAAAAGAATTAAGCTCATTTAATTTGCAGGATTAGAAATCAGTCTACAGGACTGTTTTGTGAGGAATGGGTAGGTGTGGTACAGCTTCCAAAGTATCAGATAAGACTGCAAACTAATTGCAATATAGGGAAACTAATTAGTAGCTATTATCTTATTATCTGGCTTATTATGCACTCCAGACCAAAGACCCAATTGCATTTGTACATTCTCTCACACAGTACTGCCACATTTTATGTCCCACACATGGATTCCCTTTTCTGCACATGGGATGAAATGGGTACCTTGGTCTGGAACTTTTGCAGCAGCACTGGGAGTGTGGAGAGAGGTCAACAAAAAAGAAATGCTGAACTGAAACCTGTATCTGTAATATTTTTGGGTCTGAAAACTTTTCTTAGGGTGAGGTACTCATATGAGTCTTGATATACCTTTCATCTGTTGGGGTGGTGGTGGTGTTTGTGTGCATGTTTGTATTTAATACAATAAATTCAGGTGGGAAGGCACATCAGGAAGTCTCTAGGCAAACCTCCTTCTCAGAGCAGTGTCAGCTCTTAGATAAGACCAGGTTACTCAGGGCTTTATCTTGCTGAGTCTTGAAAAACTATAAGGATAAAGACTGCACATATTCTGTGGGCAACCCAGCAGATAGCTTCATTTTCCTCACAGAGAAAAAGGTTTCCCTTCCCTCTCTTTCTTCCTTTCCCATCCAAACATCCTGCTTTCACCTCATGCCTGTTATCTCTCATCTTCCTTCCATTTCCTGCTGTGCAGGGCCCAGCTCCACCTCCTCAATGACTTCTGGTGGCTCTTTAGCCCTCCAGAAGCTATCCCTGCTCCAGGCCAGACAACCTCAGCTCCCTCTGCCTCTCCTCACAGGGCAAGTGCTCCAGTTCCCCACCACCATGGTGGCCCTCAGCTGAACTCACTCGTGGTTATGAGCCTCTGCCTGCAGCTGAGGACAAAAACCTTTTCCTCTCTTTTCTACAACACTTCCACCAGATGATACAAATACTCAGGAAAAAAAAAAAAATAGAAATCTCCTCTTCAGTGCCTTCTTCATGTTGTGGAGTCAACTTCCAAGCCACTTCTCTGTGTTCCTTAAAGACCTGGTGAGCTAGGATGGGAAGGTGTGTGTTCTGCAGGTACACCTGGCCCCTACAGCTGGGGTTGGAAGGTGGATTGAGCCACAGTTCCAAATTTGTGTCTCCAAGTTGTTTGGGAAAGGGGGAAGAAAAGTGACCTTTTCCCTTTTGCACTTCTTTGTTTTAGTTTAACAGCTGCTTCACTCAGTCCAACTTTATCATTTCTCATCCAGAGCAATTTTGAAAGCTCCAGCTTCTCTAGCTGTTTTGCATGGCTGTAGCCCTTAAGTTTTCTTGTTAATATGAAATTCATTTTCCAGCTATTGATCTTACCTTCTAAATTTTTCATTTTCTTTTTGAAGCTGCAGCCAAATAGAAATGTTCCTGCCACTGACTGTGATTTTCTCACATGAAATTAAACTCAGTGTACAGTAGTATGTGAGGGTAAAGAAATCACATCATCATCTGAGAAAAATCAAAGCCTTTACCAAGTGGCTTTTATGAAATTTTTCTCTGTTTTCCTGTACAATGTAGGGCCATAGTCTCTCTTGGCCTAAGTGGGACACTACTCAGATAATAAAGATATTCTGATTCCAGATAAGATTCATAATGATTCTGTTTACTCTCATAGACTCACTTTCAGCAGATTAATGATTGTTTTCTTTCTAGAGAAGATGATTCAGTAATAATACTTTTGGGTAAAAAAAAAAAAATTACCAGATAGAATTGCTAATGTTTAGGTGAAATATTGTACAGACAGAATTTGAAATTGATGCCACATACACATACCTGAAATGGCTAATATTCAGCAGAACTTTTTGCACATTTACTCTTCTGTGCATGTGGGAAATTAGTTAGAGTAAGGTGGTGATCATTAGTCAACTATCTGATTAAGAGGTAGGAAATGTTGACTTCCTGGACCGGCAGGACTATGTAATTAAATTTTCTCCTATTTTTAATCAGTGTAACCCTAATTATAAATGCATAAACCAGCCTACTGACCAAACTACTCCATGTAAATTGTTTCTGTGCACAGCACCTCAGTTGCAGGAAGGGTATTTGTCATAGAAATGGAGGGACAAGCAAGAATTAGGAAAAAAAATCCAGAATATCTTTGTTCTGAATTCTCTTTTACCATAGCTGGGAGAGTTCTTACTTATTGTAGGAAAGCCATAGTCAGACAGACTTTTTAAGCATCTATTCTAAGCTCTGAAGCTTGATCTAGTAGCTCCTGGAAGCAGACGTTTCAGTGCCCCCATAGTCACCAAGTAGCCTCCGAGATGTCAATATCCTTCTCTGGGTGCAGCTCAAAGCAGCAGAAGCTGGGCAGTAGCAAAGAGCTCAGGCACAATGATGGGATGCTCCTGAACCCTCCAGTGGCAGAGCATGGGCATTGTGGTGTCTGAAGAACGCTGGGCTGCAGGACACGCTCAGCACTTGTAAAGCCTGGCCAGCAGTTGTGGATGGATGCAGTGGCACCTCACAGTTTCCAGAGCCTGGCAAGGAGCAGAAGTGGCTTCCAGCCCAGACAGGTGTCAGAGGGATGTCCTGAGTTGATGCTAAATTATATCCCCATTCGTCTGTTAAGCTCAGAAATAAGTGTTGTACCTTTAAAACCTGGATCTGAGAGTGAAGGAGACAGCCTGGAATTTCTGAGACAGTTGTTTTCAAAACATGAAGATAAGAGTCTTCAG
>JAWWMU010000054.1:5897655-5908352 GCA_035048155.1 Cinnycerthia olivascens | reverse complement strand
AAATAAACAACTTTTTCCACTTTCTTCCAAGGAGATTTTTCCTATCCCGATTCAGCTAAGGGGAGGGGTGGTCCATCCAGAGGTTTGTTTTTTTTTCCCTTCTTTCCCTCTCCCTTTGCCCTAAACTAGGACACTGGTACAACTACTTAGCATAGGCAAAGCCATTCTCAACTGGTCATTGATGACCAGAAGCAACCATGCCCAGAATAAACCTTTGCACAGTATTAGCTTATAATAATGACTTTTCCAGGGATGTTATGCAAAGGTAGGAATAAACTTTTTCACAGGTGAACCTTGTGTTCTGCATACACCTCCACCTTGTTAATCATGGTTAACAGGATGTCATAACCAGACTGATACATGCAGTGTATTACCAAGGGGCAGTTTAGGTGCAATGGTAACCAGTTCTCAGAAGGGAGTGAATCTGGGATCCTTAACATCATCCTCTCTCCTAGAAGCTTGACTTTAAAGGTTCACTTTGAAGACAAACAACTGGATATCAGGATAGCAGTTAAATTTTCCGGACTCTGAAAGCAGACACTCATGGGCTGGGTTTCCCAGGAAGCACCTGTCAGACCACACATAGGTGCAAGAGATGCAGCTGACTCAAGGTACAGAAGACAGCAAATCTGCAGCCAAGCTGTCTGAAGCAGTTGAGAGAAGAAAAACTTTCAGTTACTCAGGCTGGGAAATTACAGTGTTTGATTTTCACAAGGTACAGTAACACCTACATTGTTTGCCACTGAAAAATTATATTTACAGTCTGTCAAAATGAAATAATGTACTTTAATCCATGAAATTTAGAAAAGCTGAAAGGTTACTTTTAAAATAGCATTCTCTATTGCCTGAAAGTTTTTACTGCAGACTATAAGACACAGCAGTAAATGTAGTCCCTCTTCAGAGCCTGAAAGCTAAAGTGGCAGTGCTGACATATGAAATAGTGAATAATACAATTAAAGTAGTCTGCTTTCCTTCTAATATGAGCTTAGAGATGTCAGTGCTAGTACTCTTCAGAGTAATAACATTGTGCATTATTAAAGACAAGATCTCAACAGCTGTTTAATGTTAATACAAGACCCCTAAACACATTCTGAGAGGCTTCATGTCTGCCCAATATAGGCACTGCAATTTTAACTTACAGAACACTTCCTACCTTCTCTTGCACTCTGAATGTTTATTTCCTGTTTTTTCAGGCAATCATTAATCTTTAAAAAAATAATTAAATGTTCAGAAAAGAACTAAAACCCCTTTCCATATCCCTATTTGAAGAAAAAGAAAGTTATTCTGAGTCAGCCAAGTCTCTGTCCCCTTCCTAGAGCCTTGGTATTCATATCTCGTCTTCATTTTCGCCTTGAGTAGAATTCCACTGTTCCTGTTTTCCAAGACCGCAATACTGGCAGCAGCTGTGATTCGTAAAGAGCCTCATGCAGGATCTGAGTTTAAATTCTAGCTGTTCACACATTGTGTGCTAGCATATGTTATAGGAAACTATAAATTGTGTACAGATGTGTTCTGGAATTCCAGTGAAGCCAAGCTAACAACACTGAATAACAACTCGTGCTCTGTAATTATAAATAATGAATGTACTGTCAAATAACAGAGTTTGTCTCTGTGTTAGGATTTGTCCACTGGCTTTGAAAGCAAGGAGTAAGAATTATAGTGTGAATTTTTAAGCAAGATTTTTAATACAAGATATGCAAACCAAAGAGATATGACTGAGGAATATTTTATGTAAGAGATTCTGATTAAATGAGGACACAAGTTAGGACTTAAAAAAAATATATATATTTGTTTAGGATACTCTTGAAGGTCTAAAGACAAAAAAACATTTACATGTAAGTAAAAAGAAAAAGTATGCACACATTGTCCTGGTTGGAAAAGCAAAGTGCCAACAAAGAGGGAATAGAGGGAAGCACAGTATAGTAAAGGAATGGGTGGTGGGGAGGAAGAGGGTGGGCTGCTGTCAGAGGAAGATGACTCTAATGACCAGGAAGAGCAGGGCTGAAGGGACATGAGCATCCTCAGAGTACCCTGTACATATTCTCTGCTGTGCTCTTGGGCAAAACTGATGATTTTCTTAGAGAGAAGATTGCTCTCTGTAAATTAGAGTTTGAACAATAAATGCTGGGAATATTGACCACCTTTGTTGCATGGAGATGGAAGCTCATCATTGCTCACGTACCAGGTGTGCTCTTTCCATGAGTCCAACAGAACAGCAGCACTGCTTCTCTTCTGACCAGTGGCAAACATAAAGAAGATACAGAAAGCCTGTCTAGAAGAAAGAATTCTTTCCTTTAAGCTGTGGAGACAAAGCAGTAGAGGGGAAAGGCCTGAACACAGTATCAAAATGTGAGCAGAGGTTAGCTAGCAGCTGGCAGAATATCAGACCTCAGTGGCCTGCCCCACTTAGAGCGCTGAGGAAAAGCATCTCAGCATGTGTTTTAAGCTAATCTAGACCAAGCTCTGGTCCCACTATCCTGTCCATTTCAAGCTTTTTGTGCCCTTCTCTGTGACTTTAGCACAAGCACTTATGTGATTGCATAGTGAAGTGGTTCACAGAGCTGGAAAAACTGAAAGCTTATGAAATAAAATAATTAGTTTTCAGCAAGGTAAGTTTCCTGAATGGGATCCATGTGAAATCAGAGAGATGCCAGGACTAATGCAAGAGTGAGGACAGAGGTGTGTAGCCTTGGTCCACAGGGAATGTGCAGGTTACACATTCAAGGTAATCTAGGACTAGTTACCTAGTCCTAGATTACCTTGACCTGCTGCGGAAGCACACCCTGATGCCTCTCTGAAAATATCACAAGCTTCTTTGCAATTCCATAGATAAAATTTTGCCTCTCTGGCTAATAGAGAGAGAGACAGAGACACCTTTTCTTATAAACTAAGATTTTCGTGGTTACTCTACCCCAGGTTGCTTTCCTGATTGAAAGAGGGCTTGTAGGTTTAATGAGAGTACTCTCCAGTAGACAGTAGCAGCAAATCATTAGTGAACAGCATCAGCTCTGTCAGAGACACAGCTTTCAAGATTCATCCTGTGTTTGAAGGTGATTTGCTACATCAAACCTGAGAAAATATATTAATAAGGCAAAGGGAAAAAACTCTGGAACTTTGATTATATCTTGCTTTTTTGTTACTGAGCTTAGCTTTTGCTATAGATCATCTTTCTTCTTGTATTACACATTTCAGTGCATTTCTCCATATGCATAGTATTTGCATCATTTGGCAGAGAACACGAAAACCTAAACGATGATCAGGCTTCGCTGGAAAAGGTCTGTTAACAGAAAACACAGGCAGTTAAATCACATCATATTAAATCAGCAACATTCTTATCCCTGAAGCATAGCATCTTATTATTTATGGACTATTTATTCTTGACTCTTTGGTCTTCTTATGTCTCATGAGCCTGATTAGCTACATATTCGATAGTTTTGTTTTCGCGTCTCTGAAATTCCTTGAATTAATCCATGCAGGTCATTTTTCTAACCCACTTTGTCCAGACTTTTGATACTGCTCAGAGTCTACCTTACAATGTTGATATAGCTTAACACTGGCTGGTCTCCAGCCTTTCTCTGCCACAAACAAAAAGATGAATACTCCTATCCCTTATCTGGGAGGGACAGACGCAGCTGTACTTTCTAGCTCAATTTTAACTGCATATTTCTGAAAGATTAAGTGCTATATACAAATTCAAAGTGAATCTTTTGAAAAAATATCTATGGAAAACATGTAAAAGCACAGAACTAACACTAGAAAGGGCTGTGGCTCAAAAAATCTCAGGTAACATTAGATTGTCTGCCTACAGACTGTCAATGAACAACATAGAATTCTGCTATTTTATTGTCCTACTGCCTTCTATTGTGTTAGATGCTGTATTATTTCCCTGAGTCTTCTCTTAAGGCAGACTATATTTGAATGCTTTATACAGCAATGGTTCCTGATTTTCTGGAAGAACTGGTCTGAATTACATGGCATTATGTCACATAATGATGATGGTAAGAGGCAGCAAACTCTGTTACTGCTTTTTGGCCAGGATAAACTGCAATAGAAGAAGAGGACTTGGTGACAAGTTACACTGGAGGAATTTTTGCAAGGGGTGACACTGGTAATGGTACAGGACTTCACAAAGGGCCTGCCATCAGCTGTCAGACCAGAACCACTATAGTAGACCTGGTATCAAGTACACAGCATCCAGGGTGACTTGAGGTAAGAAAGAAAAACGCAGTAAGAAAGTAAAAATGAAGGTAGTGTTTTGTACAAATAGAATCACCCTAGTCTCAACAACAACAAGACAGCTCTGGTTACTGGCTCTAGCAATTTTAATACTTTTTTGGAGAAAAGCAGCACAAGAGGAACTGCTCCCTCCCTAAGGGTATATGTTGCTACATCAAAGAGCAGCCACTACATTGTTAGGACTTCAGCTGTTAAGACTTAGCATGTTCCTCTGCTTTCTCAACCCAGCATTCCCACTTAACAGAAAAGGAATTAGTTTGGTGATTAAATTATTTCCATCAAATGCTCCCCCTTTCAGCTGTGTTAGCTGTCCTTTGCTGCTTTTTCCAGGCCATTGCATTTCCAAACAGCAGTCCTCAGAATTATCCCATTAGGGAAACAATTAGTTTGCAGATTTTAATTTATCTTGGGCCTTACTGGGACCTTACTGGTATCTGGTTGCATTTCTTCACCTGTTGACTTGCTTCATATATGCCTTTGCTGCCATTTGAATTGATTGCTTTGGTTTATTAGGAGAAGCACTACCCCAGATGCAAAGACCAATGCCCAAATACTGACCACATTGTGCTCATATGAAATGCAGCAGCTCCAGAGCTTCCCAGATTTCAGAGGCAGGGAGAGAACTGCTCGAAAATTTTTGCTACAGGGGATAAATTTCTTGCCTAAGGACAAGTGAGTTCAAACTGGAAAAGGTGAAATAAGCACCATAGCTGAACTTTCAGAGGTCGGTCTTGTCTCAGGGACTTTGGCACGGTCTCCCCATTGGAGCAGGAAGACAGGGTAGCCTTGTGCAAAAAATGAGGCAGCAGCATGACTCTGTTTTTCTCCTTTATAATACCATGGGCCAATATTTGTCCTTGTAACAAAGAAACTACAGACACTTTAACTAGGATTCATCTCTACACGATGCACGTGCTCATTTTGTCTCCTTCCATTTCAATATTGAACCAAGTTGCAGAGACAAATTCTGGCCCCATGGTATTACTCAAGGTGAACAGCTGAAGCATTCAGATAGTCATTTTCTGAATCAGCTTGCAGAGGCTAAGTAGCTAGATTAAAAGAATACAGGTGGGAGAGTGATAAATCCCATGATCAGAGGCATTTACAACGAGCTATGAGACTCTGCTTTGTGCTGTTTGTTGCTTTAGGCTGGGATTTCTAAATCCCAGTCTTTGTTGTTTTCCCAGCTTTGTTTGCTCAAGGCAAAGTGTTTGTTGAATACCTCACACAGAGGCCCCCATTTCTGACTGGGACAGCCTGTAATATAAAATTTTAATGAGACACAGTACCAGTATGGAGAGATATGCCATTCCAGTCTTACTGTTGCTGATATTTCACTAATTTTACCATATGGTCCATGTCTTCAGTATGCTATTTTCCTATAGTTTCAGCCCATATACTGAAGCATAACAAGATGTACACTAAAGGCCACATTTTGCTAGATTTATTCCCCTGAAGATGCGTCCTGTCAGATCTGACCAGCCCCCAAAAAGCCACAGAAACCACACACATGATTTTCCTGTTCTGAAGGCAGCGTCACGGCTGGTTAAACAAATTTCTTTTGACTGGCCTGACTGAAGGGAAGAGACTAATTTCTGAAGCCTGGCTTGTAATGCAACTATCCCTGTCTGGCATAAGATCCTGGACTGCGGCTATTTTTATTATTCCTGTGCTCTAGCTGGAGACTTGATTGCTACAGTCGGGTTCTGTGTGTCAGCAGCGGAGGGTTGGTGCTGCGGAGCCGCCCGCCAGAGCTGCAATCGTAGGATGGATGCGCCCTCCCGTGTTCCAGCCCTGAAGTGTTCGCAGAGCCGCAGCCTTTGGTAATCACGGCAGCTCGACGGGGATTCGGGGCTTTGGGGTTTGGCTGGGTTTTTTTTCTTCAACAAAATTTTGTCAAATAGCAACTCTGCAAAAGCTGTCATTCAATCCGCCAGAATTTATTGGTAAAGATTAAATTTGGAAAAAATGGAGAAGCTTAGACTTGCTAAACAGCAGTAAGAGTAGTGGGGCTGAGCCATTCCCGCATGGCTTTTTTTGCTTATGCAGAGAACCCAAGTCAGAAGAAAAAAGAATACATCCACCAAGAAATTTTGCTACTCCCAAAGAGGATCTAAGAAGGCTTTATACATCCACCTTTTATAAAATCAGTAAATTTCTGTCAAATAGAGCAGGGTAAAGAAAGAAATATTTCAAGGTGACAGTCCCTTTGCATGAACTTCTTTGAAGGAGTGTAGCACCAGCTGCACATTTTGATTTCAGGAAGCCAGCAGAGTTTAGGTAGAACCACTGAGAAATCTTTTTACTTACTTTGATTTTGATGCCATCATTACTGCATCAATTCACCACAAAACATCAAATCAAAATAGTGTCCATCAGTATCTGTGTACAACACTGGAAATTATTGTGTATTTCAGGAGTCTGTGTTTCTTCCTAAAGTATAAGAGCATATTATTAAATTGTAAGCTATCCACATTACAAAGCTGTAATACAAGAATCTCCAAACTGCCCAAGAGATGTTTTTCACTGGCAAGAAAGGTCCTGAAGATGATTCTGTTTCAAGTAGCAGAAGAGTTATGTCAGCTATTCTTTATATTTTCCCTCAGCAATGGCATAGAGTAGGAAAGAGAGGTATTCCTACTGCCCATTTTACTGTAGCTGACTAATCCATCTCAGTTCTTGGCACGTGTCCTCAGTGACTGGGAGCAGGACAGAGGTTGGAGGCTGTCTCCCTGTCTTAGTCTCTTCATGGTCCCTGGAAGCAACTTAGAGATCCTCTGAGCAATGTAGGCAGTAAACTGGCTCTTTAAAGGTGATACTGTGAATAATACCTGTTGGGTGACAACATAACTGCTTCAAAAATGTGCTCTGCCTTCCTTCTTTCTTTATCCTGCTATCCAAGAGAATCAAATTGTCAGTATCTTTATTTGGTTAGAGATGTATTGGACTGCTTTGCTTTCAACAGATTATCCAGTCAGATTAAGTCTTGTCTATTCTTTCTCCCTTTCTTCTTCTACAGAAAGGACTGGTATTTCTGTCTTTGGGTAGTTTTCAGGCTATTTCTCATCTTCTATTGTAGGTAGGGAAATTCCAGATGCATTTTGTTTCTGTTGATCTGTTTTGCCCAGTCACCATAAATTTCAATGTTCTTCCTCTGCTGCATTTGTTCCATCAGCTGTCATAACCGGCAGTTTCTTTAATAGTCCTTGTTCACATGTGAGATTTTCATAGCTTTGAGCTACTTCATTTCTCTAGAGAGAAAAGTAATTTGCACTTTAAACATAAGCAACACTTAGTCCCCATTCAGGCTGATCTTACACTTAGATTTATCAGGTTTGTTTTTGGGTTTTTTTTGCCTGAATATGTTTCTTTCCCTTAAAAAAAAGAATCTTGTAACTGGAACCTGGTTTCAGGCCCTGAAATGACACTTTCTTTCACTCAGGCCAACCAAGAAAAGAAACCTACCAATTACTTCTGAAGTTTAAATCACTTCCTTTTCAATAAGCTGGAAGCTGATGCTGCATCAATTTCTTATTCTGTAGCTCCTGTTAGTATGCCTCAAAAGCCAGTGGGGAAAAAAAAAAAGCTTATAAAGATGACTATAAAAAAGTGGAGATTGATGTTTGTACCATTACTAAATTCTCAATATATTTGATGCATACAATATAAAGTTACCACATAATATGGCAGATTAGGAAGATTCTTTTACAGTTCTAACACCTAGGGCCCAAAACTGGATTTGACGAAAAATTCAAGAGTATACAGAAATGTTTTGCAGAGTTGTTTTATGAACTGAGTTTAAAACCTAGCTGGTAGTATTTCCTAGTCTCCAAAACATTATCCAAGATACATGCTGGCCTTCAGGACCCCAAAACTATACTGTTTGAAGCCAATTTCTATTTGTTGGGGCTGTATCAATCCATATACATCATTTACAGGTAGCTTGCATGAGTTCCATGATATGTTACCAATTATGGCATTTGTGTCCTCTAACCACCATCTTCCTCCAACTAACACAGTTTCCTCTAACACAGTTAGAGGAAAGTTGGGTTTGTCCTGCCAGTTAGAAAGAAGTCTAACAAAATCTACATAAAGAGCCCAGAGCGCTTTAAGGAACTGAAGCAATAATTCAGAATGGAAAGAGGCATCTCCACAATATTCCTGCCCAATAAAACTTGATGTATTTTCCTCTAGCTGTACTTGATAATTTGAAATTAAGAGCATGCCAGTACTGTCTTACAGAAACTTTCTACATCAATACTTTAGAAGAACATCATATAAAATGCAATCAGTGTATTCAAGCAGCAAGACAAAAGATTGATGTTATTAATTTAGTTGAGGAACAACAATTTAAAGTGAACTGGTTGAGTTCTGATACAGAGATGGGTTTCTAAACTAAAGAGGGGATGACATGGAAACTTGTCATTTCTGAAGCCCTCTGTGTCAAGGTTTGCCTTTTCTCCTGACATGATAAAAAAAATACAACCCCTTTCATAAAAATGAATGCAAGGTTTAAAAGAGCTCTGAGAACTAGTCTAACCTCTAATATGCAGACACCATGCGTCACCTCCTATCACACACAGGTACTTCTCAGATAGCTGTTGGATTCATTCTAAACTTCAGGAATAGCTTCCATTCCATACCAATTTTTCCAGTGGTAATATTGTTGCTTGATATCAGTGTACTTCAACAATGGTTTTGCAACAATGAAGCTACTTTGTTTATCTTATGGATTTATAATATGCTACCAGTGGGTTACTAATTTGGGGGGGTTGTTTATGTTTGTTTTAATAAAGATTCATTCAGTCAGGACACAATCAGGCCATTTTGTTGCTACCATACTGTGTTCCCAAGAGACATGCAGGTATACGAAGTGAATGTATTTCACACTAATTTGTGGATTGGAAATCTGGTCAGCTAAGCAGGGCCTCCTCTGGACATTTGTCAAGTCCTCAGTCTCTGTCAGATATCACCATCCGAGCCAACACCCCCTGTAGTGCTCTGCACATTCCATTCTGTGAGGTAGGAGCTTTATCTTCCTTACTGTCTGGAAAACAGATTATACAGTTTGGATGCTACTTAAAAAGGAAGAGCAAACCTGACCATTACTATTACTTTTGGTTGGACAGAATGGGAATTTGTGTCCTATACATTTTACTTAGCAGGCTATAACGTTTATTTACATAACAAGTGGTAGGAGGAAGATCAAAGTGCAAAGATTCCATTTTAAAATGAAGTAATTTGTCAACATTTGTTTTTCCAGTCATTTCAATTTGCATGCAAGAATACTAAGTTTTATCTCTGGCTGTGCTACAGGGCTGTAGTTTATTCACAGCAGGAGAGAGAGCAAACATAAACAGCAAGCTAATGGGCTGAGCCACCATCTAGCTGGAGCTGAAGCTTACCTTAGGTTGATGTCACAGTACAGTAGCTGCAGCAAACAAGTCGATGTGAGCTGCAGATTATAACTTATTTGGGCCATGAGAATGAATATAAGATTTGAAAATCAAGTATGCATTTGAAGAATGTATCTCAGACAGATTGTGATTCTTTCTAATCTATGTACAAGCATGCTGTTTCAAACTGCAAATTGTAGCAGCCTCTCCAAAATACCAAACTGGAAATGCTGTCATCTATCTACAGATGTCTGCTATTTGTCCTCTGGGCTCCTTTAGAGAGACAGAAAACTTTCTGGTTGTTACTCACTTAGAATCACAGTGATTAATAGAATGGTTTGGGATGGAAGGGACCTTAAAGATCATCCAGTTCCAAGCCCTCTGCCACGGGCAGGGACACCTTCCACTAGACCAGGTTGCTCAACTTCCCATTCAACCTGGTCTTGAGTGTTTCCAAGAAGGAAGCCTCCAGAGCTTCTTTGACCAAACTGTCCTAGTGCCTCACCACCCTCATAGTAAAGAATTTCTTCCATATATCAAACCTAAATTTTCCCTCTCTCAGTTTGAACCCATTACTCCTTGTCCTGTCACTCCAGTTCCTGATGAAAAGTCCCTCTCCAGATTCCCCCTTCAGATACGTGCAGGTTGCTATGAGGTCTCCACACAAACTTCTCTGATGCCTTAAATTTGAGCTTTTCTCTTTTTAGATTCTGTGCTGTTTTAATGTATATTTCTGAGTTTCATATTAAGTGCTACTGAGCTCTCTTCACAGAGTAGGTAGACAAAACCTTTTCTAGCTTGGTACCAAGCTACAGGCCCAGGTACAACCTTCAGACCCAAGAACAAAAACAACGGTGAAGTGAGAAGAAAAAACAAGAAGAATGGAGCTTCATAACCTGAACCAATAATTGGACAATCAATTCCAAAATGCTAATGGACCAGAAGTTATAAAAGTGTGAGACCTCATGATCAGTCGCCCATTTTGTGACCATTTTGGGGTACATCCCGGATGTAGCCCAGCTGGGCTCTTGTACTGCCCAAGCGTGCCCATTGAGGCCTTTTAAT
>JAWWMU010000054.1:5874849-5897555 GCA_035048155.1 Cinnycerthia olivascens | reverse complement strand
AAATCCCTACTTTATCCTTTTGCTCTGTCCAGTCTCTGTTCCAGGTCAGCCTCCAGAAGGCATCACCTCTGCGCTGAACAGTCCCAGCTCTCTCAGTCTGTCTCCATAGTGGAGATGCTCTAGTCCCCTTACAAATTTCCTCTGGACTTGCTCCAAAAGTTCCATGTTCTTCATATGTTGGGGGCACCAGGAGCTTGCTCTGGCACTTGGCACAGTCCAGGGGTGTGGTCAGAGGTGGGGGTGATGGCACCTTGAAGGGCCTGAGCTCAGCTCAGCTGGCTGGAGCCTGGTGCAAATAACACCAAGGTTGTGGGGTCACTCCTGAACAGGGCATCCCTGTAAGAGCTGCACTTCAAGAACCTCATGGGTCCCTTCCAACTCAGAACTTTCTATAGTCTGGAAACAAAGATCTGATTCTCTTCCCTGGCTGTGAAAGGAGTGTGACAAAAGCTCAGATGCAGATGTCTCTCCATTTCTGACATTCTGTAAGACTGGGGAGATATTAACTTGTATAAATAAGCAAAGTTACTACTTAACCAACACGAAATATTTTGTCCATTGGCATTCCCCTGCCAAGACAAATATTTTGTGCTTACTACATTTTGTGGGGAATGCTTGTTGGATTTGGGAATCCTTTGCTGGCTACAAGTGTCAATTTAACTTAAATTGATATGAAAATTGAATAATATTATATATATATACATAATATATAACATATATTCTTTATAGAGCATTTCCATAATGAACACAAGTTTTCAAAACTGAATAGGTGTCCTTGGATGAGGAAAGATGGACTTTTTCTTGTTATACTTTCATAGATAATAGAGACTATATTATCCAGTATGATTTGAATTATTTGGAATAGCTATTACAACCTAGAGGATGACTGCACATGCAACAACAGGCTGGCCCTTACCATCAAAACATTCACATAAAGTGTCTTTACTGAGAATGTGATGGCTGCTTCACCTGAATATGAAGAAGTCTGATGCCCTGTATTTGATGACAGCGATGGAGAGAAAAGTACTCCTTTTTAAAATTTATACAGAATTTTTCACTGATGCAATAACAGTAAAATATCTGGGGAAAAAATATAACAGTGAAAATTTTCTTTACTGATATGACAACTTTATTCATTTCTGCATGCAAAAGCTGAATTATTTATTGACATGAGGCAATTTATTCTTTACAGTTGCAGCAAATACTTGTTGATGTCTTAGGAAAAGTTTTTACTTGACCAGTAAGCATAGAACTCAATTTCCTTTTCCAGATATATAGTTTATTGTTAGTTGCAGTCTGGAAGTGCTTCTGCAAGCATGGCTTTGAGCTGGAGCTACAGACTTATTTTGGCCACAAGAGATGAAAAATCACCCAGTCTTTGCGGTTTGAATGAGATTTTGTGAGCGAGATAACCATCTAACTATTGATAAGCCTGGGTATCTCATTACCTCCTGTGAGCTGTCATGACAGATACATATTTTGTTTTTCTGCTGCTGCTAAAAGAGTGAATAGAATTGATCAAATGGGCTGGCGGCAGGAACTGCTCACTGGAAATCTCAGATCTTTCTGGAGGAAGATGGAAATATATGAAAATATATAAGCTGAATTTCAAAAAAGCTCTATGTGAGAGATTGCATCCTGAGCTTAAGGATGAAGTTATCTAAATACCCCGAGAGGAAGGTTTTCTCATTTCTGGAAATCAGAAATTAATGGGAATAAAACTCCTCTATTCTCCCTGTTGGGTTTTTGTTGGGTTTGGATTTTTTTTTTTTTTCTTCTATTGCTCTAAATTTCAGAATGCTTCTCTTCCCATGAGGAGGATCTCTGAGACAACACAAGTAATTGATGGTTGGATAAGAAACTTCTGGAATAAAATGGATTGGATCCCCAAGTCCAGATCTCACAAAAACGAGAGGTCAGATCTGAAGGATACATAACAAGAAAATCAGAAATATTTATACTAAATCTTGATGGATGCAATAACAAAGCCCGACCAACAGACATTGCAACAGACTTCTGCTAGAGCTTTTGGCCATTTCTGACTTACCTTTCCAGATGATTCTGTACTAGGAACAAAATTAATAACTGTACTGTAGTTCAGACTTTAAAGCTTGTCCCTGGGACATGAGTTTCCAAGCACCTCTGTCCGTACTGGTTGCAATTTCAGACTTTAATTTTCTCTGATGTAGAAGCTTGATTACAAGAACAAATGTGGAAGCCCAGTTCAGCATGTGCTGTGCACATTTATTCTCCTTTGGCAGCTTGTAGGAAATTCTTGTGGCCAGAAAAAGCCCAATTTTCAGAGCACCTGCCTCTGAGACGCTTTCTCTTGCACATCTCTCAGTCTCTCATTTCTGGCACATGCATTGACTCTCCTGTGGGCTCCACACAGAAGACTTTGAAGTGTTAAAAGAGTCTTTGATATAGTGCCACAGCAATTTAATTATTTTCTCCTGTGCTGCCACAGCTACACTAAGCTTAAGGAATTAGATGGGATGCAAGATTTTAGCTTTAACTTATAAAAATGCAAATGATCTGGAATTAAATTGCTCAGGAACTTGACTCTCCATCATACAGTGATAAGAAGCACTTGAGCTGCAGTTCTTTCCCATGGCACAGAATTCTGCCTGAGTGATCACTGGGCTGGGAGCTTTTCCACCTCACCTCCTCTTCCTATCTCCAAAGAATTTAATGTGCTACAAAGCACTTATCTGCCACTCCACTCTGTTTTCAAGGAGGAAGCGACCTGGAGTACGGATCAGATTTTCACAAAGTCCTTTCTGTTGCACTTCACATTTTTATCCATAGAAAGTCCTCCAGCTGCTCAGAATATCAGTTTTCCAGGGCTCCTTTTGCACAAGAAAATCAACAAACAAATACCAGCACATACCTTGTGAGCCCCTGGGCCTTTACGCCACCTTCTTGATCTCTTCTGCCTTTGAAAAAAACAATTTGAAAGATCTCCCGTTGCTGATTTTATGCAGTATCTTTAGAGGATTACAGCAGATAAAGAAATACAAGTTTTATTCAAGGTGAGAAACCAGCATGATTACAATTCGTTGTCATTCAAGCACATAACAGACAGACTGCCTCTGCATCCCTGTCTCTTTTCCCCTAAATGTGGTGTGGAGTTTTAAAAAGAGAAGATATTGTCTTTGTCTTCCTTATATATTTTCTCACCAGACACATTGGATTATTGGAATTCTCCCAGTGGCTTTCCTGACATACTGGACTTGAGGCACATATACATACATGACATCTCTCCCTCATAATCTGATTAAATCATCTCAGTTTCCACATTTTATTGACCCTATCACCTGTTTATTGTTTCCTCACTTTGAGCTGAACTTTCCCCTTCTCCTGCACCCCCAGAGCCCTACAGAATTCTGTGCCTCCTCTGTGAGCCTTCCCCTGATTTGCTCCACCTTCTCTTCAGTTTAATTCTGCTGTGATGTCAAATCTGCCTTCATCTGCTTTTTCCAGAAAATGCTCAGTGCCCTGTGTGCACATGGTCTGTGCACAGACAAACCCTTGGAACTTGCTTGTATTAACAACTTGCAAAATCTCCAAGGCACATGGGCAGAGTGGCAGAAATGCAACTGAGAGCTGAGGTTCTGTCAACGAATTTCCTCTTGTGATAAAAGGCTTTCGAGGCTGTAAAACAGAAACACACCAAATCCATGCTCTGGTGTAGGGTGCAATGTGCTTGAAGAAAACAATAAACACAATCTTCCCACTCTATATAGCACTTCATAAATATGTGTTTATTTCCTCATCTTTCACCAGTTTTACAGTTTTAACCAGTGCCTCAGTGGTAATGTTTGTCAGAAGCATACAATGGAACTTCGGATAGTTCTATTCTGTAGTTATGAAATTAAAAACAAATTAACAGGCCTTTCCTTATGGAACTGTGACAAAAAATAATGAAACTAATATTTTTATAACATATTATAGAGTTACATAAGATTTCAACTTACATTTCAATCTTACTCCATGTACTGTATTTACACAGTTAACTAATTAATTATTTACATTTTTCAAATTGTGTAGTCATAAATCTTCTTATATTGTACATTCTAGTTTAAACTTTTATTACAGAAATTATTTAACACACATTCCAGACACTGCAATTTCAATATTTCACATGAGTTCTAGGAAATTTCTGCCTGGTTTCACTAGTGATGTGTCAAGATGCCTCCTTCATAGGAAAATACATATTACAAAGGAATTTTATAATATTCAGAATCTTGAATTTTGAAAAAGCTAAGTACATGGGATGTAGTAATGATAATGGTATTTCCTTTTCTATGCATTTTTTTTTTTTTTCTGGAATGACATTTTATCTGAGATGTAAAATTGTTAAATGTGTGGGCTTTTGATAAAAATTTGAAATTTTACATAAATGTCAGCCTTCTATTTACTGAGAACTACTCCTATCCGCATAGATATATAAATGTTATTTATATATCTATATCATATTATCCAGAAAAGTCTATATCTACATAAATAAACGTTGGTATTATATTAGGAAACTTCCCACTATCCTTAAAAAGCAATGTGCTCAAGTACAATATTCAACTTCTGACACAGACACAATAGTAAATGTGACCTCTAATGGTAATACTTCCTTCCAAGGGAAGTAAGAGGTACCTGTTGAATTTGGAAGACATGGCAGACAACTTATGTGGACCCAATGAAGGAAATTTTATATATCCAGTCCCAGAAATGTTATGCAGGAGCATCTGACACAGCAGACAACTTTGGGTCAACTTTCCGTGTTACATGTAACTACTTCAATAATGTCTTAATAGAAAAAAGTTAATTATAGAAAACCCTTACAACAGTTAATGCTGTGTTGTCTTCTCTCCTTACAATAATATGCATTTTTATTAACAAATGATTGCAGATACCAAGTTTAAAGCAAATGGTCACAGATTTCATGTTTCCTTTATTCTGTTATTGGTAGACACTGTTAGGCACAATATGACATTCTTTGTAAACATAAATTTTGATACATTAGACCACGAACTGAAGTTACAGAAAGCAGTGCACAGACATGTGAGAAGCACAGATCCATGGACATTCCAGGCACAAACGCAGCCATCTGGGAGGCCTGACCCTGCATCCATCACAACTGAAACACCAGGCTGACACCACTGCAAAACAAATGCATCCTAGCTGCCAAACACTCTGGCTTCTGAAATAATTCTCTTTTTTATCTTCTACCACTTTTATAATATAGATGGTCTCATAATCACATGTTGGTAAAAATGTATTTTACTTTATTTACCCTGAAACACCTAATTATTACAAAGTCTGTGTGAAGAACTAAGGCCCCTAAAGCAAGTAATGTAACACATTTAGAAAGCTCTCTTCAAAATATGTATCTTTATATTTTGAAAAAATTGAAAATAATCTTCCAATAAGTCATAAAAGAAAATCTCTTGAAGATTTTTTATTTCCCAAACTTAAAAGTACATTACACTTTCTGTGCAACACTGGGCAACTCAAGAACCAAACTGAGGAATAGTAGGTCTGAACTTTTAAGTGTATTGCTTATTGCAACTACATAACCTGCTTGTGTATGGTAGGCACAAATTAATATGAGCTATTTACATCCAACTGAGCAAAATTAGAATTCTTATCAGAAAATATTTATTGAAAAAAAAATAGTGCACTTAAATTATGCAAGTTTTAAGAAATTCTTCAGTATCCCATGGTTATATGAAGAAACATTAATTTTAGTCTATAAACTCATAGAGGATTTTTGTTCTGCTTAATGACCCACGAGCAATCTGAGTATACAGTTACTGCTACTGTTATTGGGAGCTAGCTTTCTTTGTCTGAATAATCAGGAAAAAAAAGTATTAAATTATTTAACAAAAAAGCTTTGGAAACATATATTAATCTTCCTTTTCTAACTTGCTAGAAATGGAGAATAAGGCAACAACTGAGATAAAAATACATCTTGCTTTGTAAACCAAGCTCCTTGATACATTTCTTAAAAGTGAACTTTCATGCTGAAAAATTGCAAGGCCTTAAAAGAGAAACTTTAATTACTTTGACAAGACCAAGCCTTCTGTTTAATTCAGTATTTTAAAGCACTCCAAAATATATTGAGAGGGATTTATTTCAGTGTAATAGATGAGCCTTCAGCATTAAGTAACTCCTTTTTATGGCCAAAAAGCTTCTATAGCATCCTTCAAGACTGAATAATGTTTAGAAAAAGCCACCAATTTCCATTATAACCTTCTATATTCTTATATTATAGAAGTATTCTAACCTAATTCCACGGAAAAACAACAGATGGTGTGCTAGTATCTTTTGAATCTTTTGAGTTATAACCAGACCTCAAAAGCAGGCCTTGCTGTCTCATATGGTCCGTATGATCATGGAAAAGTTCTTTTTTGCCACTCAAGGTAGATAAATTTCACTGACCAAAACTGGCTGATAAAGTTATGGCAGGAGACAATGAAGTAATGACAAAATCTTTCCATAAGTCATTTTAGGTCTAAAGTACATAGAAAAATTGCTCAACATAAATAAGACAGACTAAAATTCTCCTATTTAGAGAAGGGGAAAAAAGAAGAAAATTATAAGACTTCTGAACTCATTTTTCATGCTGAGCAAAAAAATTCACTTTTAAGTTCACTCAGTGCTTGATATCCTGCTTTGTCCACTTCTTTGGTATTCAGTTCTCCTTCTGCAAATTCTAACAGAATTTTAATGGTCATCTTACTTCAAATGAAAGAGCAATGAGCTGAAAGCATAACCAGAACAACAGATGCCATAATACTGCAGAACACGTTGGTTCTAATGATTTCTGTCTCTTTCTATTCACTTCTTGTAATGATTGGGGGCATCTGCAAATGCAAACTTCAGTCTGTAGGCCTCTGCTAGGAGTACACTGATGTCTTCATTTCCCCAGTGTACTGTGGGCAAATTCTGTAAAAATATCAGTAACTCCTAATTGAAAAGAAAAAAAAAAGAAGTAAATATGTTTTTTCAAATTGCACTGTAATAATTATGTATTGCTTATACAATGATCATTTATAAGCACTCATGTAAAACCTCTTTATCCCAAACAAATCTGAGATGTAACTAGGTTTAATGATTTTTACATAGATACTTGCTATTCAACCTTTCAATTCAGAAACCTGCTATTAATTGTAGCTGAAATATGGTTGCTTTCTAGATAACATTTTTTTGAGAAAAATAATGTGTTGTTGCATATCCAAAATATTTTTATGCTCCAGGGCATGAAGTTATACAATTGGATACAGTTCCAAAATTATGGATGATTGCTTAATCTGGGATTCTCACACCAATGCAAAGATAAGCTACTGCTGTACTTATACATGAAGGATTATGAGATAAATTATGATTTTGGTCAGTTGCAGTCAACACCCACCTCGATTCTTAGCCCAGGTTTCCCACTCTGCTGGTTTCTCATCCCAAAATATTGTCCTGTGGGTCAGCTTTTCCTGTCTCTCATATTAGGTTTAGGTGAAATTCACTTCCAAGAAGCCTAACCCCAGAAAAGAAGCCCACTGGGACAGTGCCTGTATGTGCAGTCAGGTGAACACACATCAAAATCCACCACGATCCTCAGCAGCACAAAGCCTCAAATCCTCACCTGTAGGCTGAAACCTGCCAGCTCTGAGAGGGCTCTCTGGAAGATCAGCTACCACAAATTGTCTCCTGACTTCATGCAAACGATAATTTTTATAAGACTCAAACTTTCACTTAACTCAGGAAGTCAGTTTGCTCTTTAAAAAAAAAAAAACAAACCAAAACATGGTGACCCATAAGATCAGAAACCCTCAAATGTGATGCAAAAGCCACCCTAGGCCAAATTTGAAGTTCATGTTTGGAAATTTCCATAGAGCAGATCACCTGTCTCGTGCTTTTAATTGTTTGGATAAACTGTGGCAAAAAAGTAAAAGAGAAGTTTTAGATGAGTCATAACAAAATAAATGTGGATTTTTATGATGGGAGGTATAAGGCAATCTTAGGAATAAGTGAAGTTGTTAAGCCTGCTTGTATCTTCTAGGTGCTCTGTTTTTGCAGAAAAAAATGCAGATAATTTGTGCACATTTGTATACACGCATATGTATTTGTGAGGATGTATATATTTTTGTGTGAATATGTCTGTAAAGATTTATTCTAAAGACCAGAAATAAGTTAACAGGAATGCTATTAAAAACACAGCCATTATCTTGTTATAAATCAGAATCCTGCAGTATCATGTATAAGTACCCAGGGAAATTATTCTTCTTCATAAGAGTCTTATTTTCCTTTGTTCCCCCTTCTGCCTCCTCTGCACCTGCTTTCACAGAAGATAGCTGTAGAAACCCTTAGCAAGGATTCAGTGATTTTAGGAAATAGTCAGGAGCAGAAATTAACATTAAATTATTTCTTTGTGTTTGTGAAAACATTATTTTGGCTTCATCTATTTCATGGTCTTGCTGTACTAGTTCTTATAATATGAAAAGAGAAATGATAGAAGTTGAGCAGTACTGTATATTTAATTATGAATAATAAGTAGTAATGCAGCAGAGTTAGCATGAGAATCTCTATTACACTTGAGAGAACACATTTGTAATAAAGTATTGTACAATTGTCAAAATCCCACTCTTTTTAAACAATTTCTATGTACTTATTTGAAAATTATGCTGATAACTATAATTAATAAATTAGCAGTAGAGAGTAGGAGGGGTGTATGGAGGGATCATAAATGCCTACCTCCATGAAAGTGTTTTTCTCCTTTTACAAAAGTAACTTTCAAGCAGTCCTGAGATGCAGCAATTAATTAGGTGAGCTTTGTGAAATTACCTTTTTTACTGTTTGTAGTCTTAAGACTTTTCTGGGTCAGATTTCTGGTGCAAACTGGGGCAATGTTCATATTGCTGGGGCAGTGTTTTGATTTTCTTTTGGGCTTTGGTTTTCTTTGGGCTTTGGAACATCCAAACTATAGCTTTGATATCCATGCTATATGAAATCTAACATATAGCTGAAATCTGAAATAAGATTGTTAGTGATGAACTAGTTCAATACTTCTACCATTAATTTCAAATTTGATAATAATTTTCATCTGAATTAAATATATACATAAATGGCAGAATAATGCATTGACTGTCCAAGACCATATCTGAGTGGGGATTTTGCCACTGTTACCAAAGGAAAAGACCAAAGTCTAAGACTGATACTGACTAGTGAATATGTGTTATAAATCCAAGTAAAGTAACTGGCCAAAGACTTGTATTATCATCTAAAGATAAGTCTTATTTTCCTATGCTTGAGTACAGAGCTTCAAAACTTGCTCAGATAGAAATAAAACTTACATCTTCTTAAAAATAAAGTTGATAAAAGCCTTACTAAAGAAAATGTTATTTTCTTTAAATAAGAAAATTTTATTTTTCTTTAACTGCTAAAGAAAATCACGCTGCCTTTACTGCTGCATATGGAGCATTCTTTGGAAAGAAGGAAACTGCTATAAAGAAACAATCAAAAACCCCAAAGTCTTTGTACAAACATACTAATTAATATTTATAAGACCACATGGCAAGTTTGTCTAAAACTGCTCAATTCAGCATTTTACAGTTTAAAAAAAAAAAAAAAGCAAGAATTATTACAAGTGACTCAAGCTTACTAATTTATTTTTAATTATCATTCTTTTTTTTTTTTTGCCAACAGATAAATAGGAACTACGAAGCAGCATGTACAAATAAGGCACACATACCAACTTCTTAGATTCATTTTCCTGTCCACAACAGTATTAAAATATGAGGCACTCTTTGAAATATGATGGATCATAATGTGAATTAATATTCACCATTAAAAACTTGTAGGTGACAAACTGCCTGGTCTATTTCAGAAGAAAACTGAGCCTAAAAATCAATATTTGTAAAATATTCCTGGAAGAATTTTGTATTCTGCTTAATTTATGTGGCATTGTGATGACACCTGGCTGAAGAATCAGGGCAGCCAGTAGCTCATCATCAGAGCCGGGGTTTCTAAAATCCCAGTCCAATGTTTTGTTTGTATTTTGGCTGTATCAACAAAAAATATGCTCAAAATTACATCCTTTGAATTTGGCAAATAGAGTGCCCTGGTTTCCTGGATCCTTCCAGAGAGGAGCAGCCGTATTAATCCCTTGAGCTGGGGCCCATCCGCGTGGCCCAGGCTGCCAGCACAGCTTCAGCCCTGTCTGTTTGTGGTGTCATGGAAAGGCATCTCCATCCTCCCTTCCCTCCCTCCTTGCCAGCCAAGCAGAGGAGGAGCAAGGGACCACTTGTGTTTGCTCCTGCCCCTCATGGAACACAGAAAGTGAAGAGATTTTAGGCACAGTGTCACTTGCACAATTAGGGGCTGCAGCTGATGTTACCCAGGACAGTGTGAGAAAACTGGCATTTTTTAGCAGGGAGAAGAGAAGGCTAAGGCAGGATCTAAGAGCAGTTCTGCACAGAGAGGGCTGGAAAGAAGAAAAGAAGTGCCAAGAGGCAATAGTAACAAGCTGAAGCTAACTTGTCACACGAAGCTAACCTGTCATAAGAAAACAATCCTTTGCAATGAGGGTGCCAGGGAAACTGTAAACCTGTCCACTGGGATTTTCACAGTTTGCCTGGCACACCCCTGAACAGGCTGCACAAGCTCCAATGTGAGCCTGGTTTGCAGCAGCAACTTGCACTATGGACCTCCCTTCCACAGTGAAATTTTCCAGCGTTTTATTTTTTCAAGGACATGCGCTTAAACAGAAAAGAAATCCAAAAGTGCAACCAAAAAAAAGCTAAACATTTACCCCCTTGGACCATTTCAAGAAACAATAAAGGTATGTCTCCTGACAAGTAGAAATATGTATTTTTCATCTGTAATTAAAGGATAGAGGGGGCTGGTGCAGCAGAATTGCTGGGTCAGGTTATGAATAAATTACATGTCTATAAATCAAACTCACTTTTAAGTATGGCAAAAGATCTGAATGTAAACTATATACTAACCTTTGTAAGAGATTTCTGGTTTACGTTGACTTATTTAACCCACAATTCTGAAATAATTCTTCAGTACATTTGAAATTCAACATTTTTGTTACCAAATTAAAACCTTTTTTTTGTAGAATTTCACTAATTGTATTTCCACAACTTGAACTACATTTGGATTTACATGATACTTTACATGTGTGTGTTTGTAAAATATGCTAAAACACTTTAGATATAGCATGCTCAACTATGCTACTATATATAAAGTATTTTTAAACACTTAGAAACAGCTATATAGACAGCAATTTTAAAGTAAATGTACTTTCAAAATGTATTTTTTCTCAGATAATTAACATGTATCTAGAACTATTCTCTTCCTCTTGTAGTCAAGACAAGACAGTGGTAAACTGGAAGTGCTGTGGTATAAAAGCACCTCTAGATATATGAAGAATAAAGAATGAAGTCTATGTTTTACACACCACAGCAATGGCTGTTGTCAGACACAAAATTATTCCTGAGGGAAAAAACTGTTATCCCAGAAGATCCAACACACATATCTAAAATAGAATACCAGACTGCCAGATAGACAGCTCAAAAAGGTGATTTCCAAAGCCTTTATCCCTCAGTTTCCTCTAAAATCAAAAAGGTCAAGGTCTGCTCCTTGTAGATTAAATCAAAACTGAATATTAATAAAACTTCACTAAATATATTTATAATAATTATTACAAAGTTATCAGCCTCTTCCCCTCATTGAGATTTTAACCCATGTTAAACTCAGCATATTAAAACAATCTTTAAAAACCCCAAACCCAGAGTAAAGAATAACAAAAACAAATTTTATCATGTTTTGGAATCTGGTGCATTACCAAATTTCCTTATAGTATGACATCTGCTATAATCCTGTTAGAAATACAATTTTTAGCCTAAGATTGGCCAATAATACTGGTTATTTGGCAATGGCTATCAGTATTTGTTATGCTATTTATTATCACCCCTACTCTGACTCCATAGGTGGATCTTGAAGGAAGGAACATCAAAACCAATTACAGAAAAAATAACACATTGATAGTTTATAAAACATAAAAATATTATTCTAATGAGTAGAACACTCACTAAGGTATCTTCTGTACTAATCAAAGCAATAGATTTACTTTGAAAATCCAGAGTTTTGTCTGTGTGAATTATTGGCAAAGTTCAATTGCAAGATGTTTTTTTTTAATAGAAGAAACTTAACAGGACATAAAACCAGTAATAGTGTTTCCATTTTAGATAATATAAAATGGCAGTAACTAAAGTTAAAACCAAACTTGAACGTACTGAGGACATTAACAGAGTTAGTTTTTAGTGTCAAAACTGAGAACTGATCTATTAATTTAATGAATAAAGGCACTCCTAAAATTCAGTACTTTTCTATGAGAGTTGTTAATCCTTCCTGCTGTTAACTGCAATGTAATTACAGTCTGAGTACTCCTGGTCTACCACAGCTCTATTTTATACTGATAGGCAGAACCTACAATCTTACTATATTTTATAATCATAAATTTTACAATATTATAATTTAGGACTGTATACAAGTAACTTAAAGGTAAATAAAAATTTGTATTTAATCTTCAATGATTTGATAAGAAAATGTTAACAACTATCATTTTAGCAAGAGCTCTATGTATTACACATTATGAACACATATAAAACACTGTAAAATTGATGCCAGCAATTTGATTAAATGGCCCCTTTACGAAATTTATTTGTACTTTCAGAAGTTGTACTTGAAATCTCAGAACATAGCACCTACTTTTAAAGAACTAATGAAGTGAAATTCTATTAAAATTTATTTGGAGTAATTATTGAGACAACCTAAGGAGAAAACCAATTATTGCCAGAGGAAAAAGATGCTCATTTATCTTTTTAGATAATAGAAGAGAGAAATAAACCCTATGCAGGCATTAAAAAGAAATCTAAATATTTCCATGGTTTTATGGGAAATTGCACAATGTTGGACCAGAGAGCTGGACGATGATTGATGCATTTGTTTGCAACCAGATGTAACCACTATACATGCAAAAAAAATCCTTAATATAGGGATTATTTAATCTCTATTTCCTTTACAACATTCTTTTTCACTTGATTGCCTTAGGTATAGTCAAGTGGGAAAGGAAAGGATGCTTAGTGCCAAGCAGACATCCCGTCTGTGGGTCCCTTTCCCTACACTGTGGAGCAGACAGACGGACAGATGTGCCAGAGCTGCAGTGCCTCACACCCTGTGAGAGCTGCAGTAACCAGGCTGTCACAGTGCTGTGCCATGTCAACCTCTAATCCTCTTCCCAGATATTTAAGATGAAGGATACCTGCTGCTTTGGGACTCAGCCAAGCTCACTCCAAATCCTCTCCCTCCAGCCTGCCCTGCTATCACAGCAGTGACAGGAAAGCACAGGTCCAGCACACACTGCAGAGCCTGGATCACCTTGCTCAGCTGCCTCAGTGCTACCTCCCCCTTCTCTCTCCCCTTGCTGTCGATATGATAGTGCACCAAATGAATATGGCTCTAGCTCTGAGACAAGTTCTCTTTTCTTTCTTGAGCATTGTTTCTTGCAATATGCTCAGCAATATTCCCTGTGCTGCTGCCACTTCTTACTTCTCCAGATGTCCTAACCTGCTAAGCAGACTTGCAAATAATGAGCTCTATTTCTGGAGTGCTGTGCATCTTATTAATTACCTGTGTCTTGGAGTCAGAGAAAACATTTCTTTCCTGTTGGGCCCAGCTGGAATTGAGAATACTAAGATTTCAAAATCTAATATTAAATAGATAGTAGGAATAGGTCACCTACTGCAGCTCAAGAAATATTTGCTGCAGATACGGGTTAAGAGGCGTAAGTGGACCTGGATCCTTCAGTGGTACAGCTGAGTCCCTGTGCTGCTTCCTGAGCATGGAAAGCACATGGCAGCAAAGGCTCACATAGCACAGAACAGTCCCTTTTGAGTCCTGGATGCAAAAATGCCTTCCTGGTTCCTGTAACTTCAAAGACTATGGATGCACCAAAACTCTGAGAAGCACAAGAGGAGGCAACACTGATTTATCTATGCTAAGTGGTAGAAGCATTGAAGTCCACACTCAACACAGTCTGAAAGATTTAGGAAACATTTTTGGCCAGTCATAAATCAGTGTCACTCAAAAACTTTCACCTGGAATGTGAAAGTTTAGAGGAAAGAAATAAGAGTCAAAAAACCCCAACTCAAATATTTGCTGAAATACTGTAACATTTACCTTCCTAAATTCAATGCTAAACTTGATCTTTTCTTGTACATTCTTTTATTGTACATTACTTACATTATGCTCCTAGAATTCCTTGAAAGGAACATTAATTCTTTCAATCAGTCTTATAGATCTTAATTTTGACCTTTTTTTCACACACCATGACATGTCAATCAACAGACTACAGCACACGGAACTCAGAAGAGCAGGGATCTAACACAAGAGAAAAAATGTTCAGAATTCCAACTAGACTTAATGCATCTTAAAATAAATATTTTTAAAAATCTAAATATTTTAAAGGTTCATTTCTTTTGCTACCAGCTTACATTCAGCACCTGAAGGACATAGTGGTTCTCAATCCTTTGATTCATATACAGTATAAATATATATACATAAATACATATATTCTTTGATTCATATATACATTTTATTTCTTCATTTCAACTGATCAATCTGCCATTAATCCTTTGAAAACACAAAGAAGTCTGCTATTCTTATAATTAATATCATATTCCTAATAGGAACTTCATAGAAACACACCTTAACATCCTGAAAATGAAAGCTTATGGAAAGTTGATGGTTTTATCATTTCTCTTTCATGTTTTCCTTTTCATAACTACTGAAAAAGATTTTAGGACTCAGCATACCAAACTAGCAATTAAAGTCCTGTTTCATCCAGTATGGATCTCTTACACAAGTCATTAGCAACCTTAATTGCTAATCATAAAATATGTGGTTCTAAAGGACTGTGTCAGAGAAGCTGTGCTTAGGTTCAGCTCACTTAGCTGAAAAGAAGATTTACATCTTCATTTCCAAGAGTATTGGTTAAAAAGTATATTAAAGGACCACATCTCAACTGGTATTATAGGTAGTCTTATTACCTTGGTCTCAAATAAAAACCAAAGCCACAAGTAATCTCCATCCCTAAAACAAGAATCAAATTTGCATGTTAGATCTTTCTCTTAACTAAACTTGCTATCCACCCATTACTATCTCAAGTTTATAAGACAAGGTTAAGGAGTTAGAATCAAAGCAAGTATTGCACAGAACAAATAGGATTTAAGGTCCTTTCCATCCCAAAACCTATGAGTCTGTGGTACTTGGACACTGATTTAAATTCTAACTTAAACTGGACAGTCAAACAAAAAACAGTCTTAGGCTCCTTCTCACATTTAAACTAGAGAAAACAGAACTTCCATTTTGCACATCTCATATGGAAACTGAGTATCTCAGGAAGCTTCACACCTGTATCTAGGAAAGTTTTAGAGTTGACAGAGCAGTTCCAATAGAGCTGACAGTTCCAATTGCTCAGAACAGAACAGCCCTGAACCACTCTGATTATAATTTTTTTGCCATATTGTTTTATGAAATATTGTTATATTGATGGTATTTGGAGATATGCGTACTTCTTTTGTGTCAAAATACAAATCATAACAAATAAATAATAAAAAGCCCAAGTATGTAATTTACCACTAGTTCCATCCAAAACACAACAAATAAAGAAGAACAGATGCAAATATCCAGAGTATAAAAAGTCATGAAGATTGGTTATCATTCTGTAAAAAGAAAATCCAAACAAAATCTATCCAAACATAGAATGTACTGTACCAATTAAGGGCTGCAGCAATTATGGCAGAATTTAATTTCTGAAATGACTTACCAATAAGTTACTACATTCTATCTATTTTTTTCTGTAGTCAAGCAAGATCAAAATATTTCTATTGCAGATTCCAAGAGAAAATTTAGAATTCTGCTTCTCCATGGAGTCCATATGCTAACTACTCTTCTTGGTTTAGTTTCCCTGACCATAATTTGGCAATGCATTTTAAGTGGGACAATTCTACAGCTACAAATTCACACATATTTAATTTTCTTATCTACAATGACTTAGATTTTAACACTATAGTATGAATAGCAAAAAGCTCAGTCAAAAAAAAAAAGAAAGAAAATCATAAAATACCAACTGGACATAATGAAGCAGAGGACAAAAGTGTATAAAATTGTATATATTTCTAACATTAAGTAATTATTACATTTTGACAAAATGCTGTAAATTGTTCTGAGTAAAGTCCTATCTTGTTTTAGAGAAAACATATCTTAAGGATGGCTGATGCAAAATTACCTGTTTTCTATGATTTAAGTAGTTCTGCCTGAGATATGTAACTTTTGCATCCAATAAATGTCACAGTGCAGAGCCTACTTAAACTAGTGTATTTTTAGAAGTAAAACAAGTAGTCCTAAGCACAGTTCAAATGGAATATTGTCAGTATCCTAGGGGATATAGGACTGAGAGGCCATTTCCATAACATTGCTCAATCACCACCAAATGAAACCACATTTTGGTGTTTTGTTCTGAATAACAAACAATCATTCCCCACTTGCCATGTCAAAGCCCATGAAGCATTTGTGCACCTCTAAGAGACTTAAGGACAGCAGTACAGAGAGCCAATGACTTGGCAGTGGAAGAGACCTTCATGAAGACATCACAGTTAAAGGAAACAACCTGCCCCATCTGATAACAGAAAATTTCCCAGTTAACTTGAGAAGCCTCACAAAAATCAATAAGAAGTAATCTGAAAATCTGTTCATCTCTGAGGAAAATGCCACTGTTCAAATTAAGAAATCAATTAAGCTTCCTTGGTGAGCACAGCATGCAGGCACAAGAGCACAAGACGGGGGATCACCCAAGATGCATAGGTTTTCCTAATGAATAAAAACAACAACATTCCCACAAATTTTTATCCATTCCCTGATGCTTTAAGAAAAAAATATGTGATATAGAATGCTTCAGTCAGAGAGAAATTACAAAAGTGCATCCACAGACAACAGACTGAAGCATCAATTCGAATTAACACAATGCAATCCGACTGTACGCTATAAGCTAAAGAATTAAAATATCCTAAACTAATGAACACTATATGAGAAACATGATTAATAACTGAGACTGTGCTCAGTTTGTGTGGGGACAAGAAAAATCTCAAACGAGGATTAATCTTCCTGTACCACAAAATAACATAAATTTATCAAGCTTTGTTAGAAAATATATGCTGCTTTTTATGTCCTGATATTTCACTTATAAGATGCTTCACTTTATCTAATGGTTTATAAATCAAAGTGAAATAATTTATATACTTTTTAACCTTTGCCAAAATTACATTATGACTTAAATCTTTACTCCTGTTATAAAGCAATCCAAAAGCATTCTAGAAGATGATCATATTCTCTATCAAGCTTTGCGTCACAAGGTTAAACAAGCAACATTCTAATACTCTCTGCTAAGGTCAGTTCTTCATTTCCCAGTCTACTGTTGTTAAACACAATCTTAAAGAAATTACATAAAACTCAAATACATAATTCTCATGCAAGTCCCAGAGAAATGCAATTTTTCAAAACAAAGAATATATTACTGGCACCATGGAAAAATAATAACTCTAAATGGAGTACTCAGAAGCCCTAAGACCCTGGATTTCTAAGACAATTAAAATACTATCACACTTTCTTTATATAATATTTAATTGCCTTTCTTACACATCACTATACTGATAAAAATAGATATCTACAATTCAACTTTGACCAGTCAGAATTTGAGATCAAATTTCTATCGAAGATGATAAATGCCTCAACTTTCATGAAAAATATGTTTCTGTAAACCAACAGTTGAATGCAGGGTTTATTCTTTACTTATGTACAAAAGAACATGAGAGAATTTCATGTCTTTTCAGTACAGTGGGTGACAATGGGCGAGGTTAATCTTTTCTGACTGCTCATTTTTAAGATGTGCAAGGTGAAAGTCCTTAAAGCTCTTAGACATGACTACCTCTTCTTGGTAATCCTGGTCCACACACATAAGGAAATAAACAAGTTTACACTCAACCTTTAAAAGAATCTGCACATTGAGAGCAGTGGCCTCTGTCATGGTATCAATACCCAAACAGCAGTTTGGCCAAGGAACACTCTGACAATTGCACAGCAGCTCCAGAATGGTCACCAAAGACCAAAAAGGTCAAAGCCTTTAATTTTCCACTATGTAAGAAGAAATATTACTAAAATCAGAGAGAATCAATATGGAGAGAAATATATTGTTTTCCTAATAATTATTTTAACAAGTGATAATTAATATTACATAAATGGAATATGAGTAACATTTGCTGTATTTCTCCCAGGTGTTGGGTTCTTACACCCACTTGCTTGAGTAAAAATTCCAGTTACATTAAATAGAAGGTTATGGCCTTCAGCAATTCAAAGGAAAGCCTCAAAAAAAAAAAAATCTATCTGAAATGGTTATCCAAGGAACCAAAACCACATATAAGCCAAATAGGTTTCAATTAAGGGCAACATTATATCAAAATTCCTTTTCTTTGGACAACTGGACTTGTGACATTATTTCTTTTACAAAACCGTACCTTGTGAATAAAATGTCATTTTGTCTAAATAAATAAACATGACCAAAAGTATTTCAGGGTCTGGCAAAAAACACAGTAACAGTTCTAATGGATAAACATTCCAGTGATGCATTGTGTGGTATAGCATAAGTGTTTGAGGGGCTGATCACCGACAGTGATGCATCTCTCATCTGTTTCTGCTTCTTTAGCAGGGAGATGAGAGGAGGAATTCCTGTATTTATCACAATCATCTCCTAGAAAGGAAACTATAGCAAAGCTTGGAAGATGTGATCTTTTCTCACAGAAGAGAATAAAGATGTCAACTACATGAAATATAACTTTCAGAGGTAATTTCTGCTGGCAATTTCGGGTTGCTTTAATAGGCTTGCCTGTGAGCTGGCACTGTCATAGCAGTTTCATGCCATTCTCTGTCATCTTTTCTCAGGGGTGGCAATATTTAAGAAAGGATGTGGTAGAGAACAGCTATTAAGGATATCAGATGCCCCTTTTTAACCTGTTGGCCTATGAGGATCAGCACCTGAAACTAAGCAAGATGTGTGAGAATTGCAAGGAAAAAAATTAACACAAAGTTTCAGTGAATCAGCTCCTGAGGACTGGATGGAACCATTGCTATTCATTCAGCAAACAGCAAGCAAATGCTACTGTGAAGAAAACAAATTAAGATGGGATAAATGAGAGCTCTTAGTATATTTGAAAATGGATACCTAATGCAGAAAACACTACAGAGAGCAAACAAGCTGTGCAAAGATTTTACTCTTTATGGCAGCTGAAAGATCTAACCAGGAGGCTACTATAGTAATAGTAAATCTGCCATAATGATGTTTCTGGAAAAAATCTAATTCTGATTTACAAGGATGACAAAACAATAGGCATTTCAGTTCTTGTTATTTTTACTGTCTTGCAGTTGCAAAGAGACAATTTTGTTGTAAGACAACAAAATCTACATGCACCAACATTTAGGAAACCATAGGAGAGAACAGAAAATTGAAAGAAAGAAAATTAATCCTCCTCCATCTTCTTGTCTCAAAGAAAGGCATATGTCACTTCATCCTATTACTAAGCTCATACTCCAAAAGCTTCTGGTTTCTCTTTGTTCTCTTATCAGTAGTTTTGATTGAGTTTGGTTGTCAAGTGTACAGGCTCCTGTGATTTTAGTCTTCTCCAGGGTTACACACTGATAAGGCCAATAATTGACATTGTTATGCAGCAGGTTCTGCTGAACAAATAAACATGGAAAGAAAACAGTTTTCTTTGTAGAGAGATGTCTCCAGTGACAGCTGTGAATTACTAACTAAATGGAAGTCCTGCCAGTGCATTTAGTTTAGCAGGTTGCTTAAATTGCTCAGGAGGAACGGAAGTTCTTCCTTTGTTCAAGAAAATTCCTTTTTATATTGAAATGGAGAAAATGCAGAGATCTCTTTGTGGTATTTACTGAAAATAAATAAAAACATTGGTTGGTGAGAGAAATATATCTTACAGGAATCAGAAAGTGCTTTTTCTAGAAACTTACAGGGCAGTAAAATCAGATTTTCATTGTGTGGAAGATTTGATTTAAAACTTGGACAGTAACAGCAGCACTGTGAAGTAAAAGCCATAAAGCAAGGTTTACTGGAAATCCCTTCATATTATACACACCTAGCATCACATCTTCCCTTTCCTATAGCAGGAATTACACCAAACACAACTCTTGCCAACATGTGCAGGTGAAGGGGACCCCAGTTCTGTATCAGCCTCTAAACCACACTGCTCAATCCCTAAGGAGTTTAGTCCCAGCACCCTCAGAGGCATAGAGGTCTGAACAGAAAATATACATATATTTCTCTTTACTTCATGCAGCCTTCCAGGACAAGGAAGGACACAATTTAGAGGCTGAACAAAATCAACTTGCATCTAGAGTTCAATAATGTTATCGGATACAGTGACAAAAATTAAAAAACAATAAGGAAAGAAACAGTGATTACTCAACAACCATTGAATCTTTTTTTAATCAAAATAGTGCTTTTCCTCTGCAACTAGGCTTTACAGAGAATCACAATTTTAGACATATTTACAACTGCAACGTGGTTCAAACACTGTGTGCTCTCAGTTGGTAAAGATAACTAAAAATTACTAGATTCCAAAATGTTTAGAAGGTATTTATTTGTAAACAAAAAACATTATACATGTTTTAGAAATGGTGATTGACATTTCAAAATTATACCCTAAGGCCAGTTAATTATCTAACTGTTTCAACAATTGTGAGTGCTTCAGATGCTTTTTGTACCTATACATGATAGCAACCATGTATGTCAGTGGAAATATTACTTGACAGGTACACAACATAAATTTGGGGAGGTTTCTAGCATCACAGATGATACTGCCAGAGAAGATCATTACTTATCCTGCTCTGACCTCCAGTGTGGATAATAGGAACGAAACCTAAACATATGGTTGGTGTTTTTTTTTAATTTCGGGAAAAACATAAATATGAAATCTTTAAGAGCTACAGAAATTCATTATTAGTAAATGCCCTGGATTTTTTTCCACATCAAATTTCTTGTATATTAATCAATTCACCTATTGGTTTTCTTTTTGACAAATTAAGTGTGTCGAATACTTCAGCCATGCTTTCTGTGCCCTCTCTATGTCTTTGACCTAAGACATCAGAACTGGATGCAATATTGACAAAGAAAGAAAACAACCAAAAGGCAAAACAAGCTCTTATGTTCATTAATTCGAGGATCCAATCACTCATATGTGCCACAGCATCATTCTGGGAGCTCTTTAGGAGACATGTAGGCACAGCCCACCCCACAGATCTCTTTTGGAGCCACACATCACAGGGTACAGTCTCACACACCAGAGGTATGACCTATTCTATTTTTCCTTTATTTCCAAATGTTTTTCATTTGACTATATCAAAATATGGCTCCCCTGAACAACAGAACAAGTGATTCAAGATTTGTTTATGTAACTGCTCTGTTCTCCTCACTTTGGCAAAATGGCAAATCTGTGTCTGCAGATTTCTATAATCAGCTATTCTATTAGTGGAAATGCCAAATACTGACTCCCATAGACACTCACTAGATAAGCCTCCTCTTGAAGATTATTAACTAAAAAAGTATTTTTTTAGTCTTCCTAGTAGGACGTTGTATTATATTTTTGATACTGGTAAATGCTATTAAAGTGTACAGAATAAAATAGACCACAGTATGACATTATTATATTGCACATTTGCATCCACCAATGTAGATTCACTTCTCAGAATTAAAGACAGAAATGAAGCTGTTAAAAATGACATGGGGGAAGAAATGTTTCATTTGTTCTTCTTAACTGATAGTAAGAAAATTGGCTAAGTAAATACTAATAAATAGTAATTATTAGAGAGATAATAAGTAAAGATGATAGAATTTAATACTTGTAATCAAAACTATATCTTTATTATCTTCCTGAACATAGTGTTTTCTTCCCACAGTTTCTTCTGAGATAAACTAAAATTGGCATGCATACAGGAAGCACTTACATCTTACAAAGTTTCCATTAAAATCCATAAAGAAAAAGGAACATAAAGCTCATTTTGCAGACAATAACTCATTACTATTATTAGCTGGACACACTGTGGTTACTGGAAAACTCATCTCACTACAGTATTATCCTCTGAAAAGTTGGAGTTTCCCTATTTACAGTCTTACTGAAAATTAGGAAAAGCTTTGGATAGTCTACTGGTAAAGTGAACAAGCCCATCAATAGAAAGAGTTCTGATACTCATCCAGATATGTTAACAAAAATTGATTGAGTATTCAAAATCTACATGGAGGCAAAAATAAATATCCAAAACTAACCAAATAGCAAAAAAAATCCAAAATAATTTTAATTTCCTTCCAAAAAGTAAACATAAATAAAGGTAATAAAATGGCAAATTATTTCATCGCAGTTTCACATTCATGACCTAGATTGTATTGCTTACTGGGGAGTGATCATGTTGCCACAAGGGAAATGAAAACACACTCAGCAAGACTGGAACAGGACTGAAGCATGAAATAGCATCCTTGCAGCTCCAGCAAAGCACAAAGCCAGACTACTTATGGTGACTGGAAC
>JAWWMU010000054.1:5856176-5874749 GCA_035048155.1 Cinnycerthia olivascens | reverse complement strand
AACAGGACTGAAGCATGAAATAGCATCCTTGCAGCTCCAGCAAAGCACAAAGCCAGACTACTTATGGTGACTGGAACCATTCCAAGCCTAAAGCTACCTCATTTATTTTCTAACACTGTGTTGAGATAGCAAAGTTGCAGTACAGATTTGGAAAGCCACAACAGTCCACTGCTGATTCATGCAGTTAAATCATGCTGTTACTACATTCTATTTATGCTGTTATCACACTACTTTATGATGGGAGACTTCATTATGGTCAGAGCCAGAGCAGAAGATGAACTACATGTCAAGAGGAAACAACAGTTGCTTGTGTGCATTAAAATATATAGTCTAAATATCAGGTGAAATTAATTCTAGTGATTAAGAACAATTACCAGTTTCAGACACAGTCACACAGAATCCTATTTTAATGATTATGGCAAATATACAGCCATGTTTTGACAAACAAAAGATTTAGCTATTAATTACAGGGGAATAGTTTAGGTGCATTGAGATTTTAACATGAGTTTTTATTTTTCTTTGATCCAAAGATTCCTTCTCTAGCTGTGTGTGTTCTTTGCATCTTCAGGAATACTGTGGTTTGGATTTTTCTACGGTTTCTTATAGTGCATCTTCAGCAATTCTATTTGCCAAATATAACCAAATAATTTGGACAAAATTCCTGGGAGCCCAAACAGCAGGAAAACTCCCTGGTTTACTGATAAGATTTGATCTGAAAAGCCAGATTTGGAAACCACTTTAGAAATACTGTCTTATTGATCACCTGCAACCTCCAATCAAAAATTCACATTTTAATTTCTAATTTCTTTGATCAAATCTTTAAATAAGTTAAATCACTCCACTGGAGTATAATTTTGGGTACTGAGTTTCTTTTGCTGAATACTTGGACTTTGGTTGCTCTGAAATAAACCAGAATATTTTTTCAATTTTGAGATATTAATTTAATTACTTAAAATATTTTTAGATATTTTCATCTTTCTGAAAATAAAATCTATATTTATTCTGTTTCCAATTCTCTCCCCATTAAGATTGTAGAAATGGGCATTATATAAAATAAATGTTAAACCACCTTCCAATTTTATGCTTTCAGCATTAGTCATTTTGTTTTGGTCAACCTTCTCAATTCTGTTGATCTTTACCAGGGCAATTTTAGCTGAATTAGCTTCAGTATAATTTGTTGACACACTTGACAGTCTGGCATTGCTTTTCTACAGCAAATATCCCCCGTTATGTAGATATTTTTATCCTAAGGCTCAAATTGTTAAGACAGGCAACTTTATTGAAGTTAAAATATGATAATTCTGCAATTAAGATGAACTCAATGTTTCCTCTGAGAAAGAAGTAATTATGATGAAACTATTCAAGATACAGCATGACTGTAATGTAGGGAAAATGAAATCCGGACTGACAAGAACATCCAGTGGAATTTAGAAGAATCAAAAATTGCCTCCAGTTCCCAGAAGTGTACTATTCTGTCAGGTGAAAATTCAAACATCATGGAAAGTTACACATTATGTGCTGTTCCAATGCACAAATCATAGTTGGAATGTATATAAATGAAGCCATTAAAAAGCACAGTTGTGGGTTTTTTACCAGGTAGCATAGACATCTTCTGGTTTGGATGGTTTTGGCTGGGCTTGTTGGGGCATCTTTCTTTGTTTGGTTGGTTTTTTAACATAAAGGAAGATTCAATATCTTTGAGGTTCTGCCAGACTGAAAATTTCTGGCAGTAATTTTATTTTCTATTGGTACAAAATCTTCTCTGATTTTGGTACTTACTTAACATTGGCTAAGAACAGCATGTCCAGAATGAAACAGCACTTTTTAAAAACACCACAATATGGATGCAAAAAACCTCAGCTCAGCTTCTCCATATGATTTTTGTATCAGGACCTTATGCCACATTAACAATGATAAGTGTAAGTCCTAACTAGAAAACAGAAAGACTAAAACATTTGCATCTTGGTAAAATGCTCTGCAAATTATATTTGAATTGCTCTGTATATTTGCAAAACATTTTTTGTTTTGAAGTCTATTTACTGAACTTATATTCTATTAATTCTAAATGTGCCCAAGTGAATATGCTTTGAAAAGAGGTATGATTGTATTTATGGAGCAGCAGCATGCCTCTGGATCCCTGAGAGCCTACTCAAAATATTCAAACTGCTATGCCTTTTTTTCTTTTTTGGCTCTGTGATCAATTTAACTCTTCAACAGCAGCATTTACTAAAAATGGTGATTTCAATTTGTCAAATAACTCAGCTGAAGCCAAAATCAAATTATTATTCTGGTTCACTTAAAGCCATCCAAAGACCTAGAGGGTTATCAAGAAACATCTTTATGGGTAAGAGAACAAAAATCAATCTGTATTCTTACATCCTTCCCAAAGGGTTATTAGCCCAGCAATATTCATCACCTGTTGCATTCTGTGTGAATACTTCTAACCTTGTTCTTTATTCTAGAATAAGGAAAATAGAATCCTGTTTCAATTATGATATGCACAGTGTGATTTTTAGATGTAATCACAACTACTTAACATAAAAGTTATTAGAAAATTGTGCCAAAGCCATAAAGACTTAGCAAAAGTTATTTATATAAACTTACTGAAAAAAAAGCCAAATCTGTTAGAGACCGTCAAGAGTCCTCTGTCCCTAAACAGGTATTTTCCCTCTTTACATGTAATTGTCTTTTAAAGAGCTGGAGGAGAAAAAAGTTTCCTACCAACTTAATTTTAACCTAAAGATTTATGAATTCTAGGATAATGTTACATTTTCATAAATTTGAATTCATTGTACTCTTTGCACATTAGTAATGTGCAATAATGATATGTGTCTTTGTGAACAGTATAGATTTTGCTACAGCTTTTCAACCTCTGTCTTCTGAAGTTGAATGTAACAGAACTATGGTTCCCCTGTATCACAGAAAAAAAAACGGTACAGGAGTTTTGGGTAGTTTGTTTGGGTTTTTTTTTTTTCTAAAAAACCTATCTTCACCCTGTGCAATATTCTGATAATGTGAAGAAACAAAACCCACATGGGTACCATCAGTTGTAAGACCACATTACACGTCTGTTTAAAAAAAACCCCAACTACTAATAAAATATACAATCCACATTATAAGCAGCATTGTAAAATCATTTTCTGATCTTGCAATGTCCAAGTAGTGTTCAAGTACTTACACAGTAAAATCCACAGTAGAAAAATCCAAACCACAGTATTCCTGAAGATATGAAGAACACACACAGCTAGAGAAAGAATCTTTGGATCAAAGGAAAACAAAAACTCATGTTAAAGTCTCAATGCACCTAAACTATTCCCCTGTAATTAACAGCTAAATCTTTCATTTGTCAAAACATGGCTGTATATTTGTATAATCATTGAAATAGGGTTCTGTGTGGCTATGTCTGAAACTGGTGATGGATCTTAATCACTAGAATTAATTTCACCTGATATTTATTTTCTTCATGTATTTTAATGCAGGCAAGCAAGTGTGAAACTCCAAGTATTGCTCTTCATCTCAGGAAAAAGTTATCCATCATTAAATATCTTATACATGAATGCTTTATGACCCCATCAGAATATTTGGATCCAAACACTGGTTTCTGTAACACTGCTCATAAAGAAACCTCCTTTAAAACAGCAATGATTATGCTACAGTCAGTCCAGGGCAGTCTCATTCACTCTAAAAGTTGTATTTGCTATTCATTTTTGTTGCTACATCTGGGTCTATTTATTAGGTGGCAGTAAATTCTGCAAGGACAACCTTCAAGAAAAACAATTGCCATAAGAGACAAAGAGCCATATTAAACATTTTCCTGCAATTAAAAACAGCATTAACAAAAACAGTAAAGAAAAAGGCACTTAATCTAACACAAATTTCACTAAGCAATTTCCATTAAAAATTGAGAATTAATTCCTGGAGAAAACAGGAAAAGCTAACCAATTACATTATAAGGTTAATGGGATTAGTCTAAACACATTCAAAATACACAATTTTCAGGGAGCAAAATGAAATAAAGATTTTGGTAAACTGCAGAACTTTGCAGACTCTATGTAGTCAGCTTCACAAGATTGAAGAGCTGAGATCCTAGAGCTTTTATGGTACCCAGAGTTCGAGACAGAAATTACTGCTTTGCCACTGTTACTGCAAAGATCTCTGAAGTTCTATATTCCAGGAAAATCTCCATGTCCTCTATTGGTTTTAATCCTTTATATTTCCTTCTTCAAGAAACTCTGATTATGAAGAGACTGGCAGCTAGTCAGGGACAAAGTGGTATGTTGGTAATACTTTTTTATATGTTGCTCTGCAAATTAATCACTATGCAAAATGAGTATTAATGGAAAGGTTTAAACTCAATCAACAAAATACATTGGATCAACTATTGACACAAATATACAGAACACATAGCATCATTTTACAGAATAACTATAAAGTAAAATAAAAACTAATTCTAGAGCTCAGTAACAGGAAAAGATAAGATCCATTAGTAAACAGGAGTTATTTTCCTATTATAATCACAAGGACGTGTTTCCCACGAAAAAGCCCAAATTGTATTCAAATCTGTAACACTAAATTCCTTATATTCAAATAATAAGAATAGGGATGCACACAAAGGCTCAGGTGTCTCTGTATCACCTGAGTCAGGTAACTCTGTCCGAAAAAGGAATGCATGCTAAAGAAACAGATACTTTTTCCATGAAAACATACAGAATGTAAAGGGACCTTACAAGCAATGTGAATTGTATAAACACTATATCCTACAGTTTTTTTCCACACAACAGCAGGTTTTAGAGGAATTATGTTCAATATCTCTTTCCCTTTACTGAGCGGTTTCTGCCAGATTTGCTCCTGAATGCTTCAGAGCTTCCATCCCTCCTCTTTACTGGCAACATCTCTGCTAACAATCAGGAAAAAACATTTAGGCTTGCAAAAAGGCATTCACATCCTAAAGGAAGTCTTCACGGAGTATTTAATATTCAGACCATTAAATGCAGGATTTAACAGATGAATTCTAATTTCTGTCAATGTCATATTCCTTCATAAATAATACAGTGACACAAATATTTGTAAAGGATAGGGTGAGATCAGAAGTGACTAATTCATAGATGTCTTTCCACTGCCTACAAATGTAATTTAAAGTGACTTTATTTCTAATTTAGACCTGAGTTACAGGATTCACTTTATTTCACTAAACCTTAAGCCAAAGTACATAATGTAACACATTTTCAATCTAACTGGTCTCTGAAACATGAATCATATCTTCATATAATATTTGTACTGAACTATGCAGCTGGTTGATATCTTTGTTACTTAAAAGATTAACATTTGAAAAATAAGGAAGGCATTAGCTAATATCACACATAATTGATTTAGAAAATAGAAATAACTGCTCACTTTGCCATATAGTTTCACAGGGCTTTTTTGAAGAACACAGAGAAACCCTAGAGTGAGAACTCTGTCAGAGTAATATATGGTATAATGAACTCAGTTGTCAAATACACTACATCAGTTGTTGAAGACTTTGTTCTGTACGAAAGAAGGGTTAGAAGTTAATGAATTGCAGTATGTCACATGAAATCTAAGCACAAATCTGCACTTTCAGTGCTTACATCTGAACTTTTTAATTTGATGCATCATCTAAAATTGCAACACACCCCCTGACAATCAGAAAAGCAAATTATTCAAATAACAACTTAATTTGAAACTAACTGTAGAAAAAAACCTGATGAGATGCAATTTTTCAAATGACATGGAAGAAAATACAGACTATTCAGGACTATAAATTACTATATCCCTTTTTGATTTTTTTTTTTAATAGTGAGCAAATGTGAAAGTATTACAAGCTGACACTTGTGTGTAATGAGTCAATACGTATCTCCAAACTGTTCTGGTGAGAGACATAAGTTCTTAAGACCTTTGCTCTTCAAGCATGCTTCCCATGTACTTGCAAGAAAAAGTAGCTGGCCATTACTTCAAAACAATTCTCTGTACTCTCCTTACATCTTACACATTTCCTCTAGAAAGCACCACTGCAGCTTTTATAGTGAAGTACCTCATTCCCTTTTAGATGCTCTCAACTGGTGTGCTGGGAAGAAGCACTTGTATCTATCTCCCAGTACCTTGATTTTCAGATTTGTTAAACTACTGAGAAATAAATTATTTCCTAAAAGCCATGTGCATTGGGATTACACTTAAAACTGAGTTACTAAACTAGGTGAGTTATTAAGATTAGTGAAGCCACTAAATCTCAACACTCATAACAAAGATTACAGTTAGAAATAGTTATAGAAGATTAAGTTCTTAAAAAAAAAATTAAAAATTCTTCTTCTTTCTATTTATTCTTTTATCAAAATCCAAAGCTGAAGATCCTTGTCCAGTTTCTTACCAGCAATGTTTCAGTTCTCTACTTTTCATGCTGCATTCCAAATAAAATCTCTACTGATACTGTATGCTGGCCCTGTGGAACTAATCTCCTTCAGCAGGGATTTTGAAAATTTCTTCCTGTTTTGACCAACCTATTTCAGTACCAAAAAACCCTGGACAGATTTCCCAAGACAAGTCATGGCTGCAGTGATTAGGTGTTCAAGGACTACTGTTCTTCCTCAAGTGCTTGGGAGAGAGCAGGGCTCAGTCTCACTGACTCCTGAGATTTATGTGATAATATTAGATTAGATCATATCACAGAATAACCTCTGAGTTTTTTGCAGCAAATACATATATTTAAGCTACTTGTAATTCAAAATCATTGTACTACAGCTAGTAATTTTATTATGTGCCACTGTTCCAAATATCTTGAGGAGGAAAGAGGACTTCTGGGAGACAGCTGAATAGAAGGAGGGCAACAGAAACAGGAGAAGATTTCAAAATCAGATATTACAAAATTATCTGCACTACCAGAAGTATATTAAATATTATTTTTAACATGTCAGGCATGAGTAATATATTATTCCTATAGGCTCTTGGCCTAGAAACTCAAGTAATAAAAGGAAAAATAGGTGAATTTAGGAATGAAAATATACACATTGCTAGCCATGTAAGATATAAATCAAAAGTGGGGTTTGATTGTTTGTTGTTATTTCAAAATATATTTTCATTCTCAGCTTTGCAAATTTGAAGTCAAACTTTAGGGGAAAACAATGTATAACACAGGAAAAATAGGCCTACAGGATAATCAAAGCAAAATGGAAAGCCATACAGAAAGAGATAAGTAAGGGTAGTGTGACAATTTCTATTTCCTTTTTCATGCTTCTTAAGCCATTTTTAATGTATCATATAAACTGGTCAGAATCTTCCAGTAGCTTTCCAGACAGAGGGCAAGTTCTCCTCTTAGTACTAGACAAGTACCAGTATTAAGAGAAGGATGATCTACAGTCTGTTAATTTCCAGTTCAATATTAAAATTTTGCAATCATAACTTCTGTGGGACAAAATCTGTACTTCTAGGACTATATATTAAAACATCTTTGCACCGTCGTGTTTAATTTACAATACATTCACAAGTGGAGACCAAGTCAAGATATTCATAATAAGCAAAAAATGCAGAAGCTTTTGACATAGTTGAGTTGGGTTGATATAGAGCAGTTGAACTATCACCACTCATATCATTCTCTGTTCATTAAACTCTACTTGCAAAAATAAAGTCAGCAATTTTATTACTGCAAATTGGCTCTTCTGAACATAAATGATTCAAGAGTGTTGAATCCCAGCTGTTTGCTACCAGTACTCAGAGATGAAGAGGTGATCTCATGTTAGGTTGCTAGCTCTGACTTTCAAAGTCTAAAACAGCAGAGCTTCTAGTTTCTGGAAATACATGACAATACACCGAACATCTTCCAAAAGTGCTCTCAGGAGGGAATAAAATCACAGCAGTGTTAGTAGTCAGGCTCTTTACAGTTAGAAAGATTTCCATGTTCACAGTCCTTAATTCTTTACAGGTTTTGGTACATCCACAGGAAAGACCCTATTAGCTTCCATACACAGAAGAATGAGGGCACAGGGTCCACAACCATAAAACTATCTAATCATAGAGCTTGGAGAGAAGGATGGTAAACATTCCTCTGCTCAAAAAACTAATCCTTTCAGAAACATAAATTTTTAATTTTTTCTTTAATTGAAAAACATTTATTTTTACTGCAGGAGCAATGGAAACTAATTTTTAACATATTACGTACTAAGAAGCTAAATTAAAACAGATTTATTAGTTACACCTCATATAATATGAAGTAAGCACTCCTATACTTTCAGGCAGTAAAAGTAAAATTTAAAAATTTACATTATTAACTATGTAACGATCACAAAAGATTAATGAAATCTCTATTACTGTGGTTGAGTGTGAAAAGATAGCATGAAATTACATCCCTGACATCTAACATGTTTCTATAGTTGATAATTTCTAGTAAAGATATTAATATCAAACTTTTTAAACTAAAGCTTGTTACTTATATAGAAAGCAGAAATGAAATGAATTTGTCTTCTAAGCATCTCGTTATTCAGCATTTATCTAAATTTTAATAAGACACAATTGTGTATGCATCCATTTTGATAAACAAGCCAACAAGACTTACTTCCTATACATAAAATAGTTAAATAATTATTTAAAATATTATATAAATAAGAATAAAGCACAGTCACTATCCCGAAGATTTCATGGCTCAACAATAAAGAAAGAGAATAAATTCACAGAAAAGTAAAAAAAAGCAACACAAAACTCATCAATGTGACCACAAGTGCTACTAACAGACTCAAGCCAACCTGCCAAATCTATTCTGGACGTAGCAAAAAATCAGAACTAAACATGACTTAGAGCAAAGCAGCTGAATATGTGCATTAGGTGCTCCATTTAAGCAAGGTGGCAAAGTGGGAGAGAGCAGCGCTGCTTTCCTGCAAGTGATGGAGCTGTCATCACGGGCTGATAGACTGGAGCTCAGTGCTGAATCTCACATGCCACGTGAGGTGTCAGCACTAGTCCATTAAAGGCCTCAAAAGAGAAGGTGTCTAAGTATTCCTTGGTGCTTTACAAGAAAGGGAGCTGAGGGAGATGCAGAGCAAGAAAGCAAGAAAAATGGACTGAAAAATGATCTTTACAGTCTGGGTGGATATAATTGGAGCAAAAATGCATTTGTCAAAGATAAAGAAAAGGACAGTGCAGTAATAAAGATGTGAGTTGGTGACAGCATGGGAGAAAATGTCTTTTAGACAGACAGAAAAGCCCAAATCTTAAAATCATGAATAAAAAAAGATCTGCAAGACAGATTCTTTATCACAACATACTGAATATATTTTTGTAGCTTGGCTATCTCAACAAAATAACTTCCTTAAAGTACAAATCTAACAGATAAGTCACTATTAATTCGACTATTACTAACTTAATTATAATTACCATTAGCTTATATTCAGTTCAGCAGTTGAATGTAGTCCCTGAAGTCTTGTTTCTGTAAAAATCTTTCAGATATCTTGTACATTCCAATAGTAAACTCAGTAGCCATTTTTTAATTAATATTTTAATTCCAAATATGTTCAAAATCATACATGAATATTTTATCACTTAACAGCATCAGCTATCCACATCTCTGAAGAATTCAGGAGAATTTTGAAATTTTGGCTGTAGTTAGGAAAATGAATAACAGCAAGCCAAAGTCTGAGACATGCTGATGAGTAGAAAGGTTTTCATTACTTGCACATTTAATTACTTAAGCTTAGATAGTAGAAGCTAAATGAATTCCACATTTTGTATTCAAAAAGCAAATATATTTTTATTTATTTTAAGCTTAATGCTTTTTTTCTTTTTTTTCTTTGCCTGACACTAGTAATGTAAATTAACATAGAATAATCATATCATCAACAGAAACATCAGAAACCAAGAATTACCTGCTTGAGTCTATAAAACATCACACTGGTTACAAGAGAAAATCTAAGGCAGGATTAAAATTTCTGCCATTTACTGCCTAGCCATGGTGTTCCCTGCTCTCCTACATGTGAATTATGAACTGCTAATCTGAACTATGTAGAGAGTAACACAGCTATCCAAACTGCCCCTCTGTACCTGGGTTTGTGGGGCACCCCATCTAGATAAAGAAGACTCTCTAGAAGTGAGAACCAAGAAAGAATAACAAGCTCTAGTGAAAACTAAAAAAACCCCTCATTCTTTTCCACAATACTAATCTTTGTATTATACATGGGTGTGAATTATTTAAAACATCTCCCTGAAAACATGTCAGTTTAATTTCACTGCTATCAAAAAGTGACTCTGGGGAATTCGAAAATTGCTGAATGCAATACATTTTGTCCTCATTACACAGCATTGCATCACACAGCTCATTGCATTAAATAGCAAATTTCAAAATGGGATTGTAGCTTACTAGAAAGATTACTGAATAAATAGGACAAAATGTAAGCAGATTTAAACTCCTAGGAAAATAAAACCATCTGATATTTTGTACTTAACCAAATAAATGGCAGTGAGAGCAATAACTTGTTTCAAATTATTCAAAAGAGGACAACTATCATCATGACTTGATTATAATCTTACAGGAAAAAAATTATTTCATTATGTTATTTGAAACATGAAAACTATGGCAGAGCATCGACATGGTTTTATGCATCTGTGTTCCAAGTCTATATATACACACCTGTTGAGGTGTATATACATATAATATATGCACATGAACATCTGAACATTTGGAGGCCTAAGCTGAAACATTTATTTCTTCCACTCTTCCCTCATGAAAACTTAATTCCCTTCATATCTTAATATTTAATTCTACAGATATAAACCAAATACCAAGCAATTTTCAGGTTATATTACTCTATAGTATGAGGCTAACTTCTTTCCTTTCAAAATTTATTTCTCTGCTATATGACAATACACAAAAAAAGCCCCCAAAACTACAATCACACACATTGTGCATCTGTAATAAGGAAATATTGAGGGATGAACATTCAGTATCTAAGTCAATCTGTTCATATCAGGAAGAATAAATATCATACTTTTACTGGTTGTTTGGTTGCAGACATACTTAAAAGAATGAAAACAACTATCTTAAGAGCAAAGACTATTTTCTATCGCCATCCTGTCTGCAATATTACTGAAAATATACTTCATCAAATAATAAGAATAAAAGTACTGCATAACCAATTCCTTTAAAATTGGCCTTTCATTCAAAATCTGTTCAGTGTCTCTTCTGGCACAGTGCCACACCTGATGTTCTTGGGAAATTATTCCAACTTAAAATTCCTATGAGGTCTGTATTTCTACTGAAAGAGGTCAAACAGACACGTAAAAGAAGAGCAGGAGTTTTCACAGGTAGTAGAAAAGAACCAGGCCCTCTGACTGACAGTTAGGAGAGACTTCCCTTATTCCTGGTATATGCAGAAAAACAAATATAACACAGGCTATGTGCAAGAGGAATGATTGAATGCATGTGATTCTTGATACAGTTTACAGAATAAAAAACTTCTGTACAAAATGTACTATAGCTATGACTTCTCAATAATGTGAATTCAATGCAGAGTACTCCAAACAGCTATACTGAACCTCCCAATTTTCCAATGTAGTTTAAGTGCTTATTACTTTGAAGACTAGGCAACGATCTACAGCTATTATTAACAAAGCAGAAGAATAATGGATATTATTCTCGCCTGTGGGACAGAAGTATCATTTAGAGAATTAATAACACTTTAGTTTAGTCATTTTAAAAGGTCATGTTACACAATAAAGAAGGCCAAGGCTTTTAGTGATAATATATGATGGTGATAAAACTAGCACGGATCTACAGATCCTCAAAATTACCAATTGCATTTCTATATTGTAAGCAATCCAAAGCAGTGCGATAAATGCATTCCAGTGTATTCCTGATTTTTGTACTTTATATTCTAGTCTACACGGCCTATAAAGAAATCAAACCGTACAGAAACACTTGAATTATTAAATAAGTAAAAAAATCTGAATGTGTGTAAGGAGAACAAAACCAGTCTTCATAACACTATACTATGGTATTATTTACTTGAAGCATAGTTGTAATAGATTCGGTAGAGAGATGAAAATTATGCTCTTTGGTGCAGGAAATCAACATGAAAAATTTGATAGGGAGGATTAACAGTGAACAATTGTAATTGAGAGGTAGGGATACCAACATTAGAGATTATTTTGACAAAGTACCATAAATTGAGAAAATCTGACAGTGTTAGCAGGTAGTAGAAATTAAAGCTGTTATGTTGTGCCCTTAGGGATTTATTCATTTCAAAGACAGGGAATGACAGCTCTGAATAAATCCTTTCATGAAGATAAAGCAGATTGAAGTGATACACAAATTTGCACAATGGTTCATTTGTAGAGGGCCACAGAGTTCAGTCAGCTGGAGAGAAAATGTGCTGGTAATGGGCCATTTTCCTGGGGTAGGCAATGCTGGGGGCTTTGCAGCATAGGCTATTCACATTCAGCCTTCAAACAAGACTTTAAAGCCTTTCAGGCATTCAATGTGTATCATAGGGGAAAATTCAATATAAATATTTCTATAAAACTGAACTGTCACCAGTTCACAAAAATAATTGGACTTCTATGGATCTATGCAAATGATTTGCCTATCTACCATATTCAAATCTTCTTAGAAATTACTTCCTGATACGCTTTTTGCTGGAAAAATGTAAGGTTTTGAAACATAAGGGCATGAAGTCCTTTCACTTCCTAAGAAAAAGCAGGCTCCTTATTTTAAAAGGCTGCTTGCCCAGCTTTTTTTAAAGAATGAACATGATTTTTTTAGATAGTTATATTATACAGATGAGAAATTATAAATAAATACTTCAGTGATGCATTTATTAAAAAAATCCAGTTACCTTTTCAGAAAATCTCTGCAAACTACCAAAGTAACAGCATCTCCAGAAATCATCATCTCAAAGTCTGCCTTAGTTAAAACAGCATTTTTTTTCCAGAGTGGATAAAGAAAACACATCTCTTGCTTATAGTCTATCACTTCAGGTCTAAGAGTTTTGGAGCAACTCTAACAGTAAGATATTGTCAGTCTTGCTGCTCCTATTTTGCCTTAAATTCTTCCCCAAGTAATGTTAGGAAGGTAAATCTAAGAAATGCCACTCTGTGCTTAAAAAATATTATCTTCACTTACTTGAAAATCTTTCTCCTCCAGGATCTCTTTCCTCCACCTGACAAGGAAGGCAGCACAGACGTACAAGTGGAAGTGAGAAAAACCCTCTGGTTCAGACTAGAAAAAATAAAAATAGATCATCCTTTCAATACACAAAAAATAATACTTTTGATCACCATATGCCCCACATTTATTTTTATGACATTTACCTCTAACTACAAATGTCAGCTACATCTGTCTCTCTTTGTATCACAAACATGTTTGCATTTAATCTATGCCAAACCTATTCATTGCTATTATCTGTAAAAGGTGAGGCAGTTTCCATTTCTCATATTTAAATTCATTCTTTACTGATGCGTTTTCCATTTCAGGTGTTATCCATTATCTGGTATGAAATACTGTACTGCCCAGCTCAACACTGTGGCATGAACATATGTTTCACCTCCATTATTAAGTCAACTCTACTACTAGCAGTGGCTTTTGAAGTGTAAATTTTGATATAGGAAATTACTAAGCATTGTAAAATAAAAATAAGTTGTATTACATTGAACTGATTTAGATGTTTTCACTATAGGAAGAAAATCTACTTGTAAGATGAAACATTTACAAAAGCTCAGTTCTGTATTCAGATCTGCAACTTTCTGTTCTGGTTCAAGTCAGCAGATTCCATCACTTTATAAACACCCTCTAGAAATTAGCATTTTATAATTTCACATAAAAGTTTAGAAAATTTTCTGATGAGGTCTTTAAAGGACATCACTAAATTTTCTCATATTATCAAATTATTATTAGATTTTATTTTCTATACCACTAAGAACTGAAAAAATAATTATTAAATTATCAATATTATGATTGTGAACTAATGCTATGTAAAATCTCATTAAAATAAAATTTTAAAATAATAATTGTAAAATTACATAATCTGGTAAATGGAGGTATATTTAAATGCTGATAACTAAATAATTTACAAGATCTAAATACAGTACTTTAAAAATATAGCAAGTTTTTTCATATTCTTTGCTGATCATTTCAAAATTGAAGTTTACTCTTCAGAAAAATGCAGTGTTCTGCTCAAGTAAAATGAACTGAACAATTTCTTACATAAAGCATGACATGATAAAATACCTATTTTATTGTTATTTAACCTAGAACAACATGGTATTTAAATTTCACACAATAAACTTCTTAGCTATAACAAATGACAAAGGAAAAATATTCTCCTACTACTGCTTTTCCTTCTTCTCTACCCTTGACTGATAAAAGTGCAGTGTGCTACAAGAGATTTGTAAAACACCTTGTTAATAGCTACAGAAACCACAGACCATCTGCTCCACAGAATCAGTAAGATTCCAGAAAGGAGATAATGCCAATTATTTGGAGGGAAGCTTTTAAGTTTAAAAGTGCACTTGAACTGAAAATAAGAATTAACTAATTTTGGAAATACTTTTAAGGAATTGTAGAAAAATTATCTGGACATATATAAGAATCTGTACTTTGTCTTGTGATTTTTCTGGGTTTTTTCCCACCAATAAAAGTTTCTCCAAAATGTAGCCCTTTTAAATGAAACAAAATAGGTTTAAAAATGCAATTCATTAGAGAAAAAATGCATATCCCCTACAGATTTAAAAATTCATCATGCTTCTGAGATAAGTCTAGGTACAAAGTATTTCCAATGGATAGTTTTAGACAGTTTTAGAAATTGAGTAAAACAGCTAATGCATAATTGCCTTCTCTAACACCTGATACCTATTATACTTTTCCATTTGCAGCTTTTGAAGTTACAAACAGTTTGATCTCTAAATGTACAGAAATGCAGACTACCAGCTAAAAGCTATTTAAAATCAAGTATAAACAATGACCTTGATTTAAATATTTTAGAAAAAAATCTCAAGGCAGATGTACAACCTTCCAGAAGACTTATTCTGAACATATTACAGACAACCCTGAGCACATTATCTAAGAACCATCTGTCATTATCAATAAAAATCATTTAGATTGTTAACATCACAAATATCTCATTGCCCTGCAAATGCTGGATCTCCTCTGCAGCTGAAATGAAAGGCATTCTTTGGATTGCACTCCCCAAACTTCTTGAATTAGACAACTACCAAAAGAATGCAAATTTTTTTGTATGACAAGACTGATTATCGTCTTCTCAATGATTAGTCCAAGCAGCCTTCCACCCTGGATACTTCAACATTTAGGAACTGTAATACCTCATGCTATTATATTTGTATTTATAAACAAATTTTATTGTATATTTGTATTTATATACAATACAAGATTATTGTTTAAGTACTCAGAATAATTAAAGCTATGAAATTTTATCAGGGCTAGGTATTAAACCACATTTCACACTCAAGTAATTAGCTCAGACACAAGGATTTCCAAACACTCAATAATTACACATGAATAAAGCAGCCTTAAGCAACTCTATTTCTACCACATTACAAAGAACAGATAGTTTATGTAAAAAGAGATTTAAACAATTTTTACCAAAATACCCAAGCAATCTATGGCAGAAAAAGACAAAGAAGCCAACACATGAACATCATGAAAAATAGAATATGTTGGCTGCTCCTCCAGGTTTTGCATTTTTGACCAGCCAGGAGCCTTGACTTCCTAGGCACAGATTCAATTCACTGTCAAAACAGACTCAAGAACTCCAGTCTGAGAAGAAACACAGCAAGAACACACCAGAGAGGTCCATCACAGTAACCAGCCTCTCACCAGCAATGACCAACAGCAGGTGACTGAGTTTAGGAGTGCAAGATACAGGAGTACCTCCCCAGAAGCTGCAGAATACATCCATTTAATAGGAGTTAATGGATTTGTCTTAACTTCTGTTCTGGTTTCTTTCCTAAATCTTTTTCCAACTGTAAGCTTTTTGGTAAATCACCAAGTCCTGGAACAAAAAATTCCAAAACACGAGTACATACCATATAGCATGTCTGGTTTAAACCTGCTAGTTTCATTCGAAGTATTTCAGATATCTGCAGTGAAAGAGTATGAATCACTTCCTCTTCACTTTCTTCAATCCATTCATATTTCCTTCCCTTTTTCAGACTAGAGCTGTTGCGCTTATTCCACTGTTCCCCATGTACCAGTTCCACCACCTTTGCTCAGCTTTCTCAAGCATCCTTTTCTGTAGTTTTCTGATTTTGAAATAGGGTCTGAACTGTATATAGCATGTAAGTTGCAGAAAGAATATAACCCTCAAAGTGCTCATAATGATATTTTGTTCTCCTTATCTTTTCCAATTATTCCTAACCTTTGAGGGTTTTTGGGTTTTATTTTTCTATTCTTGACTGCTACTGAGCTTGTATTTTCCTCTTGTGTTTGACAGTAGAAAGCTACCTTGAAGCCCATATACCAGTAAAGCTAATATTGGTCCAAACACACTTTATATCTTTCCACACCAAATTTCACCTGTTATTTTTGCCAGGTTGTTAACAGAAACATGAAGTCCTTCCTGTGACTCTTTGCTGCCCACTTCTCACCTTTACTACCCTTAGTAACATGGTGTTGTCGGCAAACTTTGCTGTCTCAGTTGCTCCTGTATCCCTTTTTTATCTCTTCAGCAGAAAGAGCTTAAGCCTTGTGAAAAATTACAAAAGAGTTACATGTTATTTCCTTTAATTTTCAAACTTGCCTGTTTGTTGTCTTAATATTTGTTTTCTATCTTTCAGGCAGTTATTATTCATACAAGGGCATTCCATAGACGTATTTCTTTTTTAACAACCTTTAGTGAAGAACCTTCTTCAGTATTTTCAATATTCTACATCAACCTGGTACATGTGTTCAATGGCTCTTAAGCTTTGTGAGGTGTGATTTTTCCCTACAAAAATCATGTCAACACTTTTTTTAAATGACATATTTAGTCATAGTGAAAGAATATCCCAATCAAGTTTAGAGAACACTGAATTGCAGTCATCTTAATCTTGTCATTCTAAAAGATGCTGGAATACTTTGCAGACTGTCACTATTTTTATTGAACGCAGCAGCCTACCAGCTCATGTAGGATCATAACCTTCTCCCACTTTCCAGTCAGTTATATAATGAAATTTCAATTATTTGAAAAGTGATAAAAAATTTAATTTTATTCATTATACATATTAAAAAGTTTTTTATAGTTATGCAAAAATACCCATCAACAACACTTCTGCTGAGTTTGCACTTTTTGGATTATCTTGTATCATTGTCTTTGCTTCACTATGAGAATTCCCAAGACAATGATTCTAAAAGCAGTGAGTGACCAAGAGCACTTGTCTAACCTGAATCCAATCTCACCATAAACACAGCAACAAAGTTGGCTCTTTTATGCTTTAAAAAACAAAACAAACAAAAAAACATAAAACATAACCTATAGGTAAGGCCTACAAGCAGCTGTTTCTAATGCAAACATCCATCTAATTAACATGAAAATTCATGGGCTGGTTTGATCTTTGCATAAAAAATAACCAAACATATTTCATAGCATTTCAAAATCTTTAATGGAAAGTAACATTTCCAGGTTATAACATCAAGCTAGAAATATCTGTCACAGCCAAAAAACCATGCAATTATCTCAACCCTAAGAGTTCACTAAATCCCTTACAGAGAGCTATTTTTAAAAAAAGTCACAAGAACTGTCTTCACATTCCTTATTTCTGCTAGGCATGTTCAAAAAAATTACTTATTATACAATCTTCCATTAGATTTGACAAATTTATGCTGAAAATGAGGTGAAAATCAGTTTTCACAACAATTTAGTCATTGGCCTCTCTAGTCAACAACTTGGCAACAATTCCTAAAATAAGACTTGTGATATAAACCTCTGCTGTGAAGTCCCAGCCAGAAAGAACACAGACCACTGCTGGAATTTTTTTTGATCAATATCTTGCCCTGTTGGAATGCTTCATATAGCATGCAAAATTCATGTTAAGACTATGAATCAATGTCAAATATAAATGGATGCTAGTAATAATTACTATTTACCCGATTTATCCACTCTTCAACTAATAATTTAGTGTTATGAAGCATCTTTCATATAAATTTCCACATGACCTTGTATGCTCAGAATGGAGCTTAAATTACAGTCTTCTTCACTTGCTAACATGCTCAATTCAAATAGATTTAAAAAAAAACTAATGAAGTGTGTATTTGACTTTTTTGTCCTAGCTTTTCCAGAAAAAACTGTGGTGGAAAACAAAAATCAATGTTTCTCATTTGGTTCTTTCAAAGAATTCACCGTGAAGTTTTTAAAGAGTTCAGTCATGACTAGGATGTCAAGTGGATTCTCTCTCAATGAAATGTTTTCACATTCAACACTGAACTGTCATCTTTTATAGCTATTTTTCCTCCCCTTGTGTGGTTGTTTATTACCTTTGCACACAGGAGTTTTAGCAAAGAAATGGAACCTCTTATGCAACTCCCTTATAGCCCTTTCTTGCTGAATTGGGTATTGACAGAAGAAAGTGGAGTAAAGAAGTTTTCTT
>JAWWMU010000054.1:5827619-5856076 GCA_035048155.1 Cinnycerthia olivascens | reverse complement strand
GTCCTAGCTTTTCCAGAAAAAACTGTGGTGGAAAACAAAAATCAATGTTTCTCATTTGGTTCTTTCAAAGAATTCACAGTGAAGTTTTTAAAGAGTTCAGTCATGACTAGGATGTCAAGTGGATTCTCACTCAATGAAATGTTTTCACATTCAACACTGAACTGTCATCTTTTATAGCTATTTTTCCTCCTCTTGTGTGGTGGTTTATTACCTTTGCACACAGGAGTTTTAGCAAAGAAATGGAACTTCTTATGCAACTCCCTTATAGCCCTTTCTTGCTGAATTGGGTATTGACAGAAGAAAGTGGAGTAAAGAAGTTTTCTTGAAAAATGCTTTAGATACAAATGCAAGAAGATGCTGAACTCTACCCAATGAGAACACTTTGCAACACTCATTTCTAAAATTATTTTGAAAAGAACCTAGATAGACACAGAAGCATTATGGATAGTGAGACTATCAGAAAACATAATTTCTTTTCTCTAATTTCCCAGGTTAATAGGCCTTTTGTTATAGGTAGTGAAGAATGACCATGAGTTGTTCTTTGTATTTGCTAGAGTAACTATTACTTAATCTACTGCCTAGAATTTCTACAACTTGAAAAGACAAACAACTTCCACTTTACCTAATAGTTATAACTACACAGAACATAGCAAAACAAGGGATGTGGCAATGTAAGCATGAATTCTGCCAGCAATAGATCAATCACTGTGATTTCAGAAAACAATAGTGAGGGCTGTATATAAAACCCCAATCTAATATTCATATTTGTGGGCCCTCTAGCAGGAACAAAAAATTACTTTCTGCACACTGTTAGGCAATGAGAACAGAAGAACCAGCAGCAAGAACTAAGGCAATTCTTCCAAGTTGGTTTCAGTGCATGAACAAGTAGGAGCCACAAAACATTATAAGTCCACATCAATAACAATGGATAATTTACACTGTTTAGGTTTTAGAAAGCAGTTGATTACTTACAGCTATATTTTCTTTGTTCACCATAGCTGATGTATTAAAAAACAAACTATTTAGGTTAGAGCCATTAATAAGGTTCCTAATTATCTTACCAAACCATGACACAGGGTAATGCCTCAAAGTAGTGAATCTCTGTGTAATTAACTCTGAAGACCACTACGTCATTTACTTCCTCTAACAGCATGAAATACAAGCATACAATTAATTCTGTTTCTCATGTATATAAAGGTGAATCATATACTTCCCTCCTAACCTTAGTCCTGAGTCTTTTCCTCGAAAAAGACTTAGGCAAACAGATCACACAAGCTGTAACAGTATATGAGAAGACAACATGATATGAGAAGACAACATTATCAACAGCCTTTCCAAAAACTTCCACATGCTTGAAAAGTCTAACTCTATCTATTTCCCAGAAAATTCACTTTGCATCTTTAAATTGCTGAGATTATCCCACCTGGATTTAAAATCCCTCTTGCAGGTGTGAAGTTATGTAAATCCTGAGTTGTTACAGAAAGGATAAAACCAGAAGTGACCAACTAGCTGCTTCCCCAGCATAGGTGAAGTCTCAGAAAGAAACTTTTTAAAACCTGCAGGCTATTTCTTTTTTAATAGGTTACGTGGCAGATTTGACTAAAAACATCCAGACAAAATATTTTCAAAGGCACACGCATTTGGGATACCAAAATTTAGATTTCACCTTTGTTTCACCATTCAATGATAGAAAGAATATGTATTGCAAAAACTTCTTATATTTTAAGTGAGGTTGAAAACTGAGCTTCAACTATTCAGACATGACTGTCCAGCTGAAATGAAATTTGTTTTGAAGTTTGTTTTCCTTCTAACTAAAACCCCATTGATTCAACCTGAAACCACTGATTTCATTTGAAATTTTAAATTCTGTCTCAAGTCATGACTTGACACCAATTAGCTGGCCAAAAATGTAGTGGGAAAAAAAGCAAAGCTGTGACACACTAAAATCAACACTGCTGAATCACAGAATTCCATTTAAAAGTATGATTTAACTTTAAAAACACAAATTAAATCCAGATCATTAGTAAATATGTGCCACAATTGATTTAATTCTGAAGTACTTTGCTGCAAGACAAAATAACTTCACATAAATGCCAACCTGCCTTAAGCAAACTACCGATTTGATATAGGGACAAGCACAATTGATTAAAAAAGAATATGGCAATTTTTTCATCTGTGAGAACTTCAGTAGATCACGTGAACCAAAACCAGACCACACTTTCCCACTAACCTGCTTTTAAAAGGCAAATGAGCACAAATAAGTAGTACAACTAATATTTACTAAACTAATTCCCTATTTCACCTTTTGAATTTCAAAATTATTTACCTCATGTATCATTTTAATTATTTTTACAGTTCATTCCCAGAGAACCTCGATACTGGGAAATTAATTAATGGGCACAATAGGAGAACTGTCAGCATTGTTTAAATACAATTTCTGCACTAGCCTCATTTACATGTATCCCTTTATTCTAAATAGTGGTACTGCTGAATATTTTGTATGAAATTGTTAGTTCATTAAAAAGAGCACAATGATATCCTTTTCTGCAGATATTCATAGGTTATCAAATGTACTGAAATACATGCTCAAGACAATCATTAGAGCTTTTAGTCCACAGATATCAAAGACACTGAAATAGTTGTATAATAGTTGTATCATTGTTTAATTAATTGACTTTAGCTTTAGCATATTATTAGCTTTCATAAAAGTTATCAAATTAATATTTCAAGGCAGACCTACAGAAAGTAGTAAGTGCCAGTCTACCATTTCACAGCTGAAAAAAGTAGTGAGAATACCTCTACACATGTATCTCACATATTTATATTGAAAGACTAAAGCAAAATCTAAGTAACAATTTTAAAAAATAATCGTTGCTTATTCCAACTTTTCATCAAATAACAAGAAAGTGCTTACAGACACACTGCCACCACGTAATTCAAACTAATCCTCTCATGAAGTATGTTTTAGGCTACATATGTCACTTCCAGATAGCAAGGTTCTTGTGTGCTTTTCTGGACAAAGGTGGTGGTTGGATTACAATGAACTCTTAAATAAAATATTATAGCTTATTTGGGAAAAGCATATTAAACAATCCAGCAGATATATTGCTGAATTCTTGTTCAGTAAAAAAAACCTCTACGATTCCCAAATTCCTACTTCTGTAAATCAGAGGATGATTACATCAATGTAATGTAGAAGTTTTGTGAAGAGTTTTTGTTAGATTGACATTTATACCAGAACCTTGTCTGTTCAAAGAAAAATCTATTTTCTTCTCAATAATAACAACAAATAAATTTTAAAGCAAACTATTTCCAAAACTTTTTCTTTCTCCCAAGGAACACACCATAAGAGCTGAGCATGAACAAATATGTCACATGTTCAGTCACATTTTTTCTAATAGGTGGTCTTGTTGACTAAGATGATAAGTAGAAATACCAAAAACATATTTAGTAATAAGCATGGGATATAACCTTCCTTCCCTGTTTTCCAAGCTAACAAGTTCAGGCATGACAGAGTTAAGTCATAACAGTCAAGAACATCATCCAACTTTCTAGTACAACCATTATCAAGGTACTCAAGACACATCACTGGCTGCTTCCCCTTCTCCCTCCACTAAACCACATTAAACCATATTCTACAAAACAAGAAACAAGCAACAAAATCCTTTAATTTCTAATCATCATTATTCCTGTTAGAGGCTATGAAGTAGCTGGGACTGGTATTTTCCTCCATTTGCTGTCCTGCAAAAATCTTATTCATGAAAACACTGTCTCATTGCAGAGCAAATCTGTCTTTACTGAGGGACAGAAATTTGCCTGAATGTTCAGTCTTGCTTTGTGATGATGACTTAATTATACCAAGCTCTTTGTGACCATATAACTGTTTACAACATTCCTTGATCTGCATGCTTCACATTTCATTCAACTCTATTAAAACAAACTAATAATGCCATTAAAACTAAAGTAGGCAATTGAATGCAGCAACATCTTGTTTGATTAAAGAAAAAGCACAATATCTGAAAATATTACTCAGCTCCTCTTCAGCTCTGTTCTACAAGCAGCACAGAGGCCCTATGGTCATGATTGTGCTAAACTGCAGGTTTATAAAAGGGCTTATGTCAAAAGCAACTGAAAAGCCAACACCATTACTCATTCCAAGTATCTGAAAATTGCTAGTCACTCAATATCACAGCTGGAAATGTTAATAATGCACAAAATTTAATTAAATTCATTAAAATACTTGATAGCTATCACCAGGAGCTTGATCTTGTTGGGATGAATAAAACTAGCTGCTTCTTTTGTTAATACAAAAGACTCACCAAGCTAATCCAAAAATTACTCTTCCGACCACTTCTATTCCCATCTACCAACTGCTAAGCACACAAAGAATTAATAGTGATGCTTAGGTGCAGCTTTGCTGAACTCAGATCAGAATGAGAGACTACACCTACTAAATATGACTGCCTTTATTAGATTTAGCAAAAATATTTCCTGTGAATAACACTATAGTTCTGAAGATGTTTAATGACTCCATCGATGCCACAGCCTGCTCAGAACACAAATTTCCTTCAGGACACTGAATCAAAGTAAGATCTTTGATTTAAATCTCCTTAAGAGGCTGACAATCAACAGAACAATCTGCAGAATGATTGTTGCAGAACAATCGAGATGAAGTCTGCTTTAATAATAAGTCTTCACAGCAGACCACTCATTGAAGACAGCAGCATAAAGCAAAAGACTCATGTAGGAATGGCAACTCCTGTAGAGTTGTTGCCATCTGCTTTATCAAGGTTCTCTGGAGGTTACCTCTGATGCCAGGATTCTTATCTCTGAAAAACGAATGTCTACGTTGACCCTGAAGAGCCCTGAGCAATTACGAGACTGTTACAACAGTAACACTTTTATACTTTTCTCCATCTCAGGTGTATCAGACCCAAACCATCAATGCTTTCCAAGCAGCCACTTAGAAAGGCTCCTACAGGAATATCCAGTAGCAGTGTAAACGAAGAAAAAAGTGGCAGAAAGTGAGGTAAATTTTAAGATACTACCACCTACATGCAACTTTATTAATTCTAATACTACCATAATGCATTGGGGTTTTTTCTAGAAAACCTTACTCCATCACAAATACAGCACAAGGGCTTAAAAAGCTCTTGATCTTCAACAGCTTTTCCCATACTGACAGCCAGAGGTAACCTGCACAGCTTCGTGTTTTTCCTGTTTGACATGACATTACCAGACTGTGAAGTTACTCAAATCTCTTACTGCTGTCAATAAACATGACTGGCTGTTTTCTCTCCATCAGCTTTTGTGAGCAACTCTCCACCAATCCATGCTGACATTTAAAGGACTGAGTCCTCAGGAGCTTGAGACACTTCCAACAGATGACAAAGCAAACAAGAGTGCCCGAATCACTACCCCTACCCTTACAAAGCTCAAAATAGGAGGACAGCTTTGATCCAAAGAAAATCTTTCTGGCTGATTTTTTGACCAAACACAGAATCTTCAGCTGAAATTCAGAGTATAACATCTAGTACAGTATTTCTGCTAATTCTTTTATCAAAACATATTGACCAAAAACTCTAAAAGGACAATATTAGTCCCACTGAAACAACCTGGACACTGCATTAGATTTCCAAGCATCTCTCCAAATTTTCATAAGCATTTTACTTACTTATTTTATTTAAGACTTTAGAAGAATACATAGTGGGGTTATAAATGACTCTTTCTGGATTTATTTTCTACTATTCTAAAAGAAAAAATTACATACGATTGTCTTTAAATCTCTCTTATTAAATTGTAACAGGCAATAAAAAAAAATCATAAAAAAGGTATGCTGCCAGGTGTCAAGGTGAAATTTTATCAACAAAATGAATGCGAAAAAACCAAACATGCTCAACAGCAACACTATACTGACCATCCAATACTATTTTGGAAAGCTGTTTTCTGTACATCTTATTTTTCAGGTTAGTATTAAAAGCTTACTGGTATAAAATCTCTGCTATTACAAAACGGTTCTGTGGAACGATGAAGTTCACCACACACTGACAACATCTGGAGCTCGTTCCAGCCAAAACAAAGGCAACACAGTGTGCATAGTTGGACGAAACATGTTCGGAACAAGAAATGTGCAAAATGAGCTGCAAAACAAAGTGATCAGCTCACACAAAGTTATACTGAGAACTTAAACACCCAGAGCCAAGCACCCAGGCACAGTGACAGAAACAGAGGTGGCAAACTACCAACTGATTCCACAAGTTTTACAATTCTTAGGACTAGTGATGAGCTCCTGAAGATGGATCTTGGCCACCTTTCAAGAGTTTGCATTTGCCACATAACTTTCAGACAGCCAGGACTGTATCAGGAACATTTATTTTCCATGTTATCCCACTAAAGGCTTGGCTAGCCTTTGAAGGCTGTGAAAATTCACGGCATCCCTGGGCGCTTAAACAATAAACCAAATTAATAATCACTTTCAAAAATGACAAGGTGCTGCTACAATGGAAACAGGAAGGAAGGAAAGGTTGTCAGCACTGCTCAGTGGGAGCCTACAGGGAACCAAACAGCAGAGTTCTGTTTCCATAACGGGCACTGAACCAGGGACAAAGAGAATTTAAAACAAAAGGAAAAATAAGAATAAAGGAGTCATAGCCAAGATAGAATAAAAGCCATGAAGAGTGCATGTGTAATGAAATGGGACTCAATACCAAAGAGCAAGAGAATCTACAAGTCAGGAAATTAAAAATCTCTTTACCATACACTTAATTTACACAGCAGATATTCAGAGATCATACAAATAATCACACTTAAAAAAAAAAATTTAGAACACATAAAACTTGAAAAATACTGAAATCATACAAACACTTAGTCTGTAGTTAAATATCTAACTGCAAAAGTCATACAGTATCATGAAACAAAACATTTCAAACTGTATCTTATGGAAAACTGAACGAAATTGATATTTTTAATTATGAAAATAATTTATTAAAAGGCAGATGTTGGCTTGTTTCAAGACAAAATATCTGAATATCAATATCTGAAATATTTCAGATTTTTTTTCTGAAATATTAAAATTAATTTAAAACATAGTTAAGAGACAACTTTTCTCTGTCTGCAACCTAAGCTTTAAAAAAGTATCACCAATGAAAGTTGTTTATACTTCTCAGAAAGGACAGATTGATTTGTTTCCCTATTAAGACACTGATATTCCACAGTTTTGAGAAATTACGATTAACAAGGAAAGAATCCCATTAGAAAGAAGAAAACCCATTTATTAACAAACAGGAAGATTATTAGAACTTAAAGGCTCAATCATGAAAATGCTACTATTAGTTTTGTGGAACTTTTTGAGCACAATGTATAAGTTGTTTTCTTTAGCAACATGAGAAATTATTAAAGGATAATCAGAAGATAAAGTCTTTGTTGAGTTGATTTGTATTTAATAATTTATATAAAACTTTCACAAAGTCTGTTCTCCTTTCACAGAAAGGAAACAGTAGATGATGTTATCTGGAAATTTTCATCCATAACTTTTTGCAAGAAAGAAAATCTGACTGCATTGAAATGAAAAAGCAAGGAAACAGGTATTTCAGCTGTTATCTCTATTGTCCTATCTACTAGACCATGTTTCCTCTCCAAAATATTAATTCCTGCCTAGAATGTGCCAAGCTCCTGTATAGATCTTGGCATCTACTTAGCATATTCAAGGTATTATTGCTATTTCCTAAGTCACTACATAAAACTTGCATTTTCAGTACTGTTTATTGTGTTTCAGAAAAGTTCCATTAGAAACAAAATCAGAGCAAATAGAAGTTGGAGTAATAATTTCCATTTATTAATTTTCATAATACCTTTTTCATTCAGATGTATCAACACAATCTATGGAACTTCTGCCATTGTTCTCAAATACAGATAAAGGATAAAAAATAATCACAACATGCAATTGTTCTATGGAATTGTTCAATGGAATATGTATTAAAGGTTATGCAATACAATGTGCAGTAATCTTATGGATATTTACAGTGATCCAATTGAAGAGCATTTTAGATTATTATATGCTTTCAGTTTGTGGAGGTGGTATTCCTTTCCACAAAGAGACACAGAAGGTCAGGATGATGTCCCCAGAGAAAAAGTGAGATCCCTTAGGAGCTTCCCTTCAGATGAATTGAAAATTCCAGGGATCACAGTGAGCACCAGAAGAAAAATTACAGCAAGGAACACCAACCAGAGCCAGAAAGACTGATGAGAGGAACAGGAGGTAAACAGAGCTTGATGAAGAGAACCTTGTAGAGGCCTGAGAGGGCTCTGAGGAGCTTTCTAGGAATCAAAAAGTCATTTCTGAATGACTCAGCTACTGTGGTTTGGTTTGGATTGCAAACATTCTTTTGAAACGCATTCTCACAAATAGTCATGTACTGAACCACGGCTAAGGCCAACCTGGGGTTTTATAGAGCACCCAGGGTCTTGTCAGAGCTAGTACAGGTAGTTATGAACTATTCTCTTGCACATGAAACTCTTTTTGCAAAGTTTCATTTATCTCCTATTCCTTCATTACTTAAAAGCCTAACAGAAAAAAATAAGTCAGACTGGGAAAAAACAATCAGACACAAACTATTTTAGTTTCAAAAATGTTCAGCCAAACTAGACCACAGAAGAGCCTTTGATTTTATCTCAGTCACCTGTTTCATTTATAAGCAAAGACTGTTCCATGTACTACAATAAATTCAAAGCCTTCAATCTGTTTCCTGTCATAAGAAAAAAGAGAATGTTGCAGTGTGAAAGATGGGGAAACCTATGCATTTCCATTAATACCTGAAGTGGCCAAACACCTTTTGACTCCAGACTAAAACAGAATATCATGCCCAATTTCCTTTATTCTGATATCAAAAATCGAGAACAAATATAGCTACAACTCCAATTATCACTTAAAAATGAAGATTTCTCAGAACTTGGTAAACATTTATGACATAATTTTTAGTAGTCATAAGTCAAATGGACACCCCCATCTCCCTCTAGGAAAGTAAAGCATAGCTAATTCAGAATTATTACCGCATGCTCTCTTTCATTATTCAACTCTTTAAGAAAGCACAGACATGCACAATTGCTAGTCCAACCTCCAGCAGTAATGGTATTCATCAGTAATCTTCTCGTGAGCCTTTACAACAGCTCTCATACTTGACTTCAATCAGCTGTAAAGCTCTTTTATTCTGTTATCACATCAGTGTGAGGGAATGAATGCCAAGGATTGAACGCCCTCCTACAGGAGCACAGTCATGCTGTTAGAATAGCAATGAGCTTCATCTGACACTGTTCAACAGTTCTTTCACACTCCCTCACTCTCGCAGAGAAACACATGCATGACAAAAATAAATGTCTGCTGAGTGGGAATGCTAAGAAACAAATCTACAGAATAATATACTAAATAGAGCATATCACAGTTTAATAGGAAGAGTTGGAAGTTGATAAAAAGGATGCAATTAATAGACAACTGGCAGCAGTTGTGTTCCATTCGTCAGAGGAAAAAGGATGAGTGGAATAATTATGCTACTAGTGAGAAAGAATTTCAGACAGAATGTCTCATCTATTAATACTCAATTCTTCTTAAGCACTTTTTATTTTTGCTGATGCAAGGACTTAAGCACAAACTTGTTCTTAATAATTTTAATAAAGTGATGAAAGCTAGAGGTCAGATCAAACAATGGATGACTGTTGTTATTCTAAGTAGAATCTCTTGATAGCTCAGCCTGTCTCCTCCCTGCACTGTTTGGTGCTGCGTACGTGGCTTTAGCCAAAAGAAAGGGATAAGCTTGATATGAAATCTCTGCAAATATGACCCCAGAATCTAGACTGCCATATCGACAAAGCTATCAGACAACTCAAGAAAGCAACTGAAATGCCATTTATAACTTAACATTGCTTTTAGGACAAACTCAGAGGTTTTAATTTTTATTTTTGTAATTTGAAATACATCATCAAAACTCCACCATGAAAGTAAGCTATGCTTTGGCAGGAGAAATAAGAAGTGCAAGTAAAATAAAAAGGGCCTTTTTCTAGCTCACATACATTAGTGGATATTCAGTATTAAATACATTATAAAGTGCTTTCAAAAAAATTATGTCTCAATAGTTAGCTATGATAAATTCCACTTTCTGTCCAGCTATAATGCAGTGTCTTGCCTTATTTCTACTAAATATTTTTAAAATATTTAAGTCAAAACTTATTTTCACAACAATACGGAAAAAATTACACAATCTTGTAGGTAAGATAGAATGGCTGAAAGGAGGAAAGACATCAGAAAGCTGGCAAAGAAAATGAGTCAACTAAGCTAAGACAACTGAATTCTTTTTGTAGGACATTCTCTTTTAAATCAACACTAAGTTGCAAGTCCATTAATTCTCTAAATCTTATACCTCATAATCACAAACCCAATGGGTTTATGCTTCTATTTCTTGACAGTCATCAAGGTATTCTGAGTTTCTCCCTTCATTTAAAATGTTTATACTAAAAAGAAATAATCTTCCTTGCATGAGAGCTTATTTAAATTCTTGTGCTTCTCCATAAAGGATGAAGGATGGTGCTGTAGACTGTAAAACGCCTCTGTGTTTGACCAGAAGCAGATTATTTCAATAGTGCACTACACTCTACAGTCCATTTTTGAGTGAACAGGAACACAGTGAAATCTCTCTGCTGTGAAGTATGCCAGCATCAACTCCATCTTGGAGAAACAGAGAATGACTTTTGTGCCCCTTCTCAGGAATAAGACATTGATGTGGCAAATGAATGAGGCTTCTGAACATTGTTTTCAGAACACAAACTGACATCTCAGCACACCAGAGATGCAATACAACTTAATGAGTGACTCAATTGATCACATTTTCTTGAGAAACTACACTGCTCCAGTGACATAAACAGCAACTTTTCTAGTAGGAATGTGTTAAATAGTCTTCTGCATCTCCCAATCATGCTTGTAAAAAGATGAAAACTCAGGATGAAGCTCTACGAAACACCTTCCCCAATCAAAGTATATAGCTAAAATTGTATCTGCAGTGGTGCTAGACTAGTATACAGTATTTTGGTGACACCCTTTCCTAGTAATATAAGGAAGAGAACGCATCAACAGAAATTAGTAAAAGATTGATATTTTTCTTTTTTTTTAGTGTAAGTGAGCAACAAAAATTTATCACAATGCACAATGTGGTCAGGCATTTGGACTAGATGATCATTGTAGGTCCCTTTCAAATGAACTATTCTATTCAGTTCTACTGATTACAACATAATAAACAGTTATTAGCACATGCAGTCAGTAAAACTGACTCACTTCTCATGTAGAAATGGACCAGAAATGACTGCTTCTAACATGGTCAGCCAGCCATTCCCTGCCTCCTCACAACAGCGTGATACAGAACTGTCCAGCTCTGCCTTGCCCCAAACTTAATCGTGTCTAATAAACAAAGTTTAATTAGAAAAGGATCCTCCTCATAGCCATGGGCAGAAGGAAAGAACTTAATGGCAGCTGAGATACCGCAAGTTAAACCCCCTTTCTGACAGGAGAACAAGAAAGCACTCACAACTCACACTTGGTTTCAGTAAATAGCATTATTCAAAAGAACTAGGCTGCACCAAAGGTAGATTGCAAGAAGATACATACATGTTTGATGAGATAAAAGACATCTCAAGGTTGTTACCATGCTGTTTTTACACAACATTAATGAACTCGTGGGCATCAGTTGCAGGATTATGTGTGAGGTTAAGCTTGTTTTAGCACAGGTATGCATGATTCTACACGTGCTCATCTTCATGCTTCCAAGAACTCTCAAAATATGAAGAGTTTTCTGATTCAGGATTTATTTGCACTTCTAAAAGCAATGAAGCAAAATAAGGGCAAGAAGAAAATGAAACAAACTGCTTTGATGAGTAAAAACATTTAATGAGGATTTAACTCTACAAAGTCTACTTTTCAACTGATACTAGCAGAATTTTTGGAAATTACTCTAAGGAAAAATATTTATAGCAACAAGCTGATTAATCTGAATAAAAATTAAGGGGATAAAATGCACTGAGCAACTTAAATCATAAATTCAAATTCATCTAAAAGAAAACAGATGGTCATTACATTTTAATACCAAAATGAGTAATTGTTAAATTCCCCATTAAAAAGTACTTTACAAGACTTATTTACTACAATAAAAGTACCTGCAACATAACTCCAACTTTGCATAATTTTCTGTTAATTACTTAAACTTAGCAATATGATGGAAAACCTAATTATGTGCTACTTAGTACACATATAAAGGGAAAACCTGAATGAAAACCAAATTCTGAATGGTTTTAAATTACCCAAAAGATGAAAGAAATTTTTATCTTCCCTTCATTTTCCAAGCAATTATACAAGGGATAAAAGCATGTTAACACAACTGTTTTATTTAGAAATATTAAAAACAAGACAACTCATCTCTCCTACACTTTGTTCTCCCCACTTCATCCCTGATCCCCTGCTGAAAGAATAACATTAGGCTTTGTTGGTGCTATTAAACAATAAAACCATCTTTTCTGTAGTGGAAAATTATCATTATTAAAATTAAAGAAATATTTTCAAATATATGCATTTCTGGCATTTAAACATATAAGAGCAAAAGGCTTCTGATATGAATATGGAATGAATGTGGAACTAAATAAGATATAAATTATTAAAAAGGGGACTACAAGAGGTCAAAATGGATATTTGCTTGAGACCAGGAAAAGAAAGTAGTAAAGAGAAGAGACCAACAAAAAGCAGGTCTTTACTCTATGAGCAACACCTAAAGGAAACCACTTTGAGTTTGAGTAAGTTTATTAACACAAAAAGGTCTACCTCTCATAATCCCATTAAAAATAAGAACTTTGATGAATAATTATTTAAATACTTTCTTAATCAGATGCAAAGATATAATTTTCCTATAATTCCAACCATATTTGATATAAAATACTTGTATTCATTTTTTCCTTGACACTTTCCTCTGCTTATTTATTTGTCAGCAAATCAAGCAATCTGCTGACCTGGACTGAATGAAGAAGCCAGCTCTCCTCACAGTTCTTTTCATATATTTGAAGATCAATTTGAAGTTAAATTTTCCTGCTGCATTATATTGCCAAGTGCTCACATAAAATGTACATGAAAGGAAGAGTAGAAAATATATTCGAAAAGTAAAAGAGGACACATTTAAGAATATTGCTTTTAAACAAAACAAATTTACACAGAAAACACAGATTTCAATATCTCACAAAGCAAAATGTTGCAATTTTCTATTTAAGTATTTCAGTTAGTAAAAAAAAATCAATATCAATATTGCAAGCTAAAAAATACTGTGGACAAAGAAATGCTACCTAATTTTGCATGTCAACTTTGCATTCCTTAGACCCTAGAGGTAACATAAAACATTCCAACCATGATGTGATTAAGAAAAAACACGCTGCCTTGTAGAAGAAGCAAGTCAGTCTTGAACCACATGGAGTCTGCAAAAAATTGTAAAAAAATAGCATCTGCCTCAAAAGACCTTTTTCTATGTGGAATGTAAGCAAATGTTATCACCAGAGTTTCAGAGTCTCAGTATGGCTACTCTAAAGGGATCTGGGTTGAATATCTTGTCTTTGAGTAAGGGAAAATCCAAGAAGTGCAAGCTTTAGGTAGCTTCTTCCCATCCACCAGCATCATAGCACAGAGGTATCTTGATCCAGATATTGGAATTTGCTTCAGTTTCACTTGTTGTGCTACCAAAGGCTACTCTTTTGTTCAGATATGAAATAAAGGGGTATCTGTTTTGATCCAACTTCATCTACTGTGCATTTCAAAGTAATTGAAATTGACCTTTTTTAAATTTCTAATCAACAAAGTCAGTTCCTTCACAGTGAATAAAGTAGAAATAGTGGTACATCAAAATACCTTTCCACAAGAACTTCCCAGAGGCTCACACTGGCTTCTCTGAATTGATAACTACTCAGCAACTTTCTGATAAGTGATACAAGAAAAGGTTCACCAAAGATACTTTAATTGCAAAGTATCCTGAAATGTGTTTGGAGGGCTTTTTTTAATCTGCTCCCCAACAGTAGTATTTCTCTGCACCTCTTCTCCAACTTGACATTTTAATAATAAATCACCACAGCTATCAATATTTCCTCTGTGTTAAGTAAAGTAATAACAGAGTTAAAATAAGTATATCTAAAGTATACTATGACAATATAACATTTAGATATGTTTTTAGTCAGTAGGAAAAAAAATCAAATCAAATTTAGAAATAAACCTCTCACAATGAATCTCTGTTTTAAAGGACGACTTAATCTGCAGGTTGAAAGAGTATCACACAGGAAAATAATGCGAGCTTTGTATGAATCACTACTAATCAGTTACCCTCAAAAAGGAAAGCATATTTGATTGAAATGTGATATTAAAAAGTATAGAAAATACGTATCTTAGTTCTTTTTCATGTACCAGCTGTAAATTTACAAACTATATTTTAATTACTGTTGTTAAGCATGACATAGGTTTTCCTGTTCATTACTCACAGTTGCCTACCAGTTTGCCAGTTAAATTTTTGTTAATATTCTCATTTCTAAATGCTTTGAGTGTGATCAGTGCTTACTTTCTGCTAGAAAGAAGGTATAAAACACAAGTTCAAATGCTTACTGGGTTTATGAAGAAGAATATTTTAAGAAGGATTGCTCTTGACAGTCTGATTAGATTAACACCATCCATTAGCCTGCACAACATACATCACTCCTCAAAATGCAGGTATTGCAACTTCTGTGGTGGATGCTAATGCATTTAAATTGAAAAGCACTTGTATCACATCTTTCCAATGCAAAGTTCCAGGGAAAATAAATTGAAATACACTGAATGCCATCTGATGATGGTATTTATAAACAGTCCTCTCACAAAAGAATGAGTTAAAAAGAAATGGAGCTCAACTACCTGCGTGTTTTCTCATGAAGATTCAACTGTATTTTAAAAACGTATATGAAATTTGTCACTATTTTACATATACGGAAAACTACATGATAATTTCTGGAATTGCTGAGCTATGCATGAAAAAAATTACTAAAACAGAAATTGAAAAATTTGCAAAATAGGCAGCATGAGTTTATGAAAAGCAGGTCCTGCTTGACTAACCAGAGTTCTTTCTATAACAAGGTGACCTGATGTGCTAGGTTCTGATTTATGGTTGCAAAAATAAATTATTAATTTTATCATGTATTTTATTCACGTAATCATGATACAGCAATGTCGTCAAATCTAGATATATGTGAATTTTTGTTAACCAAGCACAAATAGTCTGAAATAACTATTGCAAAATGTGCACAGCTTTTTCATTTTTTTCAGCAGATGTTGAAGATGCACTGAGTAACATTAGATAATAAGAACCATTTGATAGACTGCACTGATCTCCATATAATAACAAAATGCATTACTGGCCTTGACATAATGTCTAATTAACCCTGGATTATGTAAGATGGATTGAGTAGGGTTATCTGAAAGCTTATGTCAGCATTCACAGTAGCAAGTAACTGATGGCAAGAGGAGATAACAGGAAGATCAGAGCAGTCTGGGCTGAGGTTCCTACAGGATATTGCCTATAAACACCTAGAAGTATAAACCTCATAATGAGCAGCATGGCTATTGGCACCAAACTGTTCAAAAAAACAAGATTTCATTTCCATGGCTGTAAAAAATACATCTTTAAAACAATAACTTAGTGGTACTGGGGAGAGAAAACATTTTCAATTAAAAAAAAAGCTAAAAAACAAGGAAAATACAAAAGCTGCACTTGAAGGACTTGGAAACAAAGGTAGAAAGGTTGTTGAATTGTCAGTGCTGCTTAAAACAGTGGAGAAATAAAAGCAAGCCTGTGTGAAATTAAAGCATTGTGAACTCCCGTAAATGGAATGAAATCACAGTAATCAACTAAATACAAGTGTGCTTTATTACTGCAAAAGCAAAAAAAACCAAAACAACAAAAGTTCTGCTAAAGTGGGCGAAGTATCCTTAGTGTAATAATATTCAACATTCCAAAATAATAGTAGCTAAGTTCAGTATACAGGCCACTATAAACATTAGTCAAAAGGGTATCGTTCAACTTCACAAACTGACAGTTCGTCCAGAGGCACTTAAAAAAAAAAAAGTATCACTTTTTAAATTGGTTTCATAGGTTACCTTCAAATGAAGTTTCCAAAGGCATTTTTTGCAACCTCTGTCAGCACACATTAATGAGAAACCTGTGCCATTTGCAACACACAATTCAACTTCTGTGTGATTACATGAACTCTGTATTTCTCAAACATCAGGTTTAATACAAACTGAGTAAGCCATATAAAGTACACTGTTCTTTCTTGTAATTAAATAAAAATCAAGTCCTATTTTTTCCCTCCCTACTGTGGAAAAAAAAAAACAGTTCCAGAATTTAACCCATATATCTCCAGCTTGAATTGAAACTTATCTTCCTTCAATTACCACCAGTCACAGTTTTCAAAAACTGCAACAGCAGATGTGGAGCCATCATCTCTGAAAGATGTGTCTCACAACAGCTATTTTCACTTTGTAAACTCTTTCATTGTTTACAAAGTCACGACAATATTGCAACACAGGAATGATGCTCGTGTTGTGATTCTGATATTACATTTAGTCTTGAGTTAGTGTTTTAAAGAAATTTGAATTTTAGCTTCATTGAAAGATTTTATTATCCTATGGAACGTTATTGAAGACAACTGAGTAATGTGAAATGAATCTTCCACACTGACTCCCCTGCAGAAGTTTGTTAAATGGTTTATTGCACTCACAGTGAAAATGGACTAGGGTGTAGCCAAAAAGGTTGAATTTAGAAATGAATGCTCATTCACAGACATATGCTTTCAAAAAGGTAAACAAGACTAGGCAAAATTTAAAACAAAAAATGGAAGCATCAAATTTATTCACTTATTTAAAATATGCATTTATTATTAGTAATAACTGATTTGAATAGTTAATCAGAATAACCAGTATATTAACTACATATTTCACAATTTGTACTTTCACTGTATAGACTCTGTTCAGAAATCTGAATAATCAGGACAACTTTATTTCTGGACTGGTGCCCAACTGAAGATTTCCATGCTGAAGTTTTTTGTTGTGTAGAAATATATCTTAACGGCTAAAGGTGGCAAAGATTTAGTGGAATAATGTTTACTAAAGACAATCCAGAGGACTGCCGAAATCAGATTTAACTTGAAAACTATTGTCCATTCCTGATGCCCTTTTAGGCATCACTTTAGAACTTCTTCAGATTCACCTACACACTGCAGTATTAGTAACGTTATTTCAGTTTCATATTGCAAAAAAATTAATTCCAACTAAGCACAGAACAGCCAAAATTTATCAGATTTATATACACTTTGAAATAGTTGGAGTTTTTTGATCCATAGTTTCTCAAACTACTCCTGGGAGAATAGAAACTAAATTGGGATAACCATATGAATACTTACAGAGAAAAATGTCAAGAAAATGAAGGAACTGAATGATGGAACATCTGAGTAATGACAGAAGAAGAAAATTACATATTCTATCTGCTTTAAAGGGACTCATATTATTTGTATTAGATGAAAATTGAAAAAAAAAAAAGGGATTGGGCTTTCTGAAATTCTGTGAGGGAAAAGTATAGCACAGATTGTCTGGAAAATGTAAGAGGAAAATATGTTGAACAAAAAAATCCTATGCAAAATCTACTAGAAAAAGCTATGAAATAAGAGAAGCAAGAGTTCTATTGAGGAAAAGAGGGATTCTTGGTACCAGTAACTGTATCGGTAACTGTCGTCAGCTATCTCAGGAGAACTGTCACACAGACGTTCTGAAACACATAACTAAGGAAGGCAAGTCAGGAAAGAAAAAGTAGATATGCAAATCATCAGCATAAGCTGACAGAGAAGTTGTAAGAAAGCCTCAGATCACCCATGAGTAAGATGGAGGAGGAAGAGTGAAAAAGAACCAAGAACCCCTGTGAGACTGGAAGAAAGAGCAGAATAGTTCTCAAAATAGACAGCCAAGGACAATGCAAGTGGCAGAGCAAAGCACACGACTGTCATGTATCAGGAATACAAGAAAGGCCAGAATATTAAAGAAGGAATAATCACTACTAGGAGCTAAAGGTCTGGAGAGACAAAAGAAGATAAGATTTTTATTATTTCATATAGTTCTAATAACGTTGTGCATTCCAGAAACAAACAGTAATTATATCAATTTCATAAGCCCTTCACGAGGATCTACACTACTATAAAGAAGCTATTTTTACTGAATTTTACTGGATTTGTCAAATATTAGTTTGTCCTTTCTCCCCCCCCACCCCCCCAAAGTGGTGTTTGAATTTAAGTATTATGTCTTACACAGTGGCAAAGAGTTAAAATTAATGTTTAATAGATTTTCTTTGCAGGCTGTGTTAGCTATGGATGTCTTAATAAATTTGAAACAAGGAACCAGAACACTGTACAGTATGTTAGGACCTTTGTACACTTGTTCAGGTTTTAACAACAAGAAGACATCAGAACAAAAAGGGAAAAGTCAAATGGCAGTCATGGTTTAGTTATTAGTGCTCACTTCTATGAACCACAATAACTGACACAACTAACTGGAGCTTCAGAATAGAAAACAAAGTAGATTTAAAATACTAAACTGAACAACTTGAAATCATAGTGTAATCTAATTGTAGTCCTAAAACACATCAGTGAAGCTCAGTGAGGAAGGGCTCGATGGGAAGAAGCAGCATAATACTAAAGAGCATATGGATGAAAGAAAGGCAATTTTCCTTTTTGTCTTCATGTATAGCAATACAGTTCTCTTCCATACTTTGGTCTTTGAGAATAATATTAATTTTAAGAAAGCCTTCTTCTAGAAATGCTGGCTACTTCAAAGTAGTCTAGGAGCTAAACAGTTTTCTAGACTGTATCTAACATTCTACAAGTATTCCATATGCATTCATCAAGATGCTGATCAATAAAGCACTTGAGAGTACATGCTTAAATAAAAAAATTCATGAGTTGTTCTATTGAAGTCAATGGGATTATTCACATTCTTCAAGCTAAACTAAGCTAAGCTAAGCGTAAGAAAAAGTACTTTCTCTCTGCATTCACAATCAATTTTCATTTAATCACAGAAAAATTAACATCTATTTCAACAGTACTGGAAGCTGCCTAAAGAACTCGAACCTAGAAAAACCTACAGGCGACCCCATGCACATCACTGAGTTTTGATTTTCTGGTTTTTGCATGTCTAAATACCTTCCTCATAAAAAAGCATGGATTGTCATCTTTTCCCTTTTTTTATTTTCCACACTGAATCTTCCCTGATGTCACTGAATGCTACCAAAGAGAAACGGACAAAAATTAGCAATACACAAATACATTTCTAATTCACACTTACTTACATTAAAACAGTCGATCTAGTAGTCAAGAATTTCACATCATAAGAAGTCCTTTTAAATATTATGAAAATAATTTTATGTCATTTTTTGCAATAAAGCAGAGAGCTTCCATTTTGAGATGAAAATTTTTAAATTTGAGTGCCTACCAGCATGCTGTGTACTTATGCTACAAATCTAATGAAGATGGAGTCAATATGTTCAATGGAGCTTACAAAAGCATTCAGCTGATGAGCTACTCTAAACCATAAATCTCATAAACCACTCTAAGTCTCTTTAGGCTCCTGAGTTTATTTACTGGGTGAAGCTTAGATACCCAACTAACAATAAACACAAACTTACAGGAAGACTCCTATCTTTTTGCATTTATATCTCAAACTGATCCCCACCTCTGCTGTTCACAGCAAGCCCCCTGGTAGGAAGGACAGACCAGGAACTTTGGAGTTCTGGATCTGACAGACCTCTAAACACAGAAATTCCCATGCTTTGGCAAGTGATACACAAACCCATTCAAACACATGAATTTGTGCCAGTTAACAACTAACAACTTCAACTGTTATGGGGAGTCATATTTAAGCATCTCAAAGATACTTAAATGCTACTGTCAGTTTTGTATCTGCCAGTGAAACTGCAGATCACAGCTGGGAATGTGCACACTGCTCAGTGCTAGAATGTGGTCCAGCAGAAAATCAGGACCCACTTAGTCTGCTTTCACTGAGAATTTGGGAACCCTGTCTCTCCAAAAGAAACTACAAAATAAATAGGAAAAACTAACAAACTAGACTTGGATGATCAACAAAAGACATATACACACCATTATAATTCTAGAAATATCATCTGGCTTTTTTCTATTGTAGGAGAAAACCTGTGAGCAACATTCATATATAAAAAACTCTCATATATGAATGAGAGTATTCTAAATTCACACTGAAAAGCTGAATGATTGTTTAAGAAATTTGTATGTTCTCCCCTGTGCACATAATCCTTAGGCATATTAAAGACTGTACATAAAGTTATACATATATATATGGCTAAAGCAGTGTGGTTTTTTTTTTTTTTGACTAACACCTTATTTTCTTTGAGTTTTCTATTATTTCAGACTGCACTTAACACAAGACAAACAATAAGAGGTTAGTGACTTCAGTAGTGCTGTACCATGGAAATATAATTGCCTGCCACAATACATTCCTAATGAGCACACCTCTTGCCAGTGGAAGGTTTCCCTGGTAACAAAGTTACTCCAGAAGGTAACTCTCCATTTGTTAGATGGCAATGACACTCAGTTGTCTGACAAAGACTCAGAAACGATAAAAACTTTTCAATTGCTCAAGTTCACTGGAAGTTTGAGGTACCAGGACTCTGTTGACACAAGAAAACACTGATTTGCTGAATACAAAGGGATTGAAAAACTTCCAAATGAATGCAGAGTTAGAACAAGGACATTATGTTAAAACAGGCACACGTTTGAATTGCCAGTCTCGCAGTAAAAAGTTCTCTCACTTGTTCATGTCTTCCTATGGTTCCAAATAACTAAATATGATTCACACCATACTTTCATATTTACTTTTAAAGAGAACAATGTAAAAAGGTTTTCCTGAATTATAATGGAAGCTGAATTCCAGCTGCGAGGTAGGGAGCTAAAAAAATTCTCAAGAGAAAACAAGAGGTGGCAGAATCAAAAGTAAAGGCATGACCTGAGTACAGCCTCCTGAGGACAGTGGTGCTTTTTAACCCAGGCTGTTTTCTCTCACAGTATATGGCAGGTAGTGACAAGAGGAGTCACTACCAAGACACAGTATTTTTACCTTTATTTCCTAAGAAAATTAAACCTGTCAGGCAAGGTTATATCCCACTATGTCTGTCTCCTCTACTCCAGAGTGTTTAACCTACTGGCCAGTTTCAAACTGACAAATGCCTAGAAATATGAAAGGCATGATCCTATCCACATGTTAGTAAAAGGATATCAAATATTCATATGTCCAGACACTTCTTACAAGGTGACTAAGCCAGATTCTAAAGTTAAGTTATTGTCAAATGAGAGAGAAAGCGTTCATGAAGTAAAAGGATAAAAATAACAGAATAGAATCTGTGTTGTTCACTAAAATACTAAGTGGCCTTGAAAAATTTTAGTTTGGTAGAGATGCAAAATTATTCGGAATAGCTTTTATGGTAAAAATAAAGTTGGCTTCAAAAAGTTTCAGAAAGCTGTTGTGCCACTGAATAGTAAAATGACAAATGAAATTCAGTCTAGATATACACAGAGGTAAAAATGCTGCAAAGCATAAACACCTGATGTCATCCATGACATGAACCACTAAGACAGTCAAGTTGGACTAACTATAAACAATTACCTGAAATACTCACCTTTGACAGGACAAACGGCATGAAAAAGTATAAATAAAGAAATAAAAAAAACAGGAAACAATTTAAATCTCATTTATGAATCTATGGTGTTCTCAGCTGTTAAAGATATTTCCATTTACTACACAATAGAAATAAGCATAAAAAGCATACAAAATGGTTTCTGTAAGTACAGATATTTTTAGCTTGTAAAAGGAGTGATTGTATACAATACAAGGGATAGAAAACAGTTTTGAGACAGTTGATGGGGAAAAAGTGAATAAAGAATGATTTGACACAATTTCTTATCATCAAAGAAATAAGCGGAAGTGAATTCAAAAGAATCTTTTGTTAAAGAAGGAAAATTTCACACTGCATGAAGAAATTACAAAATAATCACTGCTACAGGATGTTTTAAGCAGTATACTTTAAAACAATTACACAAATATATAATAATATTCAATAGGCATTTAAAAAAATGCCTATATAATATATAAGAGATAAATATATAATGAAGTTTGCTTTACAAGAAGATGGGAGGGTATATACCTTCCCCACTGTTTTGCTCTCATCTGAATGTTTGTCTTTGTTCACTTAACCTAACCTAATTCAAGGATCTTTGTGGTCCAAAAAGGCCACAATGGAACACTGAAACCCTAAATTTCTGGCCATGAAATATGAAATTTGATTTCAGTACTCTCATTGAGTCTCTTGTCTCAGGTGGCTTAAGGCTTTGTAAGGCTTTGACTGAGACCAGAGTAGCAACAATATCTTTCTTTTATAGATTCTACAGTGTCTATTGAGAAATGTGCTCCAGTTTCAATTTTAATTGATTGGTTTTTTTGTTTGTTTTTTTTTAAAATAAGCAATAAACATAAGACAACTGTACCGGAAAACACTTAAACCATTCTTACGTTCAGAGAATGAAATTCACTGATTGGGTCTACGTGAAAAATAAAAACGTAGGAAAAAACTAAAATTGCATTTCTGAACATTTCCTAAATTCCAATGACTCATGGTCAGAAAGAAATCATTATTATGTGTTACCGTTTTGGTAACAGTTTATGTGACCAAAATTGCATTTTAATAACTCCCTAGACTTAGACATCTACTTTCCATTTGGAAAAAGAGAAAACTTTCTGCAGCTTTTCATGAGCTTAATAAGATTTCTGGATTGTCAGCACTTACGGAAAATTGTACCAGTATTACTTCTTAAAACTTAACACTAGATGCCTACTTTTAAAAAAATCCCCTTGATCAAAACCTAGGGATGAGCTACATAAATGATACCAACAAATAAATGGTAAGCAAATATGTCTGTTACCATATTGGTCAATAAAGTACGAGGTCTAATACAAGATACATGAAAATAAAAATGAGTGAAAAGTCAGAGAAATGAAAAATACACTTCAGCCTTCCTTGAAGAAGGGAAGATATAAATGGTAGTCAATACATTTCCATTTCCTAGGAAAAAAAATAGTGTTTATTTTGGGCAAAGAAAACATTGGTCTTCTTGATTAAGAAAAAAGAATAAATTTCAAGAAGGAAAAAAATGTACTTTTCTAGACCCACCTTTCTTCAGGAAGAAAGATACAAGCCAGGAGGCTCCACCAGCAACAGGTGCTCCCTACTGAAGTTTGTGTGAGGGATGCAACCTGAGAAATGTACTGTCTACCAAAAAAAGCAAATCTTCTGTGGGAAGATGGCAAATGAGGACAAGCAATCATTCTGATCTACCACCAGGGCTGAAATCACAGCTCTTCTCTCTCCTCCTCTCTCCCTTGCACCGGCTGTGGTACTCACCAGCCTCCTCACTTCCCTAATGTGAAGAAAACTAACAGATAGTGCCAAGGAGCTGAGGGGAACAGAAACTAGAACAAAAACCTATTTCAGCAGTGAGACAGTAAATCAACTCACCAGTACTGTCAAATTCTATCAGTGTTACTATTTGCCTTTTTCTGTGTCTTCCGTTAATCTTTGTAACTGTTTTGCATTTTACATGGTAGGATTTTATAAATTCTTTCATTTGTGTCTAATTTTACACAGTAAGCTTTAAGGTACCTTGGAAACAGTAAAGCTTTCTTCACACAAGAGCAGGGCAATGCTGCAAAGTAGGACAGCAGGGCACTGTAAACAGCACCTACCTCACCTCCCTGGTTTTGTGTTTCCAATGAGTCTGAGTGCATTATTCATGTCAACTGCATCAGCTGCTTACTGGTGAGCTGGCAATACAGCAGTCAGCTAAATGGTACAAAACAAAAATTCCTCCTGGCAGGTGAAAATATTAGGCTGTACACTTCAACTCTAAACATTCTCACAGCATATGACAGCAGGTATTTAGAATTGAAAACTAACATACATAGCTGCTACTTTATTTTCCTTTTCCGTTTTCTTTTTTCTGAGCAAGTTTTTAGCTATGAAACCAGTGTTGGTGTCTCTTCTGCGAATTATGTACTACTACTATGGTGAGTTACTCAGAGAAATCACAGCACAAAAGACAGCACAAAAAGGTAATTTATGGGAGAACATCACATCAGAAGGTAAACACTTCAATGAGAAATGCATCCACTCCATTCTACATGAAAAATAAATAAAATTAAGTACTTTTATGCTAATGAAAATTCCTATCCTATTTAAAACACTAGTCAGTATAACACCCCATTATCTTGCATCTGGATAATTTGATGGCATTGTTAGATTCTTCCTTCCAGCTGCAAACTGCCTACAAATTAAATGTAGTTTTGAACCCCATATTTAAGCTGTTAAGAAATACTGAAATTCAAAACTAAACACTGTTCTGCCTAAGTATTGGTATACAAGTATTGACATTCAAGTCCTGTATTGCCATTTCTAGTCAAGGATGAAGAATTGGGAATGGCTGCCACTACTTAAATGGCATTGCTTCCATCCCCCAACACAGAAGTGAACAGCTACATAAACACAGAGTATCTTAGAAGTGCCTGAAGGACAACACACATTTTAAGAATTTAAATAAATAAAAATAAAAACTCCTATGGAAGCTGCCATAAAATGTCTTGGTCTGAAAAAAGGATACTTACTGAGATTTGATGGTAAGCATATAAAATACTTATCTAGAGTAAGACAGCACAGATGCTGAGCATTGAGGCATCTCCACCTTTTCTAATACAGTATGTTGAATCTCAAGTTAAAGTTAGAAGCCCACAAAAACCAGTTTCAAACAGCAAAGCAATCTTTAAAATAGTGTAAAAGCATCCTTCTGTCAAGGACCAAATATAAAACTAACTTGCATTTTTGTAAGTCCAAAGAAATATGCTAAACACTTATACATATACTGAATAATTCAGTCATCGTTCTACTTCATTTTACCAATCTTGTGCACCAAAATAAGATAACATAGTAGTTAAAAAGCTAAGATATAATAAAAGATAAAACTCAGGTCTTATGTTAAACTATTTTGGTTTGTGGACATGAACATTCATATTATTCAGTTTCAGTTCTATGGATTTAAATTTTAAATGTCTTGGATATAACTTAACAAGCAATTTCTATATTAAAATAATTTACAAGGTATTTACCACATTAAAAAAAAAAAACACCAAAAAAAAACCAAAACAACCAAGGCTTGAAACAAGTGAAGAAGTGGGATAATTCACTCATTAAAATGCAATTCAGGTTAAAGAATAAATCAAACTAAATAATTACAGCTAAAAAGCTTTTTCAGCATATCTTTCGTAAGCAAAATGTATGTCTTTACGTTTTCTACTTTACATAGTTCTTCTTCAGAAGACAGCGATGTATTTTCTGGATTTCATAGATACAGTTACAGAATGACAGAGTATTTACTGAAGTGAGGATTTGGGAGCCTTTCCAAATTTCCCTTCCCCTCAACTCTAACTAGATCAAGGACAGGTATTTTGGATACGTTCAATGATTTACTCCACAGACCCTAACAACTGACTGATGAATCCTAAATTAAACTAGACAGAGAATATGCCTCCAGCCAGAGTACTCTTACTACCATACAATCCACCACAGAGGTGGACATCATTAAAGTGTCCAATTCTATTCACACGAAAGTCACTGGAGGAACAGTAACAAATATCAAGAGACAGAATGCAGTTCTAACACCTCCAGCCAACAGCAGCTCTCTCTCACACTAGGAAATACACAACAGCAGACTATTTAAGTGCACTGTTATTCCCCTGAAAACCCTCTTGCAGCTCATGAGAAACTGGGGCCTGCTGTGAGAATCACCAATCTAGAATTTAAACTGGAAACAGCACAGTATTTATTTTTCCACTGAAACAGAGGAAAACAGGCAGGTTGGCAAAACAAGGCATGGTTTCAGCTTTAATGGGGAGAGAGAAAGACAAAGGAGAGAAAAATTTTATTTTCCGTGAAAACAGTAACAGTAGTAGATCCTCTCTTTCAAAAGGTGCCACTGGTCTCTTCTCACTGGATTTCTGCAGGAAACAGAGCAAGAAGGCACTCCTGGCACAGACATGAAGGGATCTGACAGTTCCACCTGCCTTCCTCTTCCTTCCACATGAAGGAATCTGACTGTGTCACTCACCCTGAACCCTTCTGTCATTCCCGCATCATGACACACACTGGGATAAGAGATGACTGTAAACAGGGCCTTCAAAATGCCCCATCCCCTCCCAAGAGCCACAAGGTAGGTAGAGCCTGAGCAAAAGCCCAACACCAAGTAGGGATGAATGCCTGTAGTCCCAGCTGATGTTACATAACAACACAACTAGTTCACCTTTCTGAACTAAAAGTGCAGGTAAAGCTATTTCTGTTTACAGTAGTTCAAGAATATCGGGGGTAAAACTCAGTACAGGTACATCCTAAGTACCCACTGAAATAGCAGACACTAAAACTGTGTAAATCTGAGCAGAACTCCCATATGTCCTTATTTACTGCTTTAGGACACACAACGTAGCAAAAACAAGCCTGATAACAGGATCATCAACTTCTGAGTACAGGGGAAAAAGCAGTTAACAATCTATCCAGCCCTTACAATTATTAGTAGGATTGTTCCTCCCATCTGTATCTAGAAAGCTAATTATATTTCTTGCTTTTACTGATTTTACATCTTTCTTTCAAATCCAACATCACAGGTTCATCCACAGCTAAACCTTTTGAAAAACATTTTAAATAATATATCTCTAAGTGAGATATATTTTGGCCTAATGCAGGCTTTACAGTCAAAAATATGAAGCAGACAAGCCAACTGAACAAATTCCATCTCTGAAGTATTTTCCTTTCAGAAAGCACAACTACTAACACAGTTGTAAACAATTAATTTAGAAATCACAGGCAACAGAATGGATTAATATCAAGTTGGGCAAAAATCTGTAACATTATTGCTTAAGACTGTAGCAAAAACTTTGCATGAAATTTACTGGCTCTTGCAGGTTCATTGCATTTACTATCCACAGAATCAGGGTGAAAGATCCATATTATAGGTTGATAATCAGTGTAATATAAGCACAACTGAAATCTGATTAGTAACTTGAGGAATTGCTTGAAGTTGTTTCAGAAAAAGGTGTCTACATTAAGATATCCTTATTGGTTTTAAATACATCACTAGACAAGACATGCATACAAAACAGTCTACTAAATAATGAAACCTTGAAAAAGCACAGATTTGCTGCACCTGCTGAGTCAAAACATGGAATTACTCCTTAAGCTTTTTTAATATACAAAAATAGTCCCCACTCTGTGTATGAGAATTCCATTTAGGTATTTAGATATAAATACCTTGAAGAAACCTTGATTTAAAAGATACTCTTGGAAATCTTATGCAAAGACTTAAGCATTAAGCTTTTAAATACTATTTTAAATACATCTTAATTTTTTTAAAAAATTATAATTAAATAATTAGAAGTTCTTATTACGGATAAAGATCCCAATGAAGTGCAACTTGAGAGGGGCCTATAGACTAGCAATGAGAAAGAGCTCCTTTCAGCATGGTAATAGTTTAAGAAATTAACCCCAGAGTTCATTTTCAAAGGAAAATGCTCAACATTATCATAGAATCATAGCTCAGAGATGAGCTCAAATTGAAATTCTGTCAAAAAATATATTTTTGGGGCACATATGGGTAATGAGCTGGTTTAAGGAGGCTTTCTTACATGATTTTATCATATAGATAAGGCTAATAATCAGGTAACAAGTGCAGTGCTAGAGGTAGCATGGTAAAAAACCTTCAGGAACTAGAAATACTGCAGCAACAAAAATTATTCAAAAGGAGATAAATTAGTTACAGTAAAATATTTAAATTGGTCAACCTTCCAAATTATCAGAAAGGTCTTATAAAGAATAAATATTTTACATTGGAATAAAATGCCAGGTAATAACAATGAGCAACAGATATTATAATGAAACAAAGAAAGTAAAAGAACCTCAGATGGAAACAATAGCCATGCTCAATTCAGATATTTGTTGAAGATAAACTCTGCAAGGACACCGCCTTTTAGAACAGATCAACAGTAGAACTGATAGATTGCTCATTTCTTAACATGTTCTTATCAGATTTGGATGCTGTCCTGGTTTAGGGCAAATTTGGGAGAGGGGAAGAAAAAAAAAAAAAAACCTCTGGATGGACCACCCCTCCCCTTAGCTGAATCGGGATAGGAAAAAAACTTTCCTTGGAAGAAAGTGGAAAAAGTTGTTTATTTAACAGACAAAGCACTCCCCAGCCCAACAAATGAAGGA
>JAWWMU010000054.1:5805518-5827519 GCA_035048155.1 Cinnycerthia olivascens | reverse complement strand
ATTTTTAAAGGTACAACACTTATTTCTGAGCTAAACAGATGAATGGGGATACAATTTTAGCATCAACCCAGGACAGATAAGATCAGATTTCACTGAAATAACTTACTGGACTCACTGAATGAAGAGCAAGCAGTTCTACACCCTCTGTTACAGGTCTGGATCTAAGTAGACATTCTGGCATTAAAGTGTATGAAACTAATGGAACATTTCTACGTAATGAGTAGATATAAATACAATCATATTTAAAGATATTACATCTCTTACAAGGCATAAACTATGAGTTAATCTACTATTTACTGACTAATACAGTTGAAAATTCTTACGGAATTTAAAATATTATAACTTTTCCCTCCCCCCACTAACTTTAACAACAAAGCTGACAGATAAGGATATATAGTTTAAACATACAGTCAAAAATTACAACCAGAAGCTACTGGAACATCAAGTAATAGAAATAAGAATGGGTAAAATGCTTTGCTCTAATATCAATTCTTTCTCTTGACAATAGGAAAAGAAATTATTGAGGAAAAAATAATTACCACAATAAGAGGTCAGCAAAATAAAGTTTTGTCTGGACAAACAGTAAGACAGAAGACATGACAAAGGACGAAGGCTGAGAACTGAAGACTGAAAGCTAATATTGGATTGAGCAGTTAGGCAGATGGACAATAAGAAGTCTGGAACTCAGAATCAATGGAGGGCATCGATCAGGCACAATTCAATGTTTTGCTTCTCTGAAGAGACTGAAGGGAATATTGACATTAACTTTGAGTGAGTGTTCATTTTAGTACTATAAACTATCAGGACATCAAATGCTTGGCTTTGAAGAGCAAGAATACTGAAGACATTAAATGTTTCTAAGTAGCGGTGATCATTGAAGACTTTTTCTCTTATGATGGTGATTCTCAGGTGACACAAAAATAAAAGGTTCACAAAAAACCACTCGCAAAGATACTGGCATGACCAAAACACATTACCAGACTTATGGAGGTTTAAAAAAAGTACTTACTTGGTATGTGTCCCATAACCTGATGGTACACCGCAAAGGGACTTCTCTCATCAGCAAGTTATTCATCCAACGGAAAGCAAATTGCAGGTATTTCACCTCATGCTGATCCAAGTGCCTATGAACTTGTTCTGAAGACAGAATAAACAAGTATTTTACTGCAACTTTTCTGAAATCTTGAAGTATCAAGCGCACTGTCTAAAACAATAAAATACTCTTCCAGTCTCAAGGAAATAACTCGTGGGTGTGCATGCAAATTCTCACAACCAAATGAGAACATCCAAAATGTAAATTAGTTAAACGTTACACTGGACTGACTTTTTTGCCATTAGATGGATTAAATAACTGGTCTCAGTTGCACTATCTTAATGAAACATTAAGGTCAGAGTTTTACAATACACCACAAAAATTTACAAATTTATAATGTGAAATTATTAGGAACATATATCCTTACTCATTTCTTAGGCTACAAATTATTTGGGGCAACATTACAAGAAACATAGTTTTCAAATAACATAATGGCCTACAAAAGTAAAATTTTGGCAATCAAAAAAGAAAATTGTTAAATTAAGAAGGTAAAGAAATATAATGAAAGGACATGTAAAGGTTGCATTCATTTGAGACAAGAAAAATTGAGATTAATGTGTAGTAAATACAGTGAGAAACCTTAACAAATTTGCAGCTTAAATAATTTCTTAATATTACAGATAAAGCAAATAAAACCAATACAAATCTGTGGTTTCTAAACCAGTACTCTCATACACTGTGTTTATTGTAGAATATATACTACTTGAATGTTGTGATAATCACTTGCATGGGTTATTGCTAGAGTTAATAGAACTACTACATGGCTTGTCTATATTGAGAGAATTTTCTGCAAAAAGGATCACAGATATTCTGTTAACAGGCTTTAGTTAACATGCTTAAATATGACATCAACAAATGACAAATTCTGAAGAAATGCTAATATCTAATTTTGGACAAATTTATGACAAGAAGTCTTTGTTAAAGCCTAAATAAGACATTCCTACTCTCTTTCTGTATACAAATACATTCTTTGTAGATTTTTGTTACCCAGATCATCCCTTCATCCAAATTCACAGAGGTGTATTATCAGCTAAAACAATGAGTAAATACTCATTTTCCAAACTTTACAAATCTAAGAAATATCTAAAAAGGCACTTAATTAATTAAAAGAATAATCCCAAGAGCATGACAGCACTATTACAGGAAACATTACGTATAGATTAAAGTAACAGAAGTGACAGTAAATTATAAATAATAAAGATTGAATCTGTTCATATTTTTTTCTCCTTAAGATATATTTTTTTGGCTATATTAAAGTGTCAGCCAATATAAAATAGTTGTTTCAATATGGAAGCCGGAAGTAGAAATCTTTTAGATTTTAAAAACAGTCAAAAATTAGGGTATTTTCAAAAAAATAAGACATCACAGCACATTACTCCAAAGGTCCATTTATCAAATCTTGTCTCCAATGATAACTGAAAACAAGCATCAAGGAAAATGCATTAAGCACAGATATTTCTCCAAAGCATTTGTCAGCCTCCATTTATCTGTGGCAAAAGCAGTCTTCAGTAGACCTGGTTTCAATGCTCCTAAAGTCACACTCTTCTATAAGCAAGTATAGACAAATTCTTAAATTGTGAGGCTCAGAACTGCACACTGTGCACAAGGTGATGCTGCACCAACACTGAATACAGTGGGATAATCAACTCTTTTGACCAGCTGGTGATGCTGATTTTGATGCACCCCAGGATGGGATTTGCCCTCCTGGCCAGGACAAACCAGATCCCTTTTTCCATCCAGCCCCCCCTCTCCCAATCTATACCTGTGCTCAGAATTACTTCATCATGGGCACAGAACTTGTAACTTGTTAAATTTTAAAATCTAGAATAAGTCATTGATGACTGTCCAATGCTCCAATCTAACAAGACCCCTCTCCAAGGCATCTTGTTCCTCGAGAGTCAACAGTGCCCCAGTACAGCATCATCTGCAGCCGTGGTAGTGGTGCTTTCAACTCCTGCCCCCAGATCACTGATAAAAATATTGAATAGAGCTGGCCTTAGACTTGAACATTGAAGGACATCACTGGTGAGTGCTCACCTGCCAAATGTAGCTTCACTCACCACAACCCTTTGAGCCCTGTCCTCTGCCAGTTCTTCACCCACTGCATGATTAATAGAAAACTTATTCACATCAAATGCTGAATTACTATTGTGTGACAGCCTTTGCTTTAGAAAAATTTAGCTGCAAGGTGAATATATTGAAGTGAGATACTAAGTTAAATTTATTATTTGAATATTTCACATTTGGATACTTACATTACAGACTACTGTGATTTGATAATCTAGTACATCAAGCAGGATGCAAAAAAAGGCAGCTTTATTTCTAAGCAAAGTTACTAACTCACAAAATTTTTGTTCTTCACACAGCAGAAACAAATTCATTTGGTTGTTTGTAGCCATTAAAAGTAAGTAATGAAGAACAATAAATTGTGCCACTTGTGATATTTCAACTATGGTAGCTAATGGGCATAATGAATTTCTTGAAAGTTGCTTTCTAGTCTAAATAAGTTGAAAAATGGATTACTAAACTCTGTGCTTTAGACCTAATTGATGCAAGACTGGAATAGAAGATGCATTGAGTAAAGAAGCTAATTCTTCCTACTTTGTATGTAATTGTAAGCAGAAGCTAATTTGCTGATAAAGGTAATTTGGACCAGCATAATCTAAATCTAAATTTTCCATTTCAATGAAAATAAGTATGTACGTGCAATGAACAAGAAGATATATAATTACTGTCAACTTTAAGACTTCAAGTATTTCATAAAAACTACTTCCACAGCAGTTTCTGATAGCAAAATTATTTTACAGTTAAAAAAATAATTCTTTAATCAAAATTCAGAAGAAATAAAAATTACATTGAGTAACTTTCCCAACACTTTCAATAAATCTACACATAAAGTTTGGGTGAAGGAAGACTTCTGATTAAAACAAAAAATACATTACAGAGATGCATTCCAAAGTAGCATACTGTCAAAAATAGGCAACTTATAGACAAAAACCATTTATAACTATTAATGTTTTTATTAAATACACTTCTTGGTGCATTATTTTGAATGATCACATTTAGCCACCTTAAACAGATGCTTCTTGTACCAGAGAGGCCTATACACATAAAACATTTATTCTTCATGTTCAATGTCAGTATCTCATGCTGTTCCACTGAATTCAAAATTAAAATCTGCATGATTACAGAATCATGAACTAAACAGTTAAGGACAGAAACAACCTGTTGAACCAACTCGACCGCTGTCCTGACAGGAGGATGGTGTTAGAACGAGTCCCTAGGCAAGCTTACACATAAGCAAAGAAAAACTGCAAAATAATGTAAGATTCTGCCTGAACTGCCAAATCACTGTGGCACAGCATGGGGCCACCACTTCCATCTGTACAATTCAACGTTTCAGAACATTTCAGCCTTTAGGCACTCACCTTTACTCAGTGATTACTATCAATCCTAGCAATAGTTTCTGATGTTTGACCTAGTTTTGAAATTTTGAATATTACTTTAAGTTTATTTTTCAGTCATATTTTGTACCATGAACACTTTGTTTTTAACTCTATTATATCAATATTTTATACATATTTCATTGTAAATATAAAAAACAGTAAGTGTTAAAAATTATCTGAAATACAGGTAAGCTAACAATCTCTCATGAAGAGGGCTTTTAGGCTCAACAAAAGGAAGAAAAGTGAATATTTCTCATGAAAAATCACACATTTTTTCTTAAATGTGCGAGAGTAACTGTTCTGATACCAAAGCAAAAGGAAAGTAAAAAACATGAGCCAATCTTTGCCACAGGAGCTTATTAGCACTGCCCTTTGCATGTATAACGATTTTTTTGCATTGATCCTTAATGTACAAAAACACGCTACAGAAACACATTAGCTCTCCTGTTTTTCATGGAATCATATAATCATTTAGGCTGGAAAAGACCTGTAAGATCCTGATAACCATTAAACTGACACTGCAAAGCCCACCAATAAACCATGACCCTAAGGGCCACATCTACACATCTTTTAAATACCTCCAGGGATGGTAACTCAAACACTTCCCTGTTCCAGTCCTTGATAATCCTTCTGGTGAAGAAATGTTTCCTGATATCCAATCTAAACCTCTCCTGCCACAACTTCCTCCTGTCATCTCCTCCTGTCCTGTCACTAGTTATTTGGGAGAACTGACTGACCCCTACCTGGCTACAGCCTTCTTTCAGGCATTTGTTGACAACAGTAAGGTCCCCCCGAGCCTTTTTTCCAAGCTAAACACTCCCAGCTCCCCCAGTCACTCCTCATCAGACTTGTGCTCCAGAGCCTTCCCCAGCTCCACTGCCCTTCTCTGGACTTGCTCCAGCACCTCAATGTCTTTCTTGTTGTGAGAGGCCCAAAACTGAACACAGGATTTCAGGTGTGGCCCCACCAGAGTTGAGAGCAGGGATAATCAGTGCCCTGGTCCTGCTGGCCACGCTGTGTCTGATCTGAGCAGGATTACACTGGCCTTCTTGGCCACCTGGCCACACACTGACTCATGTTCATCCAGCTGTTGACCAGCACCTCCAGGCCCTTTTCTGCAAGGCAGCTTTCCAGCCACTCTGCCCCAGCCTGTAGTGCTGCAGGGGGGTGCTGTGACCAAAGAGCAGGACTCAGCATTTGGCCTCGTTGAATCTCACACAACTGGCCTGGATCCATTGATCCAACCTGTCCAGGTCCCTCTCCAGAATCTTCCTACCCTCCAGCAAATCAACATTCCCACCTGACTGGGCACAAACTGACTGAGAGTGCATTCCATCCCTACGTTACAGTTCTCACATATGGAACATTGCTCTCCAAAAGGAAGAACCTTGCCACCAGTAAATGACTGCTATCTTTTTTACTACTCTATTTGTTGAAAGCTAATTTTTAATCTCTCTCCTGAATAATTTCTACATTGTTCAAAGCCAGGATGTTTATGGGATATAAAGTAAAAAGTTTGGAGTAAAATCTCAACACTAGAATGTTACCAGATGCAGAAAAGGGCTTACAACTCCCAATGTGAAATTCTGAACAAAAGGGATTCTGTCAAGCTTAGCAATGAGTTATTCATAGTTATGTATATTAACTTTTATTAATATACATTCATTACAAATGAAGTTCCTGATGACTGAAGAGGATATTCTAAATAGCATAAATGTGCACCTCAAGACAAGATCTCATCATGATACATAATTCCACTTCACGTAATAGCACAGATCCAAGTCAAATATTTACATGCTGATTATATCTTGTTGCAGAGTGAGTTTTTTTTTTTAAAACTGGTTAAAATTGTCCACGGTAAAAAATTACAAGTAAATAATTCAAAAATATACTGAAAAATCCTAAAAATGAAAATATGACTGGTAGAAACCCAGAAATATCACCAAAATACATTCTCTTCATGGCCTACAATTTAAAGATAATGTTCTATTTATATTTAGCTCGCTAAACGTATAGCTTGTAGCAAGGACTGAGAAGTATCTTCATCATAACAAAAGATCTGGTCCATATGCTAACACTGAAAAGCCCAAGACATTGACACCAAAGCAAAAGAAGAAAGTACTAGGGAGGGAAGGAGGGATGGGAAGGCCTGGTTTCCTCAAAGGATCAAATGGAAGTAACAATTCTGTGGTATGTAACACCAAATGGAGGAAAATATTAGGAAAAACATTCAGTAGTAATCAAGGAAGATCTACCCTTCTAGCTAAAAATTATGAAAACCCCCATGTTTTCAGGTGGATCTCAATATTCCAGGTGCAACAAACAACAGGGAAAAACAAATATTTGATGAGACATCTCTAGATACCATAACTGGACTTCTCTAACTTTTCTTCTAAATCATAACTGTGTGCATTCAAAAAAGGTTTTGTGCCTGACACTTTTTAGATTACTCCATGTGAAACAACTTTTTTCTTCTGTTTTTTCATTTTTTTAACTTGCCATGAAAATAGTAAGGTTTGGCTATATAAAAATCAAAGTGCCTACAAGCAGTCAGGAATTTACAAATTATTTTACAGTTAGTCTCAACTCTTGCTAAGGTCCCTGAACTTTGTAATAGCATACAAATATAATCCCCACAGTAAAACATAAAAATATTATTTAAAAGATATATTAATTAATTATAATGCCCAGTGAACAGCACTTACAAGTGGATTAAAGTATAATACAGTAATTACAGCCATAAAATCAGATATAGAATCACTACTAGTGAGCTAAATAAAATAGCTTTATTAAAATGAGAAAGAGCTTTGGAGTGCAAATTAATTAAAACAATTATGAAACGCTTACAAGATTTTCCATCATTTCAGCACCAAGCTGACACAGAAAGATGGACGAAGAAACAAAGTCCTTATTAACCACTCATTTTCAATAGCACCATTAAAGTCTAAATAAATTCTATGTCCATTTCCAATTCAAAATTCATTCACATGGCTGAGAATACCAGTTTTGCAACTCTTGCAATTAGAGTTCTTTCTTTCCAGATACTTCAACACAACCCTAATTCAAAGTTATTGGTGTCTGTAAAATGTTTTACAATATAATTAAACACGAACATAATTTTGCACATCCAGTTATGCATTCTTTAACCATCAACCAAAAAATCATTAGCATGATTGAATATGTAACAAGGATAGATCAAATGTCGTCTATTACCACAGTTTCATTATATGAACACCCAGGACTCAAATTAAAAACCAAATTAATTAATCTATATCTATCACATATATTGAACAGATAACTTGTTCTGTGAGTTCTGATTAAACAACAATGGATTAATAAGAAAATGTATTAGTCTTAGTTGATATTTAGTCTTTTTGAGAGTCAGACATTCTTAAAGAAAAAGGCAAAACAATTTTGTCTGCAGTTTAAAAGGTTCAATCAGCAGAGAAACTGAATGTCCTTCAGAAACTGTGGAAGCATTACAACTACTCAAGAGGTATCTCTAAGTACTTTTTGGCTTAACTTGTCATACGAAATTAAGTTCTGAGCAGAACGGTGAAATGTTTGTGTTTGGAGCATTGGACAGTTCTATGGGAATAGGCATCTTTATCTCCTGGGACAAGAGCCTGCTGAATGCAAAACATCCACACAATATTTAGAGAAGAAACTGTAAGAATCCCAAGTGAAGTCTGGACATTTAAAACTTTAGCAGCCCATTAAAAACACACAGCTCTTAAATAAACTCAGACCTTAGAAAGGATAATCCTACCAGTACTAATCCTATTCTAATGAAGGGTGTTTTATGAACTTCTCCAATTAAATAAGAAAACATATTATACATAAATATTAAGAGCTTTATCAACCACCTTTTAGACATTTCTACAGCAAATATTTCAAAGCATCAGAAGTACACAGAATGATACGATTAAATAAGCTTTTCCACTGTGGTTAAACAAAAATGCATTTAAAAATGAAAAAGTTTTAACTAACCACATTTCATGAAGAACTTGATCTGCACATATTTACACACAACACATAACAATTTACAAGAGAGTTATATTTTAAAAATTTATGTGAATACCATAATTATGGAAAATATGAATTTAGGGCCACAACATGAAGATACTTAATTACAAGTCTTTATTTCTGGCATCATCTATAGAACTTGAGATAAAGGGACAACCGAAGCATTTGTAACCCAAGAGAGAAACAAGGTAAATATGATTACTGGAGTCAAGATGAATTTGCTTAGAACATTAAGACAAGAGGCATTATCTAATTTGTTTGTCATTTGGTGTGAATGAAAACACATATAAAGCATGGTAGCAATAAAAAAAGTATGACTTGTAAAATTATTAATAGAACATGGTTTTAAATGGTGAAATAGCAATTTAACCTCACTTCGGAATAACTAACAGTATTTCCTCAAACAGTACTATTCAGTATTTATTAAAAGTAATTATTTTAAGCAATCCAAATATAGCAATCTGAATCTCCCACTAAAAATACCTCTTACAAATTTTAAAATTTTTCTACAACAATGAAATGGAAATAAACTGGAAATTGTCCCAATGAAAACATCATATGTAGGATTAGCTGTGGTAATTCTCCAAAACAGATGATGAGAAGATGCATTCACAGTGGAAACAGATTTCAGAAATTCAGAAATTCTGAAATTTTACTGAACCTTTGAAAAATGTAGCTGAATTCCAGACAAACTTCCTTATGAGAAAGGTAAAATTCAGCACTCTTTTTATATTTTGAGGTATTCGTCCATTACTTCCATTTTCAAGAAAAGGGAGAAAGTATATACAGCAACAGTAAGAGCTTTTTTAATTGTTATTTTTAATAATTTTCTGCATCTTTCCATCTCTTGTAACTAAAATTCAAGGGAAAATTCTACAAAATGATTGGTTATTTTTGGCAAAAGAATGTGAAACAGTAATAACAGAGAATTTTTTTATCTACAAGAAAACAGAAGATCGGACTCCAGAACACAAATGCAAAACCTGGGTTGAGTAGTTCTAGAAAAGATGCAGAAAAAAATCTTTTCAAACTTATCCCCGCACAAGATGCAGAATATTTATACTGAGGTGTCAATACTGGCTTTATAATTTTCTGTAATACTAATAAGAGGTCAACAGATATAAAAATACATTTAACATTATAATACCTTTTTTTTCCCTAGAACTGCTTTATTGCTAACTTGGAGAAAATGCTACACAATTTTAACATCTTTTATCAATGTTTATGGAATCCTCAGACCACTTTTATCTACAAATGCTCAGCCTTCTCCAAATGTCTACCCCAAACTATCCTACAGCAAATTGAAGAAGTTGAGATTCTTCCAAGCATGACACCAGCCAAGTGCTAAGCACCTGTAAATTCTGGAAACACAAATCCTGAACAAATTTGGACATTCCTCTACTATGTCTCTTTGATTTCAATCCTAAATGAAGTAAAAGTGGAAGATAGTGTGCCATGTGAGTATGACCTTTCACAAACCATGAGAAATGGCTCATGATTTAGAGCAGAGAAGCTCTACTGGCATTATAGGAAACAGAAAAGATAATTAGCTATAAGAGATTCCTTATATTATTGAGCTATCTATTGATTCTCTCTCTCAATTTTTTTGTATAATTCCAAAAAAAATCTGAATGATGATGACAAGTAGACTAATGAGATTGAATAATGTTTTATCGTCAAACTCCATCTCATCGGTAACAACACTCCATTAGCAGACAAAAAAAATTCCATTAAACACAGTTTATCAAAATTATTTTCGGGAGTTTAAGCAGAATGAGATTATAATTAAATTAAGAGAGTATTTTGGCTGTTTGAAGTCTTCTGCAATGTTCTGGAGTGTACACACAAGGACAGTTACTTTGAGAGGAGTTGTGATCCATAAGGCTGGGTTAATGAAGGTTGCTTGAATCACTGACATAATGCATTAGCACTCTCCAAAGAACAAGCACCACCTTTCATACACTGGTAATCCATTACTATTAGCAAATAAGCAGTACAGGCTTCATCCACTCACACAGCTACTTACTACATCAAGATTTGCTTCACCATGCAGTTACCCAGCATCGAGAAAATAATGTGACACAGTATCAACAGGAATATTATTTTCTTGCACAGTAACATTAATGAGCACTTAGGGTAAGTACAGCAAATACAGATCATGCGGGGCTTTTTTAAAAAGTAAAGCCACTGAATTTATATCCGCCATACATTTCCCTTTAACTGCAGTATAGCAAACCCAGAATAAAAAGACAAAAGCAAAAAGAAAATGAAGCGTAAACCACAATAATCAAACTGTGTCATGATTCCACCAAAAAGTCAATAAGTTCAGGATCCCTCAACTGAGGCATCCAAAAGGTTATGACTGCAGTACACAACCACCATTGTCTAATCAACAACTAAAACTTTATTTTAATCTTACACATACTTCGACGTGCTTTCCTTGGAAGAGAAAGTAACTGAGTAGGCATTCTTCTACACAAAACAAAACAGCCCAAAGAGTAATAAAAAATGTGCATCTTTACTACATAAAACATTTAACTGGACCCCTGTATTGTAAAGGTTGTGATCAGCAATCCAAAGTCCAATTGACAACTAATTACTAATGGTATCCCTCCAGAGTCAGCACTGGGGTCAATATCTTTGTTAAAAACTAATGATAGCATAGAATAGACTCTGTGTTTGCAAATGATACCAGATTGGGAGAAGTCCTTACACACTGGAAGTGAGGGTTACTATTTAAGGAACCTTAGCAGGCTGAAGGAATGGCTAAGAAGAACCTCCTGAGGTTCAGGAAAGGGAAGTGTCCTCGCCTTGGGATGGAATAATCTTATTCAACAAGCACTGACTGGGCACAGCTTGATGGAAAGCATCTCTGCCAAGAAGGACTTGGGGACCCCAGGGGACAACAGGCTGTACCCAAGTCAAGAATGTCCTGGCAGCAAGAAAGGCAAAACATATGTTAGGCTTTCTAAGCAAGAAAGAAGCCAACAGGTCAGGAGAAGCGATTCTTCCTCTGTATCTGCCACCTGGGAAACCATGTCTGCAACATCACATCCAATTCTGGGACACTGGCACACATGAGCAAGCCCAGTGGGTACAGAGAAAGCTGGAGCACTTCACACATGAAAGGAGGCTGAAAGAATTGGGCTTGCTCAGCCTTAAAAAGAAGTCTATGAATAGCTGCAACTACCTAATGGGAGCATGTAGAGAATGTGGAGCCAAATTCTTCTCAGAGTTACACTGAGATAAAATAAAAGGTGGTGAACATGAGCTCCATTTAAAAAATTAATTATTTATATAAAAAATAAAATGACAGTGGAAGTAGCCAAACTTCCAATAGTCTTACCCAAAGAAGCTGCAGAATCTCCATCCTCAGAATCACTCAAAACTCAACAGGGTAAGACTCCACACAGCCTGCTCTAAACTGGCCTTGTGCCATTTGATAAAGAGTGGTCAAGGCAAGGGCCAAGGCTTGGAACACTGAATTCCAGAGGTCCCCATATATAACCTAAGCACTTCTAAATTTCCATCAATATTTACTAGCAAACACTCATGATGTCTACTGAAAACTACAAAAAATTTATAAAGATTTCACAATTTTATTTTAAATGAGATATAAAACAGGAATCCACACTTTCAGTTTAAAAAGATGAACAAAGGACAGTATGACACAACTATTTGCTACAACTGACTTATTTTTTAAAGTATGAAGCATTAAAAATAATGCTTCCTAAACTTAATAACTGAGAGAAATTATTTAACTACATCCCTAAAACACTGAAGGTACAAATAAGACTTCAGCATTCCTTTTTTCCTTAAACTAAACAATAATATATTGTATTATGCTTAAAATTTTTATTCAATCAAAGTTGACTATCAGAATGCTATTTCTAATTTTAAAAACTTGGTTAAACCATTTGTTTATATAAAATGGTTATTGACCAAGTTAAAGAAATCTTTTTATAGGAAATTTAATTATGCACTTCATTTAATATATAATCATTTGCTTCTGAAATGTAAACATTAGTATTGATGCAAGACTAAAATTACATATAAAAAGTCACATTACAAGAAGTTAGATATTTTTTCAGTAGCAACATACACTGATTTAACTATGTTTTTAATATAAATATTTAACTACCCAATATACAGAAATATGCCCTTATATTTTTCATATTCACTAGAATTTTAAAAAATATATCTACAACAAAAATTTTTACATACATTTAAGTTTATAGTGTAATTTTACACAAACATTTTTCTCCTGCCCTAGGTTTTTGATTATTAAAAATACTTTAATATCCTAGAAAAGCACAAAGACCACTACCAAATATTAAGGATGTACACACAAGCAGGCAAAATCTCCTATGACAAGCACAGGCACAAAAAGTCTTCACAGTATATGTAACAAAAAGAGGGAATTCATGTTTCCACAAAGATTATCTAATATAAAGCTACACAAGAAATATTTTTTCTAAGTCATCGCTGACAGGCTAGTGTTGCAAATATATGCCTGGTTCTGCTTGGCAACATTTTGTTAATACTCTGCTCATTAATTTAACAAACTATCAAGAGAGTATGTTTAGAATGGGCAAGCATTATCTCTTGCATTTCATTTAATTAAACTCCATTCTAGCTATATGACAGTCAGCATTTCATGAAAGGAATTATTTCAAGGATGAAGGTAAAATATTTCAAAGTGTGCTGCTGAAACATGAACGCATAATCTAAAATTACCTCTGCACATACTGTAATTTATCTATAAAATTAAAGATGTTATTTCCAGAGTTCATAACTAATTGGATTCCACAGAGAAATTATGCAGGCATTCCAGATAGCAAAATGATGCACAAAGGCACAAAACATAGTGCCAGAGGACAATCATAAACAACCACTGTGACTTGCCTGCATTACAACAGCCATTGAAGCTTAATGTGAAATGAGTACTGGCTGCCTTTTGTATGTGGTCATTACTCTGCTACAAAGAAATTGCCATTGAATTTTGATTATATTGCCTTAATAAAAAGTAATGAAAGAGACTCATGCTCTAGTGGCTTTATTTGAAATGATACATGACAGTGATCCGCACAGGCCAGTGTGCCACAAACTAACGATGACACCTCACCCGAGGAAAGCGATGTCACTGCACCACTGCAGGTGCCTGCAGTGAGGTTGGCTTTTCCAGCAAACATCTTAACTAAACACTTTCAATGTAACATCAGTTAGAAATCAGTTTGCCTTTGAGACTCACCATCAATCCGACTAACAAGTTCTTCCAACATCTTCACTTTCTTCTGGATTCCCGGCTGTGCAAATGTGTAGTTATCCTAGAGGAGACCACATACAAGTATTAGTTGCAGAAAAGCAAAGGTTTCTTTTCTTTCAATTACTTTTCTAAATCCATGTATTTTTCTCTGTTTTCTTATGGTGTTCCTGTTTTGTGACTACATTTCCTAGGTCTACTTCAACAATAAAACAGTAAATCATTACACTGCACATCACAGTCCTGTGAGTCCCCACCTCTAACAGTACATTCTGTTACCACTATGTGTCTGATAGCTACTCCTGCATCAATTGCTCTCTACTTGCTAATCTACTGAAGTTACTTTATTGCAGAAATCCAAGTAGTTTTTAAAGGCCCTCACCTTACATGGCCAAAATGTGCCATGCTAGAGATTTTTAAGGCGATTTTTTTTTTTTCTCGGAAATTTACAATTCTACAAATAATGTAGGAATTATGAAAATTTAGCCTATAATCAGACACAGGGAAAGAATTTGATCTTTTGAAGTAAAGAATAAAACTTCAAGCAGCATCAGAAATCAAAAATCTGTTTTAATGCACTCATAACAGTTCTGAACTCAAGATTACAGTCAATATCATGAATCAAAATCTAACACACAAGCTGTGTGGCTAAAAGAGCATTATATTTGCATATATTTCTTTGAATGAATTAACTCTAAATGGATTTTTAATTTGTGGAATGTAGCTCTAAAATACAAACTTTAGCTTGAAATAATGAGAGCAAGAAAGATTTCTCTGCTTGAAACCCAAAGTCATCAATCTCTTTAAATAATTACATTATTTAAATATACAGCAATGTTTCTGAATATTTAATTGACAATCTCTCCATTCATCTAATTTTGTTACAGTTGTCTTCCTGTGGCTTTTGAGAGATTCCAGAAAAGAAAATTATACACACGTATTTTAGAAGAAAGTTATGTAGAATTCTTTTGTGTGTAACCACAGCATGCATTGAAAATCAGGGTAAAGGATGTCTTGCCTCAACTGCTATTGTTGAGTAATTCCCTTATCAATTGGAGCTCAGTAATCCCAAAAATTACTCTAAAATTCTTTTCACTTACATTGAAATATTAATTTTTCTTGACTTTATTTCAAATTTTAACTTGGTCTTAGAGCAAAAGAGATTATTATCAGTTCATTTTTATGTATCTTGATATGTTTTTCTATTTAAAATCAAAAAGTCTTATTGACTCACTTGACTTCATTTACATGGAGTTTTTTTAGGTTTTATTTGACTTATAAAACTAAACTGCAATTTAATTTTCACATTCTATAAAACTGCTATAACGTGTGCAGCCTAAAAGTTCATAAGGCAAAATGACACACTAATAATTCTGTAAATTAAAGTACTTCAGCCAACAAGTAATCTACAGTATCCAAAAATAACAAAAAGTCTACTACATGCTCTGATCACTTGTAACTGACCACAGTAGCAGCTATTTTAAAAATTACAGCAAAATTTTCTACTGGTCTAGCAGTAGCCCTTTCACAGTAACTAATATTAGAACACAGTGTGTAAAGCCAAACAATATGGATGAGGAAGCAAGAATAATTCCCTGATTTTTTTTTAATTTTCATAGGAATCACCACGGAAAATAAGCAACGATTTCAGCTTGTTGACATTATTTCACAAGCAGAACATGAGCCTTCTTTTTAATGCAATAAAGCACCAAAATGGAAAGAATTGAAAGATTCACACAGAATTTAGATCTATTACAATCTCATTTCTGGGAGAAAGAAACTATCCCATGCATTGGAACACCACCTTTTACACAAGACTGACACACATCTGTATTATCATGGATAATATCCAGGACACAGCATCTTTAGGAAATCATAATCACTTCCTTGTCTAACAACAAAAACTATATTAACTTTTTTTGTCTCAAAATGTTTTTATACTGTTCTATTTATTTACTTAAAGTTAACTGGTGTTTCTAGAAGTAGTACTGCACTCAAAGTACAGCAACATTGTATTTAATTATTTCCTCTATAACTGATCCTCCGTATAAGAATGTTCCTGTATTTAACACTGAAAGTCAACACAGAGTTAAAACACAAGTGCTTTGATCATTAGTCTCTCCCCAGGTAGTGCAACTCTTGACTGTGATCTATGAATCTAAAATACTCTCTTTCTCAAAGCATAATTTACTCCATACAAACCTGGAAATGCAACCCAAAACTGCCATCTCGATTTGAAAACAAGTAAATTTGATTTTCACTACATTTGGTCTTTTGCCTATTTATTTTTCTGTTCATTATTTCAGCTGCAAATGAACACGGCTGGGGGTCACTCCTCTACTTGTGCTGACTCACTTAAACTGGGAAGATCTTTATTGGATTCCCCAGTATTCTCTTCTAATTAAACTGTGTTGTACATATGCCCTCCTCTGACACTTGCAGTTGACTTCCTGGAGTTTTGCAAACTGTGAGAAAGACTTTGAAAATGTAAAAGGTATCCTGTTACCCACTATTCTTGCTCCTTTTGTGCTTATAGATGAAGGGAAAATAGCAAAACAGAAAAGAAAAAATGTGCCAAACTCATAAAAGTCATGAATTATTGCTCAGGGCTGTTGGGCCAAGACAATTCTTTTCTCAATTACTTATAACTATTTCAGAGTTTGTCTTTTGCTCATTATTGATGGTCAAATTTTCAAATGAGGAAATATAATAAAAGTTTTCAGGATGAAAACAAGGAGTTCACATAAAAGATCTCTTATTCCTAAATACTGTTCTTGATGCTTTCCAGTAAGCATTCACATATGACAAAGTATGTATGGGTCTACACCAAAATCCTTGATAAACATAAAAATTCATGCACTGGTGTGTAATGAATATCTAAATTCCTTGACGTTCTGCTCAGATGGGTTCCAACACACTTTCAGTGAACTATGCTAACCTACTTCACAGCTGAATGGTTACAATTTCTACTTCAGACTGACACATAATTAGTTTCACCTTACAATACAGAAGGTTAGGACTTTATAATGTCACAAGAGATCAAAACTTGCATCAGCTTCAAATCTTTGTGTTAGTAGTCTGTACTTATTCTGTGGAAGCTGGTATAACCCTACTTCCCTACAACTACAACTAGGCAGGAATTCTCAAAGCCTTGTGGTAATAATTCAAAATAAAATACTAAAATTATAGACTTGACTGAAATTTCAAAAATTATTAAGCGATTCCTTACTTTTTTTAAGAGTAGAGAAATTTTAAATGAAGAAACTTGGAAAAATGCTCATAACAAATTTAACTGGGACTGTCCCCCCTGAGAGGGGAAAGGAGGAAGGGAGAGGGGGAGAGGGGGAGAGAGAGAGAGACTTCATAGGCACTAGCTAAAAAATATTCCCCATCTTTTTCTCATAATAGGTGATGACGGGATAATTTTAAAAGAAGCAGCAAGCTGAAGAGGAATGGAAAACAATCTTCCATGTCACCATGAAGGATAAACAGAGCCAGCTAAACTAAAAGAAAAAAACACTGACAGTAATTTGACATAATGACTTCAGCCAAGCAGAGGTGTAGGCACCTCTGAGAAATCTTTCCAGGTCATACACACTGTTCACCAACAGTGCACTGAAGAAAATATCAGAAGCATTTATGGAAGCAAATGTAAAATTTTGACACAAAGTGTTCATGTGTTGTTTGTTCATTTTAACAAGGTTTTATCAATGAGATCAGAGCTTTTAGATATAGAGGATACACTAAGCAATCCATATAAATCATACAGACATATAGACTTGGATGTATATTTTCCCTACCAATGCATATTTAAGAATTCTTATGAATCAATTTAGTGTGTTCAAGTATAATATCACATGAACAAATGACAACTGAAAGAAAAAGGTTTTCTTATCCTCATTACGCCACAAAGAGATCCCTTGAATTCTTCTTTTTTACTCATTTAAGTATTTCATTCACATATTCCTGAATTCTCTAAGCAAACTCCTATTAAAAATCTTGGTTCACCCTGCTCAGAAAATTATGCAAAAAGATAAGGGCAGGAGGGAGGGAAGCATGACACTAGATAATGATAGCCACATATATTAACAAAATCAGTGTAAGCAGTTTACCCAAAATGTGTCTTGAAGACAGAGATTATAATATAAATTCATTCCTGAATACAGTTCAGGATAGAGAGAGTGTGCATGCACAAGAACAAACAAACAAGAGTACTGGACTATGCTCTTAGCACAGTCCACAGCATGGTCCATAATTACTCCAAGATATTTTCTTTAGAAGAAAACACCTGTCAATCATTCTAACTATTAAGCCTGACTTTTCAACGTGTCCTAAATAGTAGGAAAAATATTTACAAAGCATTGCAGCCCAAAATTTTTTACATGCAAAACAGTATCTTATTAATTCCAACATAGAGGACAAAAAAAAACAAAAAAAATCAATGGTTTATAAAATGTTACTACTGATTCTCATGGCAAAGCAGCATCCATAGAGTCAGAACCAAAGATCCAACCTGCTACTGGTCTGTGTAATCAAACCTCAGTTTTACACAAGTGGATGTATTATAAATTACAGAAGCTGTTAAAGTAGCAATGACAAAAGTGCTCAGGGTATATTTTTGGATTACAGCATAGGCCAGACAACAATTTAAATCTGGATAAGAGCTAGAAATCATAAATACAAACATGCACAATCCCAAAAGCTGATGCTGCACGTTTGAGACAGAGGATAAAATATTTTTACGCTGAAGTATACTGACAGCACATTGAATTTCATCTTCTGATTACAAATAGATTTGTTGTCTTCCTGAAAAAGCCAGTGACAGGCTGGAAAATGCATAATTAGTGTCCAAATGGAGACTAGCAAACACATACACACAGAAAACAGATCTGCAATTCAGCATAGGCCTAAATTAACCATCCAGGTGAATTGCAGACATAACCAAGAAACTCATCTTGCAGGAGTTCAATAAAAAGGTACAAAGAAAGCCATAAGTGACCTATATTTTCCTTTAAAATAAACCTCAGAAAGGTTCTGTGAAGAATTTTCAGAAGAGTTATTTCTGTACATACTTCTCAACATTTGAAATGCATGTTCATGTTATTTATTGGATCTGTCAGACCTCTGAAAGGCCTTTCAAACATCATTCCTTCCATCCACACATGCATCCATCCATCCAGACTTCAGGCGGATGTTAGCAGCAACTTTCCGTAACTCAGGAGTGAGAAAGAACTCTGCTGGATTCCCTTTAAAGATCATAAATCTTGCTATTTTATCAGCCATAGAAATAGTTAATATGTACCTCAGCACACTCTAGTCCCTGGATAGGAATTATCTCACTTTTATTCTAAAAATTACCAGGCCCTGAAAAATAATTATATTAATATTTTAGTGCTATTTTTAATACATCTGATTAGATCATTATGCATTATGCATGTATTTCCCCTTTGGTTATTTTATTACCAGTATACTTGAACTTAAAATGAAAAGTTATACTCTATTTTATACATGAACATTACATTTTCAGGTGGCACAGATCAATGTGAACTTTTTACTTGAATGTTAATGAGACACTGTTGAGGAAGGTGTTATAAAGGACAATTAATTTAGTAATACAAAAAAAAAAGTTAATAATCTGGATATATGGATATGTCTACTTAATTACAGGGAAAAAATACTCATGGGAGAATTCTAGTTTTCCCATATGAACAGCCACAGATGAAAATACAAAAATGCTCATGCATCATCTACAGTTTAGAAGTGTTATAAAGACAACCAGCTTTATCACACACAGAAGATGTGTTTTGCATACGGCCACACACAGCCCAGAAGTAGGTTTTTATCAAATCAGCATAAATCAGAACATCTTGCAAGAATACAGGCTGCAGACAAGTTCTGTGGAAAGGGACCTGACAGAAAGCTCAGACTGAGCCACTGGTAAGCCCTGGCAGCAAAGCCAGCCAGCAGAGTCCTGGCCCAGTAGATGGAGGGAAGAGATTATCCCCACTCAGCACTCAGTGCAGAGTCACAGAGGCTGGCAGGGACCTCTGGAGGCCATCGAATTCCAAGCACTGCCCAAAGCCAAGTCACCCGGAGCAAGCTGCTCACGGCCATGTGGACTCTGGTTTTGAGCTTCCAGGATGAGGATTCTACAGTCACTCTGACCAAACAGTTCAATAATTACTGTGCAGATTTTCCTTCAAATGTTTAAAAAAGAAGTTCTTGTATTTCAAGATCACATCTAAAATACCACATGCAGTTTTAGGGATCCTGACAGAAGAAAAAGGTATAAACTTCAGAATAAACCAAAGCAAGAGCAAAAGGTCACCAAGATGCTCAAAGATATGGAGCACATGCTCTTTGAGAGGCTGGGGAAACTGGGCTTGTTCAGCCTGAAGAAAGGAAAGTTCCAGAAGCACCTAATCACAGCCTGATAAAATCCATGTTTTCAAGATGACAAACCTCCATTTTTAATAGTGGTGCACAGCAGGAAGATAAGAGACAAGCAGCATGAACAAAAAATGTTCCATCTGCCTACTGGGGAGAAACTTCAATATAAGGACGAGAAAGCACTGGGATAAGTTAACCCCCAGAGATTGTGAAGTCTCTGGACTTGGAGGGTTCAAGACCAAACTGGACAAAGCCTTCAGAAACTCAGTCTGATCTCAGACCTGGTCCTACACTGAGCAGAATTATCCAATGTTCTTATGATTTCAGAAGCTGTCATTTGTTCTCCTGAAATAAATAAGTAGCAATTGCAGTGAGGCATAGTCCTTCTGGGACAAAAACTAAAGAAAAAATTTAGAGCACAGACTCATGAAGCACTGAAAAGGAAAGCCATTACATACATCATTATCCAAAACTGACTGCTTTTAGACAGCCACAGATTTCAAGATTAAATTAAATTTCAGAGAGATTAATTTATATTTAAAAAGTCCTAGTATTTGTTAGATCAATTTTTAAAACTTCAATCAAACTGTGATGTGACATATGTGCAATCCACTTGGAAGCCTAAACTTAAAGTTTAGGCTTCTAAGTGACTTAAGTTTTCTCTAAACTTAGAGACAACCAACAGAGAAAAAAGAGGCAAAGTAATCTAAGAGCAAAAAATAGATTAAATAATCATGTAAGAGCAAACATTAACTACTGGTAAAGTTCTGCAAACTCTCTAGCTGGAGACAAAAACATACTTGCATAGGAACCTCCAGATGACAAAAAATCAGCATGGAGGAATCTGCTAAAGTGACATGATTTGAACAAGTTTTTATTTCTTCTCTCAGCTGAGAACTGTATGCATGACAGGAAGTGACTGTCTTGCTGCCCAATGCCAACTCCTGCTCTTTATTGCACAGGTCTCTATGGTTCAAATAGGCACAGTCACATTAGATACATAAGGAAGGGAGGTAAGATGAGTGAGGAATGAAGAAATAATAGATACTATGTGTGGTAAAACTCAAGCAAGAAATGCAGTATGTCTTAATAATACCTTTGACAATTCTAGAATCAAGAAAATGAGACCATCTGGATGGATTGGAAAAAAAAAGAAAGAGTTTTCTGTTAAGAATAATAAAGGGGTGCAAATACAATCATACAATCATTCTTCCATTACACTCTTCTGCACTGAAAAGACAAAACACAAAAAAGAATGTATCTAGCTCATATTAGCAAAAAATTTCACAAGGTGACCCTAACTGTTATCAAATTGCACTCTTTAATACTGGTAGGGCAACATGAAATAGAAGCTTATATTGACAAATAAATTAATGGAAATACTCTGCAGAGATTCTTTGATTGCAGTTACCATATGTCACATATCCCTGAACAGCTTATTCAGACATCTCAGACAAAACCATCACATACATCATACAGGGGTCTTCTATGTCATATTTTCAGAGAAAAATAATTATGCATCTAGAATGCAAGTCAGTCAGAACTATAGCATCACACAATGAACCCACTGGGAATTTTTAAAGTTCATCTGGTCCAAATCTGCTGCTGTGGGCAGGGACAGTTTCAGCTTGATCAGTCTGTTTAAAGCCGCATCAGTCCTGACCTTGAACACTTCCAGGAATAGGGCATCCACAACTTCTTTGGGCTCCCTCATCATAGAAAATGTACTCCTTGTGTCCAGTCTAAATTTAGTCTGTTTGAAATGTTGCCCCTTGTCCCATCG
>JAWWMU010000054.1:5746069-5805418 GCA_035048155.1 Cinnycerthia olivascens | reverse complement strand
TCCCTCATCATAGAAAATGTACTCCTTGTGTCCAGTCTAAATTTAGTCTGTTTGAAATGTTGCCCCTTGTCCCATCGCTACAGGCCCTGGCAAAAAGTCTCTCTCCAGCCTTCTTAAAAGCTCCCTTTAAGTACTGAAAGGTTACAGTAACATCTCTTCCCCAGGCTGAACAAGGTCAATCTTCTCAGCCGTTCCTCATAGGAGGGATGCTCCACCCCTCTGATCACCTTCATGGCCCTCCTCTGGACCCACTCCGACAGGTCCATGTCTGTCCCATGCTGGGGATCCCTGAAATGCCTGCAGCACTCCAGGTGGGGTCTCACAAGAACAGAGCAGAGGGGCAAAATCCCCTCCCTCACCTGCTGCCCACCTGCTTTGCATGCAGCCCAGGACACAGCTGGCTTCCTGGGCTGCAAGTGCACATTGCCAGTCATGTCCACCAGGATCCCAGGACCTTCTCTACAGAGTTAGTTCTTCCAACCAACTCAACCTGCAACTACGTGACTGTTTTACCTGCTATGTAAAGTGGAATCATCACAGAAAGAAAACAAAACAAAACAGGAGAATGAGAGAAGAAAAACAAGAAGCCCTTTTATTTCAGCAGCACTGCAGTTGCACTGAATTAACTGTAACATCATTAGTCACACCACTAGTATAATCTTTCAAGCCTTCTTTTGATAGATGAGTGCACCCTTGAATACATCCAACACTATTTCATTTTTATAACAGCTTAAATTTTCATCAATGCAGTTTAATTCCATTGCAATTGGTTTCCATATTTTGCATCTCAGTACCTGATGGTTTTGTATGAAAACAGAATTCTAAGGTGAAAATACCTAATCTGTGAACTTCCTTTCCTAGAAAAAAAACAAAGCAACAGGCCAGTGACAATGATGTTCCAGAAGGAGGTAAAACAGCTGGAGGGTTTACATTTCTTTACCTGGCTTTCTTTCTTTCCAATAGATTGCAAGCTCTCACTTTTTCTCTTTCTAACTTTTCACATATTTTTTCTATGTGGTCTTTAAAAGTAAGTACTTTAAAATTTAGGAGATCTGAGAGACTGAAACCAGCAAACCAGCATTTGTTACAGGAATTGATGTGAGAAAATAACTGTGCAGTTCAAAAATGCTACACAAAATACTGAGCTATTGGACCTTTAACCAGGAGAAATATATTTAAAGCAACTTCAAAAAAAGTTAAACCTTTTTGTTGCTGACTCAATTCTATAACCTTTTTGTCAAAAATTAACTCTGTCAACAAGTTTCAATTCATAATGCACCTTAGCCAATGAAACAGTCATATTAAAACATGTAATAGGAAAGAATGTTGCAGTTATTTCTAATCATCATAAACTTTTAAGCCTATGAACATTTACACAAAAATCTATTACTCCAACTTGCTGCACATAACAGAAAATTTTGCCTTCATTTATAGCTTTTCCACGTGGAAAAGATTCAAACTCTCAGCGAAGTAGCTTAAGTATCAAGTTTTAAATGTGTATTTTAAAAATAGGAAGATAATTTCAGGAACTATTAACACAGCAATCACTTATAGGCTGCTATATTAATGACTTATAAATTATTAAATAAGCCAGGTTTTTACTATCTCAGTGAGATCCACAGCAATTGTTCTTCATGCTTGGCAACAGATTTGCAAAACATGCATCTAGAACTGGAGGTTTCTGTTCTGCTCTAGAACATCACACACAATGAAACATGCAGACATTTGGATGAAGAGAAGTTGCATGGGTTTCCTTCCCTTTCCTTTCTTTCTTTTCTATGCCAAACTCTCAGTGGATTTCTCCAATGGGAAAATCAACTTCTCTCCTGTTTTTCATAGATGTACTCTTTTTCAGCCTTAAAGTAGTTCAAAGCTATGACATTAATCAGTTAACTCCACAACTTACAGAGAGGAAAAATCAATTTACCTGAATGCCATCAAGCAACTTGCTCATGCACCAGTAACTGTCAGCTTCTATGTTCTGCAGCACTTCTTCAGGCAGACTGGAAACATCAAAATTTTCCACTTCTTCTTCTTCTGTTTCAGGAAGAGAGAGAGAAAGACAGGTCAATGAAGTGCACAGAATAAATAAAGCAAGAATGAGGAAAATAATTGAAAACAAAGACAGCCACCACTTATCTTCTAGTCAGAAACCAATGCACATTTACTTTAACAGGGACTAAATGAATCATTTATTGCTCAACTGTGTCATCTAATGGCTTTAAATGTTAATGAATACTTAATTTCTTGCAGACTGTGAAAATCTCAAATCATGCCTGGTTAACCAGAATTAATACATAATAAATTACTTTATTCTAAACGTTTCACACCTGAAAGAGGGTCAGAAGCACTTTGAGAGCCCTAAAGTTATATATGAACAATCCCTGAAGAAGATGGCTCTGTTTGCATCAGGCACAGAATGTGCAAATATGTTGCCAGTCTTCACAGAAGAAAAAGCCCTGAAAAGTACTTTTCAGAAATCTACTGATTTTTATTTAGAAAGCAGACTACAACTTTTCAAGGAGGATTTGTTTTTCAGGCAAGTATTTGGATTTAGAAGGAATTCAGACAAAAGAAAACAGATGAGTCCAACTCCCCATTCCCGAAAAGCTCTGTGATTCTCAACACTGGAAAAATACAGAATCCAAATGACATCTAATTCACAGAAATCAAGTCTACCACACAAGCGTGTTTAAAGAAATTCACACTCCAACACAAACCACAATTTTTCCTTGTCTTTTTAAAGGCATGGAATCTGAATTAATCCATTTTGAAAAGAAACAGAATGTGCTGTCCTGACACCTAACTCCCAAAGTTCCCATACAGCTCCAGAAGGGATTTTAACATGACCTGTGAAGGCTCTGCTAAAAGCTGCAGCTTCCATCTTGCAGCAGCTCACAGTGTCTTACTGTATCAAAATGAGAATCAAGGAAACATCTGTCCCAGCCCTGCTCTCAAGGAGAGGGGAGGTGTAGAAGGGATTAATCAACCTAAACTGTGCATGGTATACCCAACAAGGAATTTCCTCCATTACATATCTGCAAGGTAGCATAGCATAAAAAAGTAAGAGAAATCCAAGAATATGTATCTTAAGCTAATATAATATTATATATCATATTATAATATATATTATAATAATATATTATAATATAATATATTTTCTTAAGCTACGTATCTATAGCTTTTCAGAATGTAATTTAGATATGCCCAAGTACATTTTAGGTTGTCACATTTGATTATGCTACCTTAAAGAACTTATTTGTCCATTGGGAATAACCATGATCTTTACGTATGTTTTAGAATAATTTTAACATACACATGATTTTACTTCTACTACTGGGCACTGGTAGCAAGGTGTTACCAAATGATTCCTGTGTGCAGGAATTGGTGTCTATAAGGGGGTGTAGATCTTCTAAGGGATCACTGGTTTCAGATTGTGAAATATTAAAAACTTTTCCAAATAGAAAATTTATGATGTATCCACTACAGCATGAAAAAAAATTTTGGTACATCTTATACATATTAACTCACAAAAAAGTCTTACAGTTATGCAGTTTATTATATTTTCATAAACCAGTGCCCCAGTAGAAAAAAATTCTAGTTAATATTTTTAACTTCCATTTTAATATTTCAAATGGCAAAAAAAGAAGCAACCTATTCCCACTCTGCCTCACTATGTCTACAGAATAAAACACTAAATGTACCAGAGTTCCTCAAATTTATATAAAACACAAACATATACAGAACTGTCTTCCCTTTGAATGAAGTCTTCAGGCCCTCCTCCACTAAATATTTGCTGAAAGAATGAGATTTACAACTACTTTGACAATGTGCTCCTTTACAAATTTTCTGCCTTGGAGCACCTTTTCTTTTCATGACACTGGTATTACATTACAGAATCAAAAGGTAGCTATAAACTATAGCACAACACACATGGGTATGAAAAGATAACAAATGAAAAAGATTTTTTATGTTCTCTTTCTCATCTTGCCTCGTTTTTGTCTCTCTCTTTCAAAATCTACCATTTCACACTCACTATATAGTCTCACATCAGGTTTTAAACCAACAAAAAAGCTAAAGATCCATACAAACATCAAAGGTGGGCATCTTCACCTCCCTTCACAGCTAACAAAGACCAAGAAGTGACAGAGTACGGCCTGGCTTGTTCTAAACTAGAAAGATAAATGAATCAGATGAATCACATTAAAAAAAAAATCTTGTTTCTCAGTATTAGGTATAATTTGTTCTTAAAAGGATTGCCTCAGAATGCAGACCTCTAAACAGTGGAAGTCTAGACGTAGCTGAAATAAAGCTTTAACCACCCACCAAATGATCTGCCATCCTGAGACTGAACTACCTGCGTGCTCTGAGAAAACCAGGGCAGTTTGTGAAGGAAGGCTAAATGAAGCAACTTGGACAGCAACAACACTCCAGCATTAATATTCTGGAAAAGTTAGATTCTGATTGTTCTAATAAAGATGGATTACCAAATTAGAATGACCACATTTTTTTTTCCCCAGAAAATACAATATAGCTTTTAAGAAGTATCTTTCAATGGTTCCAATTACTGTCCAGAGGTAAGTTCCCCAAGCACAAAGAGGAAGTCAGGACAGGCCTTTCTGAAAAGAATACAGGTCTGACATAAATTCACTACTCTAAGTAAAATTCTCATTATTCCACAGGTAGCAACAACAGATACAGATGGCTTTTAGGAATCTTTCTTCATTGAAAGAATTGGCAGTCGCCAATTATAACGTCACAGAACCACACACTCAGCCATTACAGATACAAAAATAGCAGTTTCATGAAGTACTTGCCCAGCTGTCTTGTTTTGTCCCCTCTGAAGAGATACCCAAGTACATTTTGCTTTTCTGTTGCTTAAAAAGACTGATCTTTAGTATTTCTATAAGCTCTCTTAACACAAAGTAATTATTCAAGATCTTTTATATGTTCTTTAAATAGATAAGTTACTTCTAGATCAATTTTCAATCCCATTGTGCTTCCAACGCATCAGGCTATGTCATCTCTTCGAAAGACAGATAATAAAGTTTTGAAATAAAAAAATCTAATTAAATGTTTAAGACAACTCAGTTGTATTTCTACAGTACCCTAGCAGTATCACCCCTGTGTAAAGCAACTCTGTCAAACTTTGGCTTAAAATTCTGCAACCAAGTATCTTAACAAATAATTACTTGGAGCTATATAAAAATACGGTTTCATTAAATCAGCTAAGATGTATATTTTTGGATATGTTACATTAACTGGCACCTTTTGATTCAAATGTGGTGTATGATGAACAAGGAGTTACACTGTGGAAGCGCTCAAGAACTCTAAGGATGGCACAGCATCACAAAAGCAAAGCCTCAAACAAGCAAGTGTTCAGTGATGTCAATGGCTTCTGCTGCACCAATCCACCTTACTTTGCTACACTTTATTGAGGAAGTTCAAAACTGACACTGAATATCCAAATGAACCTTTTCCACAGTACAAATGAAATTTTTAAAGGCCATCCATTTTGACAAGCTCCAGTTAAGAAACATGTGACTGGCAGAATGTTATGCAAAATCATACTCTACATATTCAGCATTTATTCATTCATTTGTGTATGCACATAGGACAAAATGCTTCTTTTTCCTTGCAGTTTTAAGGGGTAAAGAAGTCAAGCTCCATGGTGCTCTCCCTTTTTATTTTTTTTTTTCTTATTTGGATGAAGAAATGAACACATTAGAAAAGATTTGAAAGAAAGACCACAAGGGATTTCAGGAAAAACAGAAGCAAAAATAACAAAATAACCATTCCAAATGTATGTAAGATATTACTTCTGCTTGAGAACATAATTGTAATTTCTGGTTTTAAATAATTTAAATAATTTTAAATTTATTTTCAACAAGTGATATCTGAATGGACTGAATAAAAGAATGAGGACAGAAATAGCAGGCCAGTGTGTGAAATGTCTGGGAGAGAAAAATCATTTCCTAAAACTTGCCCATTACGAAGTCTTACAGAAACATCTCTCATCTTCTTCAGTTTCCTGTGGAGATCTTTATCATGTTATCTATACAACTGAAAAAGACAGGAAAATGGTTGCCTAGAGGGAAACTCTTGTAGCATGGAGTCTGAGACATGCTGATCTGAATATATGCATTGCTGTAAGCAGGGTATTAGATCTTCTTTGCTCACTCCCAGGCTATGCTTCTGAAACTTCCCACCATGCCAACAGGCTAACTTTCCCTAAACAGCTCTAACTGGATCCACTCACAAAGGCAGAGACATAAGGAAAAAAATCAAATTTTTTTTAAAAAATTGCTTTCAGCTACTTGCAGATTTAGTTTCCCAATGACAGCAGAAAGTAATCATGCTAAACAACTTGCCTCCATTCAAAGCAGGTTTTAATTCAAGATTAAGCCTAATGGATTATTTTGATTGAAGTTGTTCAGAATGCTAAAATTAAGTTCACAACTGATCTCTGTCTTTTAGATGTAATTGACTTCTTCTAAAAGGTACTGGATTTTTACCTTTTCAGTACAGATCAGGGGTAAAAACACATGCAACCAACAAAAAGGTAGTCTGCATTCATAACTTCTCTAAACCTGTTACCAACACCAAAACTCAGTCTTTATAAAGCATGAAAGAAAAATAACTTGATAGTTTTCATACTTCATTACACTAAATAAGTTCCTACAAAAGATTTTGCCATTAAATAAAGCACACATTCTCTCAAACGATTTTTTTTTAATGAAACAAACACTTAATTGTGTTACTAATGTTTTAACTGTAGCTGTTTATCTTGAAATTGTTTCTCAACACTCAGAATCAGCAAAACTCAGATGAATCCACAGGAGTGTGAGGCAGGGGACAAAATGGATGGCAGGGTAAAAAAGACAGTGCTGAAGCCCAAAGCAGACTGCAAGATCACCAATAAATTATGATTGCTCTTCGCATACACTCAACATACAAAATAATACATAGAAACATTCGATCTGTAATGAGATCAACATTTTAAAATGGGGGGGGAAAGCAGCACTAATTTGTGCAAATGTAGAAAAAGTATTACCATATGCCTGAAGTTCAAATTACGTATCTCTTGCAGCAGTGCAAGGAAACCATTCTGACCACAGATGCACAGGTGTTCCTCTGTGTAAAGCTTACTTTGCTGCAATCTACTTCAGATGCATCTTCAGGCAGACCTAACATAAAGGTCACCAGTCAAGCATGCAAAGTACAAAATCATACACACATGATTGCATGGAGGGGTGCACAGTAATATTTCCACAGCTAGATCTTACATATTCCACTCCAAACTCAGTTTCCAAAAGCCTTATGCAACACCTATTCAGTTACTGCTGCACTAAGGCAATGTTTTTCTAAGAAGATCAGGACATAATAGAGCATTTAAATGTAAATTCTTTCAGTAACAATTGCCTAATTAAATATGTATATTACCATATCAATATCTCCCATTGAAAAAGTCCTAGTTACATATTAATCTTGATAGAAATAGCTCTTGAGCTGTTAAGGATGAATCACCAAAGGAAAATCTTCCCTTTTCTTTGTGGTACTGCATTCACAAAGGTAAAATTAGAAAAAAAACCTTAATCATCTCATCAGTCCAAGCTTAGGTAAACATGATCTCACTGCATTTCAAATATTTATAACCAGTCATGTTCCTACATAAAAGATATATTGACAACTTGTCTATTTTAACAATGTTAATAATCTTACATTTGTTTTCAGTTGATCTTCCACAATTTCCTTCAGATGCAATAGGAAGAAAGATAAATATCTTTATACATCCATATAAGAATGATGTTTCAAACATAAATAATTATATTTTATTAATATGAATTCTCTAAGTAATTGTACTGCATATGGCAACTGTTACAATCCTGTGTGACCTGGTGAGCAAGGTAAATCATCCTATCCAGAAACACCATAAACTTGATCACATGGACTGAACTTCTATGCTCATCAAAATTAATCTATGACTCTGCAAGTACTCTCAATTTGCTTTATCACAAAAGAGTAGATACTTCATATACTTTTTCTTTAATTCCAGATTCTGTATGAAAGTAATCAGTAAACCATTCAGAGACTTCCTTTAGTGGGCCTACATTGCTTGCCAGTAAGATCTTTTCAACCTAAGCTTTTTCTTGGCTAGATTTTAATGGCAAGTATCTTTTTTTATCTCCACAGTAAATAATCCAGAATTCACCCTTAATTCATATTCATAACCCACTGCACACATATCCACAAAAACAGACCTGTTTTCAAGGATGGTAAATTTATTTGAAAAAGGGAAACTCTCAGGTCATATTGCAAATTAAACAAAAGGCATTGATTCCTCATAGGCTGCAGACTGAGATTATTACTCCACAAGTCGGACAGAAGGCAGGTAAAAAGCTCTATGATCAAAACAGGGTACAAAGGAGAATTAAGTAAAACTCATCTTTGACTCACAGAAATTGCATAATGCCAAAATACAGGACTCAGAACCTCTTCCACACAGGTGAGAAATTGGCCAGTAAATGCAGTTTGAAATTAGAAAGAAGAGTAAAAGCCACATCCTTGGGCATGACATTATTACAAAACAGGAGCCTTCAAAGCTTGTAAGATGGCAGCTCTTCTTAAAAATGGATTTCAGCAACAATGAACACAATGGTCAGCACAAATTCATCTCATACACTCACTTCAATAGGTTTGCTACTGTCAACGAAAACAGCTTGCCATGTGACACCAAATTAAGGGACTCATAATTAGCAACCAGTACGCATGATGAGCACAGCATGCTGATGAGTATTTTCTTAGAATGCCTCATAAGGGAGTTCCCTGGGAAATCCAAAAGGTGCTTGGAGAATAGGAAATGAAACATTAAAGGTTGAACATGTCTCCCACATTGCATTTTTAATTAACTTGTGTGTGCTTCATCATTAATTTTTTAAAGCATCAAAACACTTATCTACAAACACATAGAGACAAAACACCAAGTGTGGGACAAGAACAAACTGCAGAGCGGTCGAACAAGTTTAAAGCAAATCTCAGGAACGTGGGCCTTCCCTGAGTTCAGGTAAGGAATTGATTAGAGAGTTATTTCAGAACTATCACTCTAGCACTGGAAAAGTCCTCAAAAAGAATCTATAAATTAGTGTAGTTTTGAAAAAGAATAATTTTATGGAGATTGAAAAAAATCAATTGCACTAAAGGCTACAACATATTATAAAGATAAAGAAACCAATATATGTATCTGCAAATGCAGGGGTAAACTTTAAAAGTACTGAAAATTAGTATTTCTTTACTGAAGCTATTAATAGAAAAAGTCAAAAAAAGAAATTATCTTGCACATAATTACTTAATACTAGAAAGCTGGCAAAGAGAATTCATTTGAACATTTTCAAAAACAGCAATGTTTAATACATTTCCTGGATAAATTAAAAAGCTCAAAGGTTCAACTCTAACTTAGCCAAATACAAAAGTAATACAAATTATCCAAGAATTTGTATGTAAATATAAAAACTTCTAAAAATTCAGAAATGTAATTTTTTCCGTGACTGAAGACTGAGAAATTTGCCACTGTCACATAAGCTCATGAACCACTTACATATGGCTATAACTCTGTGTAAGTATAACTTCACTCACTCATGAAGTAATTTTTATCTTGACCCATTAAGGCCATTTGAATGGCATAACAAAATAAGTTCTCAAAGAAAAATGGATGGTAAAGGAAAAAACTGTCCCTCATCAACTATCCCTGACAACATCCTCACACGTCTATGACAGTGGCAGTTTGCTGCAACCCACACTGTGTGACATTCAATTTTCAGTTGGATATATATCACTTTTCTTAACCAGAATTACGTGCTTCCATGTTTTGTAATCTCCCACATCATTCACAGCTAATAAGAAATCCACCTAACAGATTTCTTGCCTTATTTGCAACAGAAATTAAGTAACATCTATCATTTCTGCTTTTTAGCACAAACTGCAGACACTGAATTTGAAGAAGCATATTTGAGGAGAATGCACTCTGCAGGAAACACTACTTCTTAAATTGCTTAATTGCTGAATGCATTCCTTAACTACCTTAATCTGCTGTGACTTACACTTTCCTAATGAAACTGCTACGTATGCTTCTGAGGCAAAAAAGCCACAAGCCTTGCTTTTTTCATAAAATTCAAACATATTTTTACATATTGTATAGGTATTTATTGTCAAAATAAAGAAATCATCAAATCTCTAGGGAAAAAAAAAATCTGCTCTGTCTGTTCAAAAATAATAGTATGATCTCTAATTTTCATCAAAAATGTTATTCTAAGAAAGGTAGTTGTCTTTAAATTTCAGTCATACCACAGTAAATTTTTGTCATGATTAACTAAAGATGGAACACATAAATCAGTTCACAAATGTTCTTGATGAGAACTCATAAGCCAATTTTTTTTTAAGTACTGTGTTTTGTCAAAATGAATGTGCTGTAAAAGCATAAAGTATTTTCTGCTTCTATGAAATAATGAAAGCCTATAGAAGAAAAACTGCTTTTCAAGAAAACTGGTTTTTTCCCTTTTTTGGGTTATTGTGCTTAAGTACATAATTTTGCATTTCTGCTTTAAAAATTTGTTTACCTCAGGTTAAAGTAAAAATTTAAAATATGAGTTTTCTCAAATAAGAAACAAGCAAAATATTCCCATGATAATGAAAAACCCAATGACTTCATTACCATGATTAAAAAAGGTTTGCATTTAAACTACAAGCAAAGACAAGTCAAATTGAAGTTTCAGCAACAAACTTTTGATAAATTTATCTGTACTGGTTTGACATCTATAAATTATTAACCAACCACGTATCTCATTGAAAATAAGACAAAAATTTTTTCTTACAATTCTTTTTAAAGCACTGATCTACCTAATTTGAAAATATCTTCTTAGATCTTCAGCTGCTACTGATCTATGCAACAGGATTGGAATGTAACACTTCTGGCATTTGTAAAGCATGTTGTCATTGCTTAAGCAACTCTTTCTCTTTCAGCTTTTCTTCCCACAAGTTACTTCATAATAAACACACAAAGCTGTGATATTTGGATGTCAAAAGCTACTTTTAATAGCATAAAAGCCATTAAAGTAATTTCCCAGTCTGTTGGAAAGCATGCTTGAGAAGACTTAGATCTGGAAGTATAACCACCTCTGTGCCGCTTCACTATAGAGATGATCACTAATTATAACTATATGGAGACCATGGGGAGAGGAGAAATAAGAATGCAGAAGCCAGAACTAAAATATGCTGCTCCCTTTGGAATACATGTCTCTCCCATAGCTATATTTATTGCAATCAACTTCTTTCTTCACAATTCTTCCATTTTTATATCTGAAGAAATCTTCTGGTTTCTCTTTAATGTTAGTTTACTGTTTCTACCACTATTAAAGATATTTTTTCCCATTTATTCCCAACATTTTCAGCCTGTAATTTCAAACAGAATACCCTTCACTAATGTCTAATTACTTCCTCATAGTACGAGTCTATTAGTTTCTAATTGCCTTCAAAAATGAGACAATATAAACCACAAAACATATTTCAAACTTGAGAAATGCACTGGTTTTTACATTAGCATTCATATTATAAAATTAATTTCATTTTTAAAATACTGAGAGTGTGCACTAAGCATCATGAAACAGCACATCTACTTTAGACAGATATTTTTGAAAATTTAGAAACACACACATAGAAGCAAAATAAACTTTAAAAGCAGATAATTTAAATCCACATCATCCCATGCAGTAAAAGAGGACTTTCACTGACAGATTTGTTTTAATATATTGTTGTTACACTTTCAGTGAAAATACAATTAGGTATGATACTGTTTTGAAACATTTATTTATGCAGGGTAAAGTGGCAGGTTTCAGACTAAGAGCATAGCAACTTCATAAATAGACGCTATTCTGAAAAATGTTATATAGATTGTCCTTTCTTTGAGGATCAGTTAAAAATTTAAAAAATTTGAAAGACTGTTAGATCTTAAAATTTCAGGTGTTAAGGAAAGTTGGGAGTCTTTGTGCTTTGTTTTAAACAGACACTCATAAGAGACTATGAGCAATTAATATCATTACGCAAAATACTGATTTCCTCTCACATACAAAGCTAAAAATAACAGGCAATTAAGCAGTTGGATATACTTAAGATCATCTTAACGTCTCTTTTTCACTTCTGACAGCTATTGTTAACAACAGCTAGAGAATTCTAACTTTAATTAGGCTTACTCCACTGTAAATAGATAGAAGCCTTTTTTAAAATTATTCACAAAAACAGTTTTAGTTGAATTACATTAATTTTTCTCCTGAACAATAGTGAAGCTGAGGTACATCCCACTTTGTCAACTAATACATCCTTATGATGTAAGTATCCACAACTATTACTACTCTATATCTGTAATCAAAGTGAAGAAGATATTTTATCACAGCCCACACTTCATTCAAGTGAGCATATCTGCCAGTTCATAGGAAGAAGAATTTTCATTTTACAGTCTGTGTGATTAACTGAACAGATTTTCAAGAAATTCGTTTTGTTTCAATGGAGGTCATAAAGCTTACTAGAGTTATTTTCTCCATTGCATCAATATGATATGACTTTAAACACTTTAAGTACTAAGAACTACAAATGTACTTCAAAAAAAAGGAGTAAAAAGAAAACATGACAGAATCAGCATTAAAAAAATTCTACACATGAAAAGGAAAGGAAAGGGGCAAAGCCCAAGTCTACTGGATGCAACAACGCATCCAACATTTCAGATGAACTATTCTAATTAGCTCAGAAATCTGACAGTAAGTCAGTGTGGACCAAAAAAAGAAGACAGGAAGGTGCATTTTGGGTTGGAAAAGAAAAAGCAAAGCTACTTGCTTTGACAGCAGAAAGTTCTGCTTCAGCTATGTCATGTAAGTACACAGCAAACAAACCCTTTTCTGACCCACTAAACCTAATCTGGAAACAATCAAATATGTGGCTCCAGTGTGAAGTTTGAGGAATACAGAAATGAAGCTAGAACAGGCTGGGTACACTGACCTCTCAAAAGAATGAATGGGAATCTAGAAGATTCTACAGCACATAAGAATCCAGTTCACACTGTCCCAAGCTCTCACAAGGAATCAAAAACATTAATGAGTAAAAGACATGCAGCAATATAACACTACCCAGCTACACCACACAGTTACTTGTAGACATATGCTCAGCTGCTCATTATTAACACCTTCTCTCAGGGTTACTATATTCTAAAATATCCCAAAATTGGGCTGGTGCAATTAGCCAAAAATCCACTAACTAAAGAAGCAAATCACCTCATTTTATCAAAGCCTATAAAGAGCACTTATGCAAATAGATCCACTCGCATAGTTGATACTGAATGTCACCACAAACTTCCAGCAGGTTAAACAACTAGGGAAAAACAGTAGGGAATAAACTCTACCACTACCAAGTCACACACAAACTGTGTGTGTGAGTAAAGCTTAACTATGTTCATTAGGACTTTTATATTATCATAACTATATTGAAAAATAATCCTTAAATTTAATAGTTTTATAACTCTAAGCCAGAACAAAGCGCGCACTACCGAGTCCCCTGCAAGTAAAAAAGTAATATTCCAACAAGTCATGCTAAAAGATAAAGATGAATCTCTCCATGTAAATAAGTAAAACAAACATTCAAACACAAAAGAATCAAAAGATTAATAGGAATTTGCCGTTCACTGATTCCTATAAAACAATTCTCTCCATTATACAATTTCTACCAACATATTTGCCCTTCTTCATGCTCCGTTATTCCCTAGCCCCTCACAAACTAAGCATGAGATGCCCTCTTAATACTATCCCTGTTTTCCTTAGTTCTGTTTGGAATGCCTCCAAATATCTAGCTTTATGAATCAACCCTAGACAGAACAGGATATCATGGCAAGCAGTGCTAGCTGACAAACAATTCAAAGGATTCAGTGCTAGTTATTTTCACATGGATTCTCCTACTTGTTTAAAGTGAATAAAAGGATGTAAAATACTAAGATTTCTTTATCCAATTAGGCCTGAAAAACAATATTACATATTAATAAAGACCATTTCTCAGACTGTGAATAATTCATTTTTTCTTAAGTAAGACATACATAAAAACAAATTAACAATTTAAAAGTATAATCTGTCCAAGCGCTTCAAAAGCATGCTTTTAAAAGCACTAAAATTCAGGTCTATATTCTTATTGTCTTTGTTTCTACGTAATTTACCTGAAGGAACTTTGGATTTTTTTTTAAAACAGCAACTCAAAAATATTTATTTTAATGGAAAAAATTTCTAACTGCTTTCCCCCTGCAGTCAAAATCACAGCACAGAAGTACCAAGTCCTCTGTGTATGGGCTCAACACAGGTTTCTGCTTACTTCCAGACCTTTCCCATGGTGCCAAGCAGGAATCATCAATTTGTAAACACAAATTCAAATACTGTATCTTATTCATTACAGTTCTCCCTCTCTTCAGCTACCTTGCAGCAAGTACAAAATATTTTCACTGACAACAGATTGGCACAGCAATAGGGGAAGAGTGGGACAACATATTCCTAGAAATTGAAAATGTGAACAGTGGATATCTCAAAGCAAGCTAACACTGAACAACTCCTACACCATGTTATAGTTATAAATACATATGTACACATTTATATCTATATCCAGGTCTACAAAACCAAATGTTCAATAATATATGAAAGTAAAGAGTGCAGCAAAGAAAAATGATGGCTAAGTAAAAAGATTCAGGTCATCAAGTGGCTCGTGTGTTTTGCAGCTTTTTCAGAGCTACAATGACATTTTCTAGACTTACATAGAAGGTGCAATTTACTTTTCCCTATTTCAAAACTTGAATTACAGTTTTGTGTAAGATTTCTTCATTCTTTGCTCTACCCAAATCACAAGGACAACAATACTAAATTCAATTATCAGAGAATATTTCAAAGAATACTGTTCATGTTTATGATAACTTGAATCAACTTTCCTGATGTCATGAGTATTACTCTAAAATTACGAAAATATTAAGAAACAACTGAAATATTCCTTTGTATATGGAAACTACATTACTAGCAATTTGCATTAAGGAGAAAAAAAAAAGTCAATGTGATTAAATGGAACTTGTGCTACGGAATTTTCATTTGACAGAAAAGTGATTTAAATCATTTTGAATAGTTTTTCATAAAAGAGTTTAAAAAATATGTATTTTCTTACTACTTTTACAGTTTGCAGGAAAACATTAAAATATCAATTACGCTTCATGTCCCTGCTTTTATGCAAATTCATTTTGTGTTTCATAAATCATTTCAGAAAAAAAAGTAAATAAAAACATTTTAACACAATATTGTGCAAAACCTTTTATTTATTTAAACAAAGAAAAGCATGAAAACAGTAGACTTTTATTACAAAGTTTAATGCCAAAATTAAAAGTTGAAGAGCATACTACAATTGCAAATAAAATCTCTGCATTTCTCTCTCAAACTGAAGAAATCCCTCATACTCCTGAACCTCAGTCCTAGGAAGTCTTCCAGAACTTCTCTCCTGGTAAATCAGAAGATGGAGAAACTTGAAGGGCCTGGGAAAAGGAGAAGCATCCAGTTAATCCAGTTATAGGTCTTTGTTCTAGTTTATAAAAATAATTTGTCATCCTTCAGTTTCAGTCAGTCTCTTCTAAATAACTGCAAATATGTTACATCTTTTCCACTTTCTCTCCTCAAAACCTCAATGTACAAGTCCTATTCATAATTCTCCAAAGACTAATGGAACTGAATGATAAAGATCTAGATATTTATACAGCAGGATAAATTATCTCAAATTTATTTATATACTGTAGCAGTCAAGACTTCAGCTTGGTCTTGCAAAGGAAATAATACATGCTGAACAAAATTTTATCTTATAAAGCTGTAAGTATGAAGAAAAGCAGTTCCCTAAAGTTAGTGGGTTAATACTCTTTGCTCTCTGGCTTCCTGTCTCATCATTCAGAAATTCAGTTTTATGTACATTCCAAACAGATCTATGTATACCACAAAAAATAACAATTCTCCTGAAAAAAAAAAATTTGCTTAACTAAAAATTTTTCCTATTTTATAAACAAACACTGAGGAATTACCTCAGATATGGCCATGATAAAATGCTCCAAAACTTTACTCCACTTATACAATGAAAATAATCATTTTTGACACAGTATTCCAATTGTGGGGAAAAAAATCCAAAATTGATAGTTTTATATACAATTATTCACTGTTGAAAAGGGCAAAAGAGAGACAAAAATGAGACTGCATACCAGTTATAAGGGCAGGAAGACTTCCTGTAACATATGAGAGGGAATGGAACGAGTGGTAAATAAGGGAATTATAGACAGATGAAGCCATTTTCAGAACCAAATAACCTTTCTTTATTCATAGTAAAAGTAGTCTGGGAATAAATCCTATCCCATTTCCACTAGGATTTGGGCCTAGATTAATTATCCCATAAAGTCATAGCAGTATCAATTTCAAAAACACTAGGTAACAGAAGTTTCATTTAACGTCATCTACAAAAGGATTTAAAATGACAAGAAAAAATACTTACAAGGGTAAGATCTCTCAAAGTTTTCAGTTCATGAGTTCTTGTTAACTTCATCAACTTGTCTCAGGCTCCTCTATTTCAAGAACATTGCAGACAACATCTCAATCACCATTCCAGTCTTCATCAGCCTCAAATTTCTTGTCATTCTTGATCCAACATAAAATGACCAAGTGCTACAATAGTGTTCATTTTCCACCCTTGGCTTCCTACTAACTGCCAACTTTCCCTTGATCCAATACTCCCAGGCATCTCAAAATTATTTCATACAGTTTTTCCACTTAGCAACAATCTGACATGCATCCTTATCATGGTGGCACTTCTCTGAAACTTTCATCTCTCTGGACGGTGAATAAATCCAGTCCTCTTTGGGATTTTAGATACACACACAAGCCCAGTGACCGATGTTGTACTGGAATGTCAGATAAAGTGAAGTGTAGGTGAGCAAGAGACCACAAGTAACTGTACAGCACGACTTAACACTAGGAAATGATGCAGCTCTACAGGAACTCAGGGCAGGAGGAAGGTGCACAAAGAGCACATCTGTGGTGACTCGCAATAAATAGGACTTGCAATCCAGTGCAAAATTTCCTTGTCCACATTAAGTCTACAAACAGTGAGCAGTCACATGGTATATCTTATCTCATTAACAAAAACCCCTCTGGTGCATCCACAGGGATGAGATTCATTTTGACACAAACTAATCTGCTACAAATGCAGAGGGCTTTCAAGAAAACTGCCCTGACAATAATTAGCATTTGTTCTGACAGCATATGTTACAGCACTGGTATGTCATGCAGGAGGTTAGAAGCCCAGAATAGTTTCCCCAAGTAGTGTTCGGATTTCTAAAGGGGCTGTTGTAGTGTGACAAAATAAGATTAAACACCTCTATCTCTTTTCATGAGGAAGAAAAATTTAAATAAAAAAAAGTTGAGAATAACACACACAATCATCTGATATAAGAAACTTAAGGTTTAAAATAATCCTCCTAATTTAGACCAGAAAATCAAAACTCAAACTACTGCATTCCAGCAGGGGCCAGGACCTATCCCCTCTGAAATTTTCTTTAATTATGTTTTTTCCTCTCCTGGCTTGGTTTGACAATTAAGTTTTATCTTGCTAAAGCATTCTCTTTTTATTGTAAACTGGAAACTAATGAGAATTAGAAAACCAATAAAACATTACTAGATTACACTTTCATCTTTCTTTCATACTGATGGGAAGTTTGAAAGAATATCCTGAATATTTAACATACCCAATTCTTATATTCAATAACTCAATATATTCTAAATGTATATGCTAAAATTAGGTACCTCAATCCACACTAAACCATACAAACATTTAAGATTTCAGCCCTTATATACAGACCCAAAAAGCTACTTCATGGTATTCAGATTTGAATGAGAAGTAAATTAGCATTTTCATCTGTGTCATTTGTATCTTCAGACGTTCCTTAACAACACTGTTCCAAACAGTCTGCAGATGTCTTTAGCAGAGCAGAAAGACTCCCATCACTAGAATAGCTATGTCACACACTTGTTATGCAAGATTAAGGATTAAGGGCTCTCTCAGTTGTCCCAAGGCTAAAATAAACACGGCTTTCCTCCTACCAAAATATTTGACAAAACTGCAAATGTGTTTAAAAATTACCAGGATGTACCATCAAATGACCTAATCAGCACAGATTTATTATTAATGGCATTGTTAATCATAAGAATTTATTATTAATTCTTAATAATTCTTTAAGACCTTTCTTAACTACAGAAAGAACCTAAAATAAAAGTATTATTACTTTCAACAGTATAAATTATGATCCAAGTGACTTGGAACAGCAGCAAAAAAGGATTCAGATAAATTAAGAAAAATACAAAAATCAATAGTGAAAAGATTGCAACAAATAAAGCTGTTTAATGTACAAACCAATATTCATGTAAAACTAAGAAATGAGATATAGAGTAAAAATCTGAAGTAAATACAGAATGTTACTGAAGTAAATATAAATACACTAACAGTGCAAACATTTTTGATAGGAAAAGTCTGCAATTCTGTATTTATTTCTATATAAATTACTAAAGCCCAATTCACAATGTTAGTTTTGAATCCTATAATTCTGTTACAGGATTTTTGACATCCTTCATAAATGCAATGTCTCCATTTCATTTACTCATTCTAACTTGAGTCCATCACTCAGTGTAACTTGAACATATTAGAAAGATTCAAATCAAAAAGCTATTTAAAGAAAAGATTTTGCAGGTTTCTATATGTCTGTGGGGGAAATAACTGCTGTTAGCACTTAGTCATGACCACCACTATACTGAAAGAAAAACAAACCTTCATTTCTTCATCTTGCTGTTTTTCTTATGATATAGATACTAGTTTTTAAGTGAGCTTTCAGAATACAGTTTTCTGAGCTTCACACATTTCTCCCAACTATCTTTTATGGTTGAAAGTTTTCACATTTTGTCTTTCTTCACCAAACACTTACAGGAAGAGCTATGCTCTCCAATATGACAATCCTGACAAAGTGGCAAATACTTTAACAATCATCAGGGTCTCCAAATGTAAGTTGGCGGTAAAGACAAACTTATTTACCATATTAATTAAATGGCCTATTTAACATGGAATATCAATTCTCTAATCACATCTCATTTGAACTTCTTATTTCAATTAGCAACCCTAAAGTCTACTAGAGACCCTACTGTTCTAGGATCATTAAGAACATTTTCATGATCTGTCAAATGAGGGAGTAAAAGGCAGAAACTGCAAATACTCTCAGGAGTAGGCCTCTACCCTACTTAGGAGATGATTAGGGAGAAAACAGCAGTAGTTCTCATTAGTTGCTTAGCAATGAAACGTCCCCCTATGAAACAAGAAATGAACAAAGCAACAGAGGTGTTGCCAAGCAAATGAATAAATGGATAGTCTATATTCCACTCAAGGATAATCTGTCCTTCATTAAAACTAATCCATCTGGATTAATACACCAATGGATATCTTGCACAGACAAGGCAGAAAAAATCCACCCTATGTAGCCCCACTGAAGTGGCCAGTTAATACATTGCTCAAGTTTACATACACAACACTTAAATATTCCCTGTATGTGTGTATGATAAACACAAGCACAAGGAAAACATTTTTAATTCAAACCAAATTAATATTGTCATTTTTACGGTTAAATCTTACCTTCTATATCCATAGTTACATCCAAATTATTAATGACTTATTGTTAACAGTCAGTCATTCCCTTAATGCATATAACAACTTAAACAAAAATCTGTAAATTTAAGATTTAACCCACATCTCAGTTGTTTACATTTTCAAAAGTATATTCACACATAAAGCCACAAACTCAACACAAACGGAGTTGTTGACACTACCATTGTTACTAACGTAAGCCTCAGAAGAGCAGAGTTCTTAACCAGAGAAATTTGATTACTCTTGTCTTAATTTTCAGACCCTAATTCCAGGATGCCATTATTTCAGTCACAGATGCAGTTTAATAGGTTCCCTTTATTTCAATTTCCCCACAACTGATTTAAAAACAACCATGTTTTGTGGGTTACTTTTTTTGTTTCGGTGGGGTTTTTTTTTCCTGCAGGGCAGGCATTTTTTGTTTTCCTTTCTTGTTTTGCTGCTGTTGTCCAGTTCATATGTACAACATAAAGTTTACACAAAAACCATGAATTAGAAGAGAAAGGGAAAATAAAACAGTGAACACTTCTTAAACACAAATCAAGATGATTCCTGAACTTCACTGACTACCTAAAATCTGATTGCTTCTCAGTATATATTTAAAGTGATACAGATTTGCAACAACAATCATTTATGATAAAATTAATGTATCAAATTATGCTCTGATTAGCTAATCCAAACTGTTAGATTAAAATGAAAACGACGTTTCAAAACCAATACTAATTCATAATTCATTATTAAGACAAATCTTACCTATGTATTCACAAACGAAGACTACAAAAAACGGAGTTACAAGATCATTTATTCCCTGAACGTATCCACTGGCTGGATGACGTATTGCCCAGATAAACAAAATTCTTTCAAAGATCTGAAAAAGAGGTAAAGGAATCATCAATTTAATTTAACAAGAAATAAACACATTTTAAACAAGACACTTATAAATTATCACAACATCATAGAATTAGAGAATATCCTAATTCTCTAAAAGGGACCCATCAGGATCACTGAGTCCAACTCCTGGCCCTGTGTAGGGCACCCCAGGAGTCACTCAATGTGCCTGAGAGCATTGTCCAAATGCTTTTTGAACTCTGTCAGGTTGCTGCTGGAACCATTTTCCTAAGGAGCCTGTTCCAGTGTTCAACCACTCCCAGAGTGAAAAACCTTTTCCTGATATCCAACCTAAACCTCCCCAATTCAGCTTTGAGCCATTTCTTTGAGTCCTGTCACTGGTCACAAGAGTGAAGAGATTGGTACCTGCCCACCTGTTTCTCCTCATGAGGATGTTGAAAACCTCCTTGCAGATAAATTTAATATCATGGAGTTAAGTAGTATAAAAAACATGCATACAAAAGCATAAACAAACACTGGTATTCATAATCAACTCCCAGTGCTATGTAAGCTCCTAAATTCTTCAAAAGGAAGCATTTTCATGGTATTAGCACATGTTAAAATCAACCTAGTACAAAATTCAGTTACAGCAATTAATACAAAGTAGCTCTTATTCACTGGAGCTTTTCCAGTAATACAAAATTCCTCTTTTCTCAAGGGAAAGAAATATTAGATGATCTTTCCATAATTTTTCATCTCTTTGAAAGAAATATCCTACAAATGCAATATTCTATTTATTATTTCCTCTATTTCTATTTATTATTTCCTCCAGAAAGGAGGAGTTGATATAGTTTAGATTTTTAATAACACGCCCTAATACTGCAGTGTGGAGTTTTACACTCCAGGTATCTGCATACTAGTTAATGAATAACCTGAAACAATCAGGAAATGTAGAAATACGGCAACTGCCTGCCATAGCACAGAATGTCACCCTCTCAGCTTCATAAACTGGAACTTGCTCAGGATCTGCAAAAGCTTGTGAGGTCACACCACATCTCAGCACAAGAAGAGAGCGAGGAAATCAGAGAACTTTTTTCTGACTCCATTTAGGTCTGTGACAGGCCGTACTTCCTCTCAATTATTTGCTTCTGAAGATATTACATGCCTTTCAAAGACTGTAAATAAGCAGCAGAGTGAAAACTCTTACATGCTTTGTCCTAACTACAGGCATGCAATCAGGGATATATAATCTTCTGAAACAAAAGGATGTTTGCTCATTCATGAGAGCATAAACTATGTTGCTCTTCAGATCTGGGCTCAATACTAAAAAAAGGGAGAAATTTTGGAAAGACCCAAAGAATTCTGTGGTTTGATGCAACCCAGAAGTCAATGAATGCTCAGGCTTCAAGAAGGCTGGTGAAAGACCTGCCCTGAAAGGATGCAGTAGGTGGAGGAAGTTTATTTATGAAGTCAGGACTATTTATATTCAGTCTCACTTTAAGTTTTTATTAGATTCAGAAGCTGACTGTTTTAATTCAATTTTAAATAAAATCTTATTATTTAGTTTAAAAGTCTTCTTGAAGTCATTTTTAAGTAAGGAAAGGTCTTGGCATAAAGGACTCACATCCTGGTGCTTGAAATTCCCATCACAGGCTTCCACATAAGTTACCTGAAATATGTCTGCACCTTTTGCTTTGAAAACAAGTCTCAAATTTCAACATCTATCCTTCTCTTACAGGCTTTCTTTTGAGAGTCAGCTTTCCTCCAGATTTTATGTTTCCCTGGCTGAAAATTCACAGGAACAGGGGAGACAGTCAACAACAGTAAGTACAAAAAGTTTTGGTGGGCACAGAAAAACAAGCCTTAAGAGAGCTCACATCTAATCCACTACAACCACAACTGAGATTCAGTTTTTGCTCAGTGTGATTTCACAGATTAGGCAAAAAGGAAAGTATTCACTAGCAAATCCTCAAAAGAAACCTCTTGTTTCCACTAGCCAAGATGCTTATTCCTTTAGCTACAAATTCTTGGTACTAGTCCTGTCACCTCATGCATTTTAACAAGAACTGCATTATTAAACCAAAAAAAAAAGAAAAAAAAAAACAAACTCTGCCCTTTAAGCAACAGCCAGTGGTGTTTCACTGTCTATCAATAACTGTATAAAGATTTTACACTCAGCCATTTACAACATGCTTTTACATTTTTCATAATCATACCCTCATGAAATTACAGTTATTTCTGTAATACTTTTAGTATTACTGGAAAACTGCCAATCTAGCAAGGTTAGTTAGCTCAAAGCCACTCTGTCTGCTTCTGTCCATTGCCACTTCCACTTTCAGCAACAGCAGTTTCTCAGTATTATCAGAGCTATCATTCTGGATTTCACTTCTGAAAAAGAACATGTTTAACATACTGCAAATACAAACAACTCTCAAAAAACAAATATCAGAATGAGCTGACTAGAGAAATCTATTAAAGTAGCAGTTGCAGAATGTAAAACAAGGTTATATACCAGGCTAAATAAAAAACACATTGTGTGATGGGGCTACAAGATATGCACAGTCAATAACCAACCAAAAGACCACAGCAATTCACTAAGAACAGTCAATCAAAATACCCACTGTAGAAATGATAAACACAGTGGTTTTTTCTTGAAGGCAGGTCTGAAGTCAAATAGCTCACAAATTTGTACCACCAACCTTTCATTTCCTCAGAATCTGATAAGATACACAGTTTGCATTGCAAATTGAGAAGCGAACAGATTTTAAAATGTTTTTGAAGTCCAGGTATTAGGGGGGTGGTATTTGCATTTTTTGGGGGAGGGGGTTATATTTTTGAGCAGGATGCACCACTTAGTGACGGCACATCAGCTTTAATATCCCCAAATGCTTCCAATCAGAAATTCAACTGCATCCTGAAATAGCATTTTCCATTTCCTACCCATTTTTGAAAAGTTTCATTTACTGTTCTAAATAGAAAAAAATGAGCACTGAAAACCTGAACAGCAGACTGATTTAAGTTTCTATACAACACTCATGACTGTGCTCAAATAGGACTCATTAAAAAGGTCACTTTCCCAAAAGGATCCCTTCTTGATTTCCAAACCAACAACAAAAAGTGGAATTATTTTTCTACTATGAACCACTACATCTCATGAGATGTCATTACCAATCTATTATTCTCTTTTGAATTTAACTCTCATTCATAATTACAGCAAGAATTATATTCATATACATAAAAAAAAAATCCATCAGTTTAAATGAAGGTTTGAATTACTTGTGGGTTTTGTCACCTCAGAGGAACTTCAAAACCTCCAAAGCCTTAATTCAAAAGCTTTTGAAAATTTGCTTTTTGTTTTCTAAGTAGCAGAGAGAAAGAGAAAAAAAAAAAAAAAAGAGAGGGGAGGACAAAATTATAAACTATTTTAAATGGTGCAGTTTTCTTGAAATTATTATGTATAATATGCAAGAATAGATGGGAAATGCACAGCCATGTGCTTTCCACTTCAACAAAATTCAGTTAAAGCAAGAAAAGATAATAAATTAGACTAGTCCATATAAGTTAATCAAATTTATTACAACTTAATAATAAATAGTCTTTAACTTGACTGCACTATATGAAAGACCACCTCCAACTCTTCTGTTCTCCTCTTTCAGGGAGACTATTAAGATACCTTTAGTCCTTTAAATCCTTGCTGCAACATTATCTTCCCCTCACTTAGGATCCATATAACTCCCATAAAAAATAAACACTTAAAACTGATTTTAAGAGGAACACATAATAACTAGTTATTTCCGCATACCAAATTCAAAACATCTTTTTTTAAACTGCAACATTTTACTACAGAAACCAAATTCTCAAGTTCAGGTAAGAAATTAAAACAGCCTTAATAAGTCTAATTAAGTTTTTTGGCAACAGAGACTCTGATACTACCAAGAACAGCAAAAAACCTTGAAATAGCAGCATCTGGAAATTTAAGTCAGGAGATATGAGGTTTATACACGTGCTGTCTTTCTGAAGCTTTAGCCAGTGCTTTTGCCTAGTTCCATCAATAACTATCTCTTCACCACGTGAGATTCCTCCCAGTAGTGGTATCATTACTCTTTGCAGCACCAGATGTACAAAACTCACCATAATATCCACAACAATGGTTTTGCACACAGTGTCATCCTTTAAAATCTGTCTTTAACCCTTACTCTGATTCCCTTCTCCTCCTTGTAGCCCTTGCAATCTCATCTTAAAAAGGAGGAAGTGACTGTTGCTCACCAGAGACCAGCACCATCTTCTCTCTCAAGAAGAGTCAGCTCTGGGAACAATACACCCTATCTGCAAGGGCCCTTGGGAGTAGGGAAGGATCCCTGTGGGGCTGAGGGATTCAGTGGTGCTATGGTAGGTCTCCAGAAACTCAGAAAGCAAGAAAAAGAAATATTGGAGAAATTGGGTGGTGTGACCTTTCCTGCATGTTTTCTACAATGGCATTCAGCACATAGGGTTTGTTTAAGATCATAGAGAGGGTAAGAGACAGACATCAGCCCATTCTCACAGAAGCCTACTGACCCAAGTGTTGCAGCAGACCTCATGCTAGGGGTATCCATGAGCCAAGACACAGACATTTAACAACATGAAAAGGGTCACTGTTTATTCCTCCTTACAGCTCAGCCATCCTGACTCTGATTACAGCCAGCTCCTACTGCAGAGTCCAACTGCAGACTCTGACTGCTGGTTATCTCCTCCTGGACTATGCCTGCAAATATCAGTTTGCAGACCCTGAATGCAGGCCTTAGCTACCTCAACTGTGACTGCAGGCTCCAACTCCATCAGACCCAGACTGACCTCCTAGCTGATCTTTTACAGCACCAACTCTCTTTCTTGTCTCTCTGGATCATTCCTTTATCCTCAGGGCTCCTCTACCTTCTCAAGACCCTTCTTTTCCAGGTCCTGTTCTTCAAGGCTCTCTTGACCAGCCAATCCACCCCTTTTATCACACTTACCTTTATTAGTCACAGCTGCACCCCATTAAGGGCAAAGCTGTTGCTCTTTGGTGATTAGTACAACTATAATTTATCGGGGCAAGGTGACCTGTAATCCCTTTTTTTACATCTACGGTCATACAAATTCAAGGAACACTCAGAACCAGTTACTTGTTAGAATACATTACATAGGAACAGGCACAATTTTCACATCTTGGTGTCTTCAGGTCAAAACTGGATTTCTCTCTGGAAAATGTACTTGCAGCAAATACATATTACTTGTTTAAGACAGGAGTAAGTGAAATTTTACATCTTGTGACCTAGTTGCATTTTCCATTGCAAAATCAAATAAGCACCAAAATTGTCCCACTAGATATAGACTAAGAAAAGACTGTCACATCAGTTCTGAATAATGAAACTATTTTTGCATTGCAAAGCTACTCACCAGCCTTCCCAAGACTATTTTCAGTGTCATCTCTGAAACTTGCAGTAGAGTCTATTTGGGACTGTATCACATTTTTTTCTTTTCTATTTGAATGTACTGAAAAGATGTTTTTTAAGAAACTGCTCCATAAATGTTGGCTTTTTACTGACCTGTATGGTACATTTAGAATTCCTTCTTTGAATCATTTGACCATAACTACATCTTATGCAGCATGAACTGATCTTGGCTTTCAGATTTAGTCAATGTCACTCTATTTTTTTCTACTATAATCAATCTGGTGCTGATAAGACTCAGGAGCCATAAAGACGTAATCTTATTAAATTCCTTGCTTTTACCTCTTATCCTAACATATGTGTGTCTTCTAAATGATATGATAATTCACTGTAGCTGCAGCTCACCAGTACTCAGAAATTTGAGGTTTTTAAGTTCTTTCACACTGAAGTGAGAAAGTCTGAATATTGCCTGCTAGGGCTTAGTGCATTCCTAATACTTAAACAAAAACTTTCCCTTAATGACAAGATCTTCTAAGTTGTTTCAGTGTCCTAACAATCATGGGTGGAATTCAAATTTGGATAGTCATAGATGTTCATAGGTACAACACAATGTACCTGGAGTTTTCGTTGCTACAAAGGCCATGCACCTCCTGGAGATCTTCGGTTAAGTCTGCCAGTCATGACCCTAAATGCATGTGCTTATGTACCTGAATCACTCATAGTGCTTTCATTCACAATTTCTTTTAATTCATACTGGCTCAGCCTGGCTTGGTGTTGTGTTTTAGATTTTTGACCAAGACAGTGTTGGCAGCACACCGGTGTTTCTGTTATTGCTGAGCAAATCAGTTTCTCATTCTGCCACCAGTAGTCTGGAGATAGGCAAGAGGTTGGGAGGGAACACAGCTGGGACAGCTGGTACAAGCTGACAAAAGGGATAATCCATACTGTATGCCATAATGCTTAAAAAAAATGGGGTGGGGTGTGGGGTTTGCAAGGGGGAAATTTTTCAAAGTAAAAAAAAAATACTCTCTTACTCAGAGACTGGCTGGGCATTGGCCTGGTGTTGGGAGATGATCTTTTACATCACTTGGATTTTATTCATCCTTTACTTATTAAGCTGTCTTTACCTTGCCCTATGACTTTTTCTCACATTTACCTTCTCCCTGCTGCAGGGGCAAGCGAGCAAGCAGAGGGTGTGTGGGTGGCAGCAAAGGTAACACGCCACATAAGGCCATGCAGAAAAATTGCTCACTGACATTGAAGAGTCTGACAGTTTGAACCCTCCTGAGAAAAGGAGTGCTCTCAGTACCTTAGTAATTGCATCTCCAAAAGGTGAGGGTTCCTGGAGCTGGGGTGCTCCTGCTAGGGGAAGGGGAATTAGCCAGTTCTTAACACACTGTAGTGCCCCAATGTTTAAATGTTAGGGGTTTACCTGCACTCTGGGGTAAACACATGAGAGAAATACTGATCAGATATTCTCAACAGGGGTTAAAACTACTTTACTGGAAAAATATAGAAAATCAAGGAACTTTGGCAAAAGGTTTAGTATAATATTAAATCAACATAAATCACTTATCACAGCATTAATTTGGCCCATTCAACTCAACAAACTTTAAACCTATTAAATGTTACATTAGAACACTTTAATCCCATTTGGTGAGCTGTTACTCAAAATGTTCCAAGAAAAGGGAATTAGAAGAAAGACAGAAAATATATAGAAAACTACACATATGGCTACCACCTCCTTGATTCCAGCAGGGTCTAAATAGAAAGTCCAAGCAGGGACTGGATTCAAGGCATGTGTTTGTCTCATACTCAGCCTTAAGATCCCCTGGGCCTCTGTGGGCCCTCCCCCCAGGTGGGACTCCTGGTCATTTGGCCACTCAGGAGCTGTGTTAGGTGAGTGGGGCACCGCCTCTGGTGTGCCAGTGATTGGCAGCTCTGCCAGGCTGGGGTGCAGACTCGAGGCTGGAGAGTGGGATGGGTGACGGGGCAAGGGCTGACCTGCCCTCCCCCATGCACACATGCATCCCAAAATGTCTTGAGATATCAATTTTTCCAATCTCTGATACCCACTTACCTCCATGACAGACAAAAGACAACTACAGCACCACGTGTTGTTACCTAGGAGCAGCCAAAAAACCAGGTAAAGAAATCACCTTCTTTAACAACAGGTAAATTTTTATGAACAACAATTATCACTTTTATGTCTCTGTGACAAACGCAATAGAAACTTAAATGTGATTCTGAATTGGCAATAATCTGTCAAACAGGGGTGTTGGAACAGAATACTATTAGGTAAAATACTGCTATTTTGCACCAACGTTAAAAGAAGTGCTCAGAGTGGAGGTTTATCTAAAGTTTGTCATTAACTCCATTGATTTACAACTAGAATGAACCTGACTGTAATGGGAATCTGAGGACCTAACTCATATAAAGACATCAAAATTACAAACACCTAAAGCTTAATAAAATAAATCTCATCCAAAATCTAAGCTTACCTATCTTCATTACCTCATACAAAATTAGCAGAACGTGTGTGACTCTTGGGTGCCCAAAATCAAGTGAGATAAATATCACCATTTCTAAAGCAAGAGCATAGAAATATTCTTTCATATCATGATGATATGGTACAAACCCCAAAATGTTTCTGACTATCAATATAAAATGGTGAAATATATACAGTTTGCATGGTATGTATACTACATATAGACATACACACTGCCTGGTACAGAGAAAGGCCAAAGAACACCAGCCTAGCAAGACTTTTTGTCATTTTGAGCTGAAAGTCAAAATATTCCTGTCCATCTCTTTAATCATCTTTTGTTTTTGCCTAGAGGGTCTCTCTCTTACCTTTGGATGAAAACTCAGCATATACTAAAATCAATGAATGCAGAAATGCAATGCCTTAGCAATTCTGATTTTATACTGTGTCTTGTTAAAATTCACAATTCAACACTATACTTAATTATAAGAAAGAAAAAAGAGAATGTATGCTAAAAATCAGTTTGATATTAGCAAAATACCCAGAAGATCCTAAAATGACTTCATTATAGTGTCTTAAAGCTCAAATCACAGAAGGCTATGAGATCAGTCACGAAAGCAGTCTGGGTTAGTCTAATTTAAATCTACCCTCTGATGCAAAGGGTATTTTTTAAAAAAAAGCTTGTAATAAGTACAGCTTTTTAAAGATACGAATGACCCCAAACTCCTACCCTTCTGCAGAATGAATCTGTGGGTCTTATTCATACAGGTATAATTACAACAGTTGTAATTAAAGTTATTAACCATCATTTGATATCTTTGTAGGTGTGTGGATGACTGTTGCCTTCAAATGTCAGTGAACAATTCACATTTTTCCACAAATAGCACCCTGTAAATACCTTATACCCCACCTCCCATGTGTCCAATCCCACCTGTTTATGGTCCAGGGGTCCAAGCTTTGGCTTGGCCCAACTCAGTATCCTCAGTTTATACCTCTGAAGAAATTTTTAAGTTGTGAAAAAGAATGATGAGAAAGATTATACAGAGGCATCACACAAGGGAAGAAAGGTAAAGATAGAAAGAGAGCATTGGAGTAGAGATCATTAGTTTTTCAAGGACTAAAGAAGAAAAAACACCACCATGGAAAGGTACAAAATTACAAAGGAAAAGAAACCTGGATAACTGAATAACAAACTACAATTCAGCAACTTGACTATCTGTAATGGAGAATGGCTGTTTTATTTCCTGACCAAAGCTTAACAAACTAGAAAAGACCTTTAAGTTTGTTTTCTGGGACAAGGAGTGTAATACTGCTTATGCTTACCACTCTGTCCATCCTGGCTATATTTTGTGTGAACAAGCTAATGGAGATGTTTTACGCTTTCAAAATGCATTTGTTCTTCCTGCAGAGTATCCTTATACATGGCTAAAAAATGCACCTGAAGAAAACTATCTTGATAAGAAGGGCTAACAAAGTACCTGTTTTAGGGTACTTAGTGATATAATGTTATGTGAGTACTTTAATCAAACTTTAGACATCTGTAATATAGACATCTGCACTAGACAAACTTGAGATAATTGTTTCCTTTTGAGTCAAGGGAAAAAAAATAAGCAATTTCAGGGTACTATTCAACTGACCTATTTTAAACATCAATGTTAGGTGAAATCAATACTGCTTTAGAAGTACCTCCTTTTCTTACTATTGACAAAAAAGGGGGCCCTAGAGGATTAGCATGAATGTAGATGTACCTTTTGAAGATGTTTTGAGTTAGATGGCCTCCAATCAGTATATGTGATTCTGTATGGTTTGTTAAAATCAGCATATGATTAGTTCAGCTCTCTGTAAGGACAGAGATTCAGTGTGAAGTTCAGACAGATAATTTTCATTTTAATTGATGTTTCCTTATCTTAAAGCTTCCTTAAACAGCTGAGTTTAGTAATAGGCTCAGTAGCTGGAGAAACACATCTTTTTACCTGTTAGTACCTCAGGAAATTGCATATCTTCAATCAATCCATACCAAGAAGGCATGCTGTATTTTTTAGTTCCAGTACTCTCCTTCATTTTATCTTGTCACTCTTTCATTTGATGACAGAACCTAATTTTTCAGGCTTTACTTCCTCGCTTACCATCCCTTTACTGCTGCTGGAGTGCTGAACACCATGATCTCAACATTAACCAGATAAGGGGATGAATCAAGTGGCTATACTGAAGGCAATCATAATCTGGCTAAATATGTAATGTATCACAGAGACCTTGAATAAATATGCACTGCAGCACTATAAATCTTACCCACATGTTTAGACATACTCAAGAGTTTCCTTGATCACTTAACTCTGACTCTGGTAAACAACATATGGTAACTGTGATAGAGTATATTTTCTGTAATTGAATCCTTTAATGTTATTTCCTATGGGATCAGACACTTCAGGTCAAGTTTGGAGGTGACAGACATACAATGCTGTAAATTACACACTCAGATCAATGTTAAAAAAAAGGTCTAAGAAGTAAAAGATCTCAGAATTTGGCCCCATGGTTGTTGTCCTCTGATTATTTTCAGCATGTGTTGTAAAAGAGTGAATGTTACCATAACATGCAAGATGTGAGCTGCATTGATGTCATTACCCTGGGAATGCTCTTCAGAGATGGCTTTTGCAGTGCAGCTATTGTTTCTAGCTGATGCCCTTTCTTGATGGCTCAATGGACAGGCTAGGGGGAAAAGAACAGGGTTACACTGACCATGCATGGTTTACCCCTGCATCTATCTTTTGTTCTGCTGCACAGCGAGAAAGACTTAGTGTTTCAGATCCTGACTTTGCACACTTAAACACTTTATTTGCCAAACTATTTTATGCAAATTGAGTCTGATATTTTTATTTTTTTTTTTTTATTGTGTTAAGACTATTTAGACTAAAGGCAGTATAACTTGACCCTGGCCTCATCCTGAGTAATATCCTGTGTGGTATGACATGAGAAGCCTCTGGTCATAAAAAGTAACACAGCAAGTTATAGATCACACCACAATTCCCTGGTTGGATTTCACAGGTGATAAAGGTGGAGTTACATAAGAGACCATGGAACTGCAAACTGCACAGATACCTGGAGGAGGACATCAGGGACTTTTTGTGCAGTACAGTCTGGCAAGGTCAACAGCAGCTAGGGAACCATGTGAATAATGTGAGAAGAACAAGGTAAATACAAGACTTTCTGTGGGAACCTCTGAGGCAGCCTAGTAAGTTACTACCCAAATCTATCATTTACACATGTAAAACCTTCTGACATTTTCTCTGGAAAAAGAGGTTGCTTTCACAACAGTAAAACACTCAGATGAACAGTTTAGGCATCCTGTGACTACATTATTCAATGGTATCACTGTGCTGTGTCCATTCTAGGCCCAAAGGCTTCTTCATCTACTCATCACTTCCTGACACAGACTTCTTGAAGCAATGCTAATGACAGTGTTTTGTTAACACTAGTCTTAATACTTGCACCTTACTACTCTACTACAGTGAATGTCATTTTCCTTCCTTAAAACTCTGTTATCCTGTTTTTTGCTATCCCACAATCACAGAATCACCAAGGTTGTCCGGAACCTCAGGACATCATCTAAGCAAACCCCCCTGGTCAGAGCAGGGTCACACAGAGCAGGGTGTTCAGGGCCTTGCTATTCTCCCACTCATTATCTCCTTATTTTTTTAGTGAGGACACTAAAAAGGGAGGACACTCTTGAGAATAATTTCAAAAACCTTGCTAAGGTTAAAACAGTTTACATAGACTGCTCTTTCCTTGTCCACCAAGCCAGTCATTTCATCATAGAAGGCTGTCAGGTTTGTCAGGCAGGTTTTCCCATTCAGAAATCTGTGCTGACCCTTCCAATGGCTTCCAGTTCTGTAAGTGGTTTGCAGGGTTATGTGGTCCTTCTCTTTCTTAGTGATCAAAGTCAACTGGCCTGTAGTTCATCTATTCCTGTTTCTTACTTTCTTCCAGTCCTTGGGGAACTTCATCAGCCTTCTCAAGAGAAGAGAGTGCCTTTGCAATTTTACTCACCATCTCCATTTGCACTTACGGATAAAATCCATCGAGTCCCATGGACTTCCATCTGTAAAATTTGTTTAAATGTTTCCTTTCTTGATCCTTCTCTATTGAAAGTAGTGCTTCATTTTTCCATGAAAGTGGAAAGTGTCTTCATGCACTCTGTAAAAGGATTCCTTTATAACAAAATTGGTAAAAGCAAGGATGGACCTTCCTCATTTCTTTACCAGAATGTATTGTTTCTCCTCAGAAACAATAAATTCCACCTGCATTCAGCCATCAGAAAATCCTAGACAGAAATAGAAGAGAGTACTGAACTGACATGAAGGAACAACATGATTACAAAGCTTGCCTCTTCTTTCATCTCTTTTGTAGCTTTTGGCTTTTCTGTTTTATGCTTCTGTTGACTTAAATGTTTTAAGATAACTGTTTGACAATTTGGTCAAGGTCCACAGACTTTGATGTAGTTCTTTTCTTGAAATTTCATTTTAGGGTACTGACACTCATAAAAGATCAATTTTTTTCAGTCTGCATTCTATATATGCATACATATATTATATATGTAAATATATATAAGCATTTAACTGCACAGGCAGTATTCATTTGCTAAATGAGGTATATATATATTATTGTTTTGTTTGTTTTTTTTTTTTGTTTTGGTTTTCAGTAAAATAGCTATGCTACAAACACTAAATGAAATTCAGACTGAAAGGGGAGTCATTAGTGCTTTGTCTCCTTGAGCTTAGGTCATTCTGGTCTTCTTGAATTCATTTGGCTAAATGATCTAACCAATTTTATAAGAATGTCCTACAGATGTTGCAATATAGTTTACTGCTTCACAATAAAATGAAATAAAAAAATTTGATTCATTATCTCTTGAGAACAGTTTTCACAAGGCTATGATGAAAATTCTTCCTTTTCTATTCTCTCTGAAGAAAATTTGGAGCTGGAACAGATAAAAGCTTTTGTTCTCTTTCTTTGACTACTTTGGAATTATTTCTTTTAGAAAAAAAACATGTTTGGAGCCCAAAGTTCTTCTTTTAAACACCTTGAAATGTTGTGAAGTGTTTCAAGATACTAAATAACAGTGACTATAGAGCTAAAATTTAATGTAACACATTGCATAAGATAGTAAGTTTTCCTTTTAAGCAAAATTCATCACCAATTCTGGAATAACTACATTGAGAGGGATGAAGTGGGAAAGTATAAATGAAAAAAATAGCTAGATCAGCTAAAGTGTTTCACTTTATTGATGTTTTAAAATTTTACTAGTTCTTGCAACAAATCAAAACTTACTGTTATACATCTGCATTATATTTTGATATCCTAACATGATTTAATTACAAAAGAGGTATAACCTCCTGCAGGAGTGCTGCTTGTAACTGCTAATGAGCAAGAGGCAATAAACTATCCTTTATAAATCAATAGGTGAGAAATTAAATATGAGTGCTTGGACTTGGTTGGCCCCATATGTAATGGAACTATGAATAATTAGAAAGGTGTTTTAGAAAGGTTAATCAGTTTATTTTTTAAATTATCTGCTGAGATAATGTGTTGGCTAAGAAAATATTCCTACATCAAAAATTAGCCAATGATTTTTCTGAAGATTCAGAATAAACATATTTTGGGCAGCAGGTAAATCTGTTTACTATCTGGCAATATCTTTCATTGGTGACATTTATTACATTTCTATTCTTTAGTTATCATTGTAGGGTTAATCTAAGGAATAAGAATTTCAGGTTTAGATTATCATTTTTAATCCTTTTAGAAGTCATTGAACTTATGTTTGGGTTTGGGTTTTTTTTGTTTGTTTGTTTCTTTAAATTTAGTTTTTTAGGAAAAATCATAGACCTTGACTAATATCTCAATTAGCTGGCAACAATTTAACCAACAAGATGGCCTATGTCATCTTTCAAATGAATACATAATTTGAGTGTAAAAGTAAAGGAAACAAATGAAAAAGATGTAAAGAATTGAAATACTATAAAAATATTGATTGGCTTGAGAGGGAGCTTTCTTTGTTCATAAATATAATTTTAAGCATTTAAAAAAGCAAATACTAAGGTAGATGTGAGAAGCAGTGTACCCTAAACATAAGGAGAAGTGTGGGAAGAAGCTTAAATAAGTGTTTATATTTGAAGGTATCTATGAAGGAGATGTCATCACTGTAAAAATCTGAGAGTACTAAAGATGAAATTACATTTCATTGTACACTAACCCTACTTTCAAGGGCTAGTGAAAACCCTTGGAAACAAAGATAAGCAGTTCCTGTTTGTAAGACAGAAAATCTAGGGAGTTTGTGCAAGGAGAGGGATCTCCTGGATGGAGGAAATGAATGAGCAGTGTCCTCAATTTACAAATTTGCAATTATGAAAGTCAAGGAAAGCCTATATAGTAGATGATTTGCAATGCTGGTAAGAATCTAAACTGCAACTACTTGGACAGAAGGATAGAAATGATAAGATTTATTCAAATCTTGGGTGAACAATTCTATTAAGTACTCAAAGCTAATATTTATGTTATAAATTTCAGCAATAGTTAGTGCTGTTGTCTGCAGAAGAAAAGTAATTAACAAAGTGATCTATGCCATATGTCAGTTCCTGAATGAGGGTTTATGAACATTCACAAGATTTTAGGGAAACATCAGAGTGCTAAAAAGTGATCTTTAAATATGCAGATGCATATGCAGATAAGTATGTGGGTAGAAATCTCATTTTCATTGAACAATGGCATAAATCTTGCATTTTATTCATTGCAACTCATTAAAGGAATAGCAAGAATGATCCACAGAAACATACATAAAACAATGCATTGTATTTATTATTTATAGCTTCTGAGAAATCTATTGATCACTAGCTAAATAGATAAGAAACAAATCTGCAGAGCAGCATGACAGAAGCAGAGGGTCATCATAAAAGGAACTCTGCAGCTCTTTCCTATTTTTTAGAACTGATTCCAATACTTAAGAGATTTGCTTTAGACCAAAATTGAAAGTACACTGGATCGTTGTAAGCAAGGCTGTTCCTGAGCAAGGTCTTCTCTTACCACACAAAGATTTTCTTTCTTACATTGAAATAAGATCTTAACCCAATTCCTCTATACCTTCTGTATAACACTGTTGGAAACATAGATTTATTTTTTGCTTGTTTCTCTTGTCTCTACCATCAATATAATTTAAAAATGCCATTTCCTTAATCTGAGACTATTTTTAAATGTTTTACATTTTCAGTTATCTCTTTGATTTCTCACTCTTTCAGTTTCCAATATTCACTTCAGAGTATGTTATATCCATTCACCACTGTCTCTACATTTTCAATTTTCCTTTCATCTTGCAGTCTAGGACCAAAGCTCTTAAATTCAATCTCCATAGCAATATTTGCTGTGTGAATTGCCTTCCTCCATTTACTAATACTCATGAAGATTTGGTGTGGTTTTTCCTTTTTCCTCTTTTTTTTTCTTTTTTCAACTTGGAGCCTAAAATTACTGGATAAATCCAATGTGAGGATCATCTTTTAGTGGAGAGATACTAAACAAATGCATTTCTCTCAGGTAATGAAAACTTAGCAATCAAGATTCAAAGTTATGTGAAAATTAAGATTTAGGTTTTGAAGCATATCTGTCATGTTTCTCGCTTCCCTCATAACATTAATGAAAAAAGCGGAAAAATTATAAAATAGAGGTTAGCAGAAGCACCAGCAGTTCAAGCAATATTTTAGATGTTGATTTTATAAATATTACTGGAATCTGGATTTTTTTGATTATGTAAATAATTTTACACAAGTGTTGTTGTTTACCTACAGCCAGCCATTAGGGCCCACGCAGCTGCTCACTCACTCCCCACCAGCAGGATCAGGGAGAGAATCTGAAGCATAAAAATAATTGTGAGTTTAGATAAAGACAGTCTAATAGGGAAAGCAAAAGCCATGCATGCAAATAAAACAATAGAAAGAATTAATCTGCTTCCCATGGGCATGCAGGTGTTCTGCTGTCCCCAGAAGAGCAGGGCCCCATCACATGCAACAGTGACTGGGGAAGACAAACACCACGTCTCCAAATATCCCCCTCTTCCTCCTCCTTCCCATTTTATACACTGAGTATGATGTCACATGGTCTGGAATATTCCTCTGGTTAGTTTGGGTCACCTGTCCTGGCTGTGTCTCTGGCCCTGTATCCCCAACTCCCTTGCCAATGTGGCTATACAAAAAGCAGAAAAGGCCTTGGCTCTGTGTAAGCCCTGATCAGCAATAACAAAAACATCTCTGTCATCAATCCTATTTTCAGTACAAATCCAAAACAACCCCATACCAGCCACTATGAAGAAAACTAACTACTGCAGCCAAAACCAGCACAAGGCAAATGTCTACCTACTTGTGAAAAAATGGCTGAGAGAGAGGTATCCAGGCTGACAAAGGAGATGGAAGCCCAGAACAGCCACCCATGTTGATACCAAAAAATGGAAAAGATGATGGTATCAGAGAGGTGAGATTTAACGTTAAAAAAAATACACACTAAAAGCAATCTGAAACCTGCTGATTGACTTTTCAGTGAAAGTAGTGTTCACACAGTTTTGTCTGCACAAAATTGGGTAATAAGACATGTCTCTAAAAAAATAAGAGAAACTCAAGAGGACTGAGGGGACTATTCACAATTTCCTAAAAACTTTGCTGTTGAGTGATTCTACACTGTCTTTCTTGAAATTCAAGCTACAGTATTGCAGCTTGAAGTAAATGTTTTGTCTGTCATGATCTAGGAATCTGTGAGTCTTGTTTTGTAGTCATTTTCTGCAACGTGGAGGGTTTGAAAATGTTAAATTAAAAAAAAAAGGAGCTTTGTAAATAAAAAAGAGAAGTGAAAATTTTAATCGTTATTATTTACATTTTTCCCTTATGTAAATTATTGGGAGAAATCCATATGACAGAACAAATTATTTGAAGGCCATTAGATTTTTTTTATTTTTTTTTTTTGGTTTATGATTTTACCAGAAATGTTCTTAAATGACAAAATCATTTACTTAGAATATCTCCTTTAGTTCTTTGCTGAGAAAGTATATATTGTAGACAAGAAGATAACCTTTTGTTTAAGCATATAATTTATTTTCATCAGATTTTCTTTATTTCTAGATTGTGTGTTTGGGGATTTTATTTGTTTAGTTTGAGATGAATTAGCTTTTAACTGCAGTCCTGTGCTATATGAAAAGCCTGTTCCCTGTTCTCTTCCCCCAACTCAAATGCGATCACAGGTGAATACTCCTTGAGCTTCAAAAAGGAAATATTTCTTGTCTAAGGAATTAGTTTCTACTGTTCATACATTGACATTGGGTACTGCCCACTGGGCACAATTCAGGCTAAATCTCCAAAAAATATGGGATGAAAATAATAGTGACCTTTTCCATTTTGAAAGGTTAATGAATGAATTCCAGTGTCTCTTTAAGGGTTGACTATAAGGGAAACACATGGTAAACATGAGTTATGGTAGACCCATATGGTAGACTTTTTTTTTGGTTCACTGGATCTCATGCATTGAGTTTGGTCTGCTATCAGTGAGACAGGCAAAGGAAAATATTCCCTGAAAAATCAGGCAACTGCTCCATTATACTTCATTATAAGCTTAAAAATGTGCTTTATCCTGACTTCTAACTGCATTGCTCATTAATGGTTTTACTGTGGTCTTACCGGTAAGTTCATGCAATATCTGGTGTAATGCCAAATGATAACTAGAAGGATTCATAACTCTTATTATCTTTCATATGTGAATGTTCCCTGTTTAAAGGCTACAAGAACACAGAACAATGATGTCCAAAGAAAAAGTGTTCTTTTTCAGTTTTCTTACATCCAATTCCCTTATTCTAATTATTGAAAGTAGATTAATTAACTCTATATAGGAAAAGAATGTCTGTGAGTTGAAGATCTGACTTTCATTTATAATGACTCAATGTCTCTATGGATTTCTTAATTAATATGAATAGAGTAATTCCAATCTAAATATTAGATGTTACTTATGAAGAAATAGATGACTTTAACTGATTTTCAAGCTAAATAAACTGAAATTAATGTAATAATGTAAGACAGTCATTTACTGTAAGATACTTTGGGAATACAGCAGTATACAAATAGTAATAAAAGTAGTGTCTAGGCATCACATTATGCAGTACATAAAACTGAGCAGGTACAGACCAGCTTTCAAGATTTGGGCCCATAGAATCTTATATTTTTATTCAAAAAGTAGTTTTTAGTTGAGCCTTTCCAGAGAAAAGAAATTTACCCGTTCAAATTAAAATCTGGAAAATCTGTAAAAAAACAATAAATTGAATTTTGCCCTTTTTGAAGGGATTATGGCAAAAAGATACAATGCCAAAACTTTCAGTGTACTGTGTAAGAAGAATGATAAGTCACAAAGCAGAAATTACCTCAAGGATATTATTTATGATGTATCTATTTTGTCAGGGAATTGAACTCATGACCCAAGTTTTGGAAAGTGCTTGGCTTGCCTACTGAGTCACAGAAAAATCTCATTTACTGTCAGTAGTAGTCATTTTAAACTCAGCTGGGAAAGCTTTCAGACAAAGGGCCTTCACCTTGAAAGATTAAACTGAGGATACAATTAAATGGAAAAATCAATGACAACTAGTTAAATAAAAAAGAAACTCTCAAATGAAGATAAATAATTGGCTGAATTTGTCCCTTGTGTATCTCTGTTTCTTTCATTAGAGACACACTAGGTCTGGGTTTGTCTCTGTATGCAGCAGAACACAGAAGAGAAGCAAATAAAAAATGTACTGTATAATATAAAATGACAAGCAGTCACCTAGGGGAGTATTGAGGTTAAAATTTGCTTCATAATTGCAGATTTCTAAAAAAGATTTGAATTATCACTATTTTAATCTGAAAAAAACGTCAAACAAGGGTTGTACAGCAAGGGCCATATATCAGAAGTTCTTGGAGTTTCAAGTCAAGGAAAATGAGAAGAAAATCCTAATTTAGTTTTAAATAGCACAGAGGATCTGAAACAATAAAGACCATTCTAATAGTGAGCACAGTCAACTGAGTTCACAGTTATTAGAGGACAAAACTCCAAACCTTTTATATGTATATAAATATAATATATATATATGCATATTTAAAAATACAAAATAAGTGTATTCAAAAAAAGAAAAGGAAAAGTAGCAACTATCACGGTAAACTGCTTATAGTAGGCAGAAAGATTGAATAGGTATGAGAAACAGCATATAATACACGTGTATCTCAAAATATATTTTATAATAAAATGGAATAAAGATTCAACTTTTTTTATCTTCGAGAAATATGCTTCACAAATCCTTTAGTAGTCTCAGAGACAGAAACTGTGAATAAATGTGATCTAGTCCATGCATCATAGTGTGATTTTCAGAATGCTTTCGATAAGATTTCTTGCCATATTCTGAGAGATGTAAAACTGTTGTGGGTTAAGAGGTATATCCTTTTATGCATTAATGATCCCTTAAAAGAGAGAAAAAATACAAATAAATGGCAATTTTTCAGTTGAAGATAACATGGTGGAAATCCTTATCCTAAGGGTTATGAACATGATGCATAAACTCTTCAATATAGTCATAAAATATCAAGGAAAAGGTGTGATTATAGTAGCAGTAAAATTTGCAAATGATAAATAATTACTGAAGATCAGTAACCTAAAGCAAAATGTGAAGAACTAAAAAAGAATTTCATAGCACTATCTGGTCAAAAAAATTTAGAAGAAAAGAAAATTCCTATCATCTAACAGAAAGTATTATACAGTAGAGAAAAGAAACACCCTAATAGTTGCTGTCAGTCAGAAAATCAAGGCTGAGGTTAATAATTCTTAAAGGATGGCTTTTGAATGCTATTTAGCAGCCACAGTGTCAAACAAAAAGCTGGGAGTTGTTAGGAACAGAATAGGAAGCAAACCAGAAAATGTGATTAGGTTACCGTGTAAATGGATGGTGTGTTCATGTACTGGATGCATTTCAGTGTAAAATGCTAGTTGTCCAGTCTCAAAAGAGATATAGTGGAATTAGAAAAGAGACAGAAGAGGATGATAGGCTGAAGAAGGGATTACCAGCTCTTCAGCTTGGAATAGAACTGTGGGTAGCAGTCTACAGACACTGAGTTCACTACTTTCCGCAACTTACAAACTGAAAAGTATCCAGTGAAGTTGTCATGTGGTAGTCTACAGTAAATGAAAGAATATTATTTTTTCCACACCGTTTACTTAAGATATGAAGGTCCAAATAAAATATGTCAAAAGGCTGTTATGCAAAACTAATAAAAGAAATGTCTGTTAGTGGGCTGTCTTGATAAAAGATTCACAGAGTCCCTAAAAGCGTAGACAATGGCAATTTGGGAGACCATTGCAGAGAAGGTTCAACATATGTGTCTGCTGTGTCTTGGACTTCAGTCTAATTCTAGGCCTTTGAGTTGGCTTAAGTGCCTTCAGATGTTGCTGTACAAGAAAAAAAAAGGAAAATTTTTTACTGAATTCTGCAAGTCTGAAATTGCTTAGGTTGTACTTTCACAATGTAAAATAATTGGCAAATATAACACCTTCATAGGTGTTATGTTATGCCTACCTTCTCTCTCAGTATTTTGCTACTCATTTCTGCCCCCAAGGTGAGGCAGATATCAGCTGAGCCCTATACAGACACATTTAGTTTGGGGTTAGAAATGAAATAAAATTTGTGATTCATCTTAAGAGAGCCTTATTATCCTTCTTTTTTTTCTTTTTTTCTCCTTGAAAGTTGCAGCAATTCCACAGCCTTGTTCACAGTTCATCCCATGAAAGACTAGTGTCAGAGCAGGTGAGAGGAAAGGATGTCAGTTAGACCACAGTGCTGGAAAGAGACAGGTTGGAAATATCTTTGTTCAGTACTGCCATCCACTTCTTTACAGTATAAAACCTCCAACACAGCCACCAACACCTCAGCTGGATGAGATGAATCATTAATTCAAAGCTTTTCCAAAGTATTCACCATATTCAGATGTAGGATTCATTCAAGCTAGACTTCAAAAATGTCTGGTCTGACCCCCTATGGGTGTTCTCCTGTAAGTGTTTAACTGATAAAATTGAAGTTAAAGGAGTCTGTAATTATATTCTTGGAGTTGGCTGCTCCTGTGTTTTAATGGTTTTGATCTACAGATAACACATCGAAGTGATACAATGCAGCACAGAAAAGTGTTATTCATATGGAAAAGACCAGACTGTGTCTCATTTGTAAGAGGTATCAGATGTACCATTGCTACTATTGTTCTTTTGGTGAATGTAGACAGTCTAAGGCGTTGAAAGGAAACCATAGCATGGTACAAGTCTCTGGACTTCATTTATCATTTAAAAATTTTCATATTTGTTCTTGTTTCTGATTAATAAGTGGTTAGGGAGAAAATTATTCTCCAGACACGTTTTGGGCTTTATGTATAAATTTTATGCAAGATTGTTTTCTTATTTATCTCTACATTCTTTGAATGCTGAGGATTTTCAAGAACAGAGTTCTATTTATCTGCAAATTATAAGAATTCAGATACCCAAATACCCAAGCATAACTCTAATGAAAACCTGCTGCTATATGAACTTTCCATTAAGGAGAATAGACCAATTACAAACAATTATCTACTAGGCATAGTCAGTTCATAGTCAGTTATTGTCACAATTTGTGGCGCTTCCTTTTTTATAGAAAAAAATAGAGTTTTATTCTATTCCTGTTCAACATAATTCTTCCACTGCATTGTGTCACCTTACATTTGGTTTCACTGCAGACTGATGTGATAATATCAGGCATAAGCCAATGGCAAGTGATGAGCAAGAGAAGTGAAAGCTCTCTCTCATGTTGGGAACGACTTCTATTATTCAGCAGTGAAAAACTTTGGCTGGTCATAATTGTCTGCTTGTTCTGACATCTCTATGAATTTAATATAAACATTGCAATATGTACCTGAATTTTAATTCAAAGTTAAAATTCACACTTAGATATTCATGGGAGCTGTATTTTTCAAAAGCTGGCAATTATTCATGTCTGATTCACATAAGATAGTTTGAATTTTAGAGTTTTGAACTCTTCTGGTTAATTTTTATAGCATTTTCTGCACTGCTATAAATTGATGAAGTAGTTGCCCCACTTGTTTTCAAGACATACATATTCTATAATGGATCTGATAGATTTCATTTTCCCCTCTGTAGTATTTTACATTGGCAACTAGAAAAGTGTTTGTCGGACTATCAGCATTGTCCTTGAAGTTTAAAAATAAATAAATTATATACATGTATACATATATACATATATACAAAATATATACATTTATATACATATAAATTAAAAATAAATTATATACATTCAGACGTCAATGATTTAAAAAGAGAACAGATTTTACACCTTGTTGATGTAATTGGATATTCAGACAAGTGTCCAGGATGCTGAGTGACATCTTTATTTTATGGAGAAATTAAGCCAATGAACTATTTAAATGTGCCACTGCTAAAGGATACTTGACTATGGAGGTACTTCAAATTTAGGAATGTTTTCATTTTTGCTGTAAAGATTTCTAAGCACCTCACAAAGGTTTCTAGATTTCAGACAAGGAGAGAAACTGATAGCTCCAATGTACATTGAACCACAAGACCAGATAGGTTTTATTAATCTGAAAGAAACAAACTATATTTTAATACTGTCAGACATATGGTTTCATGGTAATTAAGAGGCATCTTTTAAGATTATTGGAATACAAGCTAGAGCTGAGATGGTTTTGTATGTTTGGCAGCAGTGCAAAATGTTTCATCTGTAGTACTGTGTCTACAAAGGTCACTACAAATGTTAACCTTCCTGACCTTTAAAAACTCAGACCTTTGCCAAACACTAAGAAATGTTCAGTGACCAATTTGTCTTCAAGAATTTCAATATACTGAATGTGCTCCTGCAAGTGTAGCTTATCTAACAGTACACTACCACAAATATGAAAGGTAGTTGATCTGTAAGATTAGGACTTCTAGGGTAAAGAAATATGTTGGTGAATTATCCCAGAAATCAGGTAAACTTGGACTGCTACATCTCCCAAGGATTTCAGTGACAGGGACAATGATGTAAAAGGTAACTGGTTAATAAATAGTTATTAAAATGAGACTTTTCTCCATGTCTTGGTCCTGTGCTGTGTCCTTTTACATTCTTCTCACAGCAGAAACCATCAGTGTACCAAAATCACAACACATTATATAACAATTGCAATAAACAGCTGAATCAGAACACAAAGATGATTACTATTACTCTATATGCCAACTGTCATGATGCTGAGCATCCACAGTCAGGGGGAAAGAATATGTGGATTGAGCAAATTCAAGACTCTTGCTCTCTTCAAATTTCAGTTTGTTACTCTGTTTTAGTACTCTATATTAGACTCAGCCACACATACACTTCCCCCATACTGCTCTGGCTAGCTCAAATCCTCTTTGTGTTGAGCTTTCTTACTAACAGCTGTGGTTACTCCCTGTACTTTTCCCTGAGTTCCAGGAACCCAACTTCACTGAACCCTCTTCCATTGTTGGGGTGTGTGGGTGTTCACAGTAGCTCGTAGTTGAGCTCCTTTTCATTGCTCTTTGTTGCACAGGAAAGAATGCAAACACTGGAAAAACCATAATGGCGAATGCAATGGGCTCTAGGGCTTTCTTCAGACCAAGAAAATGGCTTATATACCTCTGATTTCAAACAAATAGAAATAATTTTTGGAAAAGAAGCCGAGCCATCTTTTTGTTCGCTTCAATTTTACTGATTTTAATCTTCCTGATTTGGGGAGATTTAGGAATTTTAGGTTTTGGGTTTGGGTTTTTTCTGTCTTTCATGTTTTGGATTGACTAAAGATTACTGAAATGCAGTAGAATTGTTTGTGCTTACAAAAGGATAAAACTTCATTCATAGAAACCATTTATTAATGTAGTGAGGTGAGTAAAGTACCCAGAAAATGAAGGATGGAACCTTAACCTATAGGAGGATGAGTAGTGTGGAAGATTGTATGCCTTTAGAGATAAAAACCTTATAAAAAAAAAAGTCATTTTTTGAAGAGTCTTTGGGTAATTAAAAGAGTTTTAATTTGAAAATTCAATAAGAGATATTATGATCTGTGCTCTGCAGTAAGTGTAGTGTGATTTTAGTGTTACTGGTCACAGATGGATTGCATCTCTAGTCAGAAAATATCTGTATGATCACATTGTGGAACAGATCTTCAATTTGCACAAATTGGAGACTTGATTTATATTAGCTTTGACTGTAGCCCAAAGGATAAGCTTTGATAAAAGAGCAAGTGGTCAGCAGCAAAAGATGAACAGACAAATGCAGGCTTCAAGGGATTAGTACAAGAAAGCTACAGGTACTCACCTGAAGGTTTCAAAACTATCCTGTGTAAGTTGCTGAAAGGCTGCAAATCGTATTGCATTACAAAAATGCTCTGTACACCTTTGATCATGCACACTGTACATTCAATACAGGTGAATAATTTAAATTCTGAGCTTGTAAAAGATAGGCACATCATTCTGCAGTTGTTTTTTCTTATACTTTCTTTAAGTAGTGCAAGAACAACTTTTTATCTCTACACACCTTTTATACTGGTAAAAACCCCAATAATTTTAGGTTAGTTTTGTCATGCCTTATCATGACTTGCAGTGCCAACCTTGCTACAGTTCTAGCACTCTACACCTGTAAACAAGCTGGACAAATTTAGATCCCAGGTACAGGATGGGATTCACCTGAGACTGTGGAAAGAGATGAACAATGTAATTGTGAGAATGTCATTTATTATGTTTGGAGCACTCTGATATTTAGAAGAGGTCTGGCAGTTGGAAATACACTGTATCTCTCTTAGAAATGGATGATAAGGAGCTGCAATTTGATACATTTCACTTCACTCCCTAGAAAGACCAAGCTGCCTATCTTCTTGGAATCCAAGTAAATGACGCATAAGATAATCAGGAGAAACCATCAAGGATGGTTGACTGGCTGGGTGGATGAAGGATGAATGGTGGTCCCCAAGGGCTTTCACACCATCTCTCTCCATGCCAGTATTTGAAAGCTAGAAGTATGCACTGGATAAGCTGACTGGTTTGTAAGGTGAAAGCTGGCTGCACTGCCAGGCCCAAGCAGCCATAATCAAAGGTTGGGTGTCCTGGAAAGAACACAGTACTTGAAGAATTAGAGCCAGGAACCACGATACTCAACAGCTTTAAAGGTGGTCTGGGTGATCACACACAATACTTTTGGAGAAAATTTGCAGATGACTCTAATGTAAATGGTGTCTGACTCTTCAGTTCAGAGGGACCTTGATAAATTTGAGGATTAGGTTGAATGAAATCTAAGTTCAGTCAGAAAAAAACACCATACCTATTGAGTCAAAATAACTGCTGCATCTCTTTACAGACTTTAGTGATATCCTGATTCTATATAGAGAAATACACAAAGTGCTCTACATATTTTCTTCCATCCTGCCCCCATCCTAGGGGGTTTTGCTTTTACAGGAATCTTGTGTTTTAACAATACTTTCTGTACATATCTGCAGTTTCAGAGATGAGGTCTTCTTGGTGTCCAGGGTGCATATTTACCAGTGAAACTAGATGCAGATGTGGTGGTTTGTTAATGTAACACTGGACAAAGAGGCTGATTGCTCCAATGTCTGCTCTCTTATTGCTATACCTGTCCAGATCAGACATTTCTCTGCACCGTAATAGGTTTTGCCTAGATTGCCTACAAATAATGTAGACAATGCAAACACATTGAATAGGACTTATCATAACCTGCGGCAGTTCTCTTTCAACATCTCATCTCATCTAGGTGAGGGCAGAAACTCTCACAGAAAAAATGCATTGCAGCAAGTATCTTTGTTAGGTTGATTTCTGTGGCTTGGACAAGAAAAATGGTGTCTTTCTGGGCTGTGGATGCACATTGCTGAACCATGTTGAGCTTCTTGTCAACCAACACCCCCAAGTCCCACTCCTCAGGGCTGCCCTCAATCAATTCTCAACCCAGTCCATATTCATGCTTGGGATTGTTCTGAGGTGCAGGACTTGCTCTTGGCCTTGTTGATCAGAGATTCACAAGGGCTGATCTTGTCAGTGGTGACCAACAGCAAGAAGGTGTTTGGTAACACTGCCTTCCCATGTCCTCTCTTACCAGGGCCTCCCTTCCATTTAGTAACGGGCCCACATTTTCCCTAGTTTTCCTTTGGTTACTGATGTATTTTAAGAAGGTCTTTTTGTTGTCCTTGACATTCTCGGTCAGATTTAATTCCAGATGGGCCTTGGTCTTTCTTGTCTTATTTCTACTTAAATGTGAAGATGACTGTAAATTCTGAATTTGAGTGAGAAAAATTAACATCTGACAAGTTGTTTAGATAAGAATTGATTGCATACTGCTTTCAACAGACAGGTATTTGAAACCCAAAAATTTATCACATTGTGTTACTTTTCCAGTTATTTACAAAAATTAAGAATTCATTTAGACATAGATGATTAAGATAGAGGTATATGATGTAATAACTTTAATCATTTGAACTAGCAAAGATTCTGCCATACCTACATAGTTTATAAACTTTTCCTTGCTCGGTAGCAGTGTCATAGAGTCCATCTGTATAGGAATAAATGGAAAGAAAATCACCAAAATCCAGTGAGACTGTGATACAAAGCATCAATTGGCTGAAATTTTGTGTTCAGTTTTACAGACATGTAATGATAAATTTGATGATCAGTACTTTCAAAATGAGGCTGGAATGACCTTTATATTCCTGGATTAAATGGATTAATTTGTACCATTGTGCTCTGACTTTCACTCACAGTTGAGCAGCCTTGTTACAGCTTCTATTTAAGTAGGTCACAACTTATTAAAAAACTTATTAAAAAAAAAAAAAAAAGAAAATCTAGATTTAGAAACATTGGTAAGTAATGGGATTTTCAGGAATGCTAAGCTTCTGACACAAGTGAGTTGCCAAAATCAGCAATTAAAAAAAGGCAACTTATTGCTGTCTACATGTAGACACAATAATAGACTCATATATCTTTAGACAGCATTTTAGCCTCTTATATTTGTAAAACTTGGTCTTAATGATGCTATTGAAATGCTATTATTGGATTACAGCCTAGATCATGTTCACCTTGAAAGAAGCACTGAAAACTTATGGAAAACATAATTACCACAGAAACCAGTATTATGACTTCAAGAGGATAATTATAAAGAGAAGATAAACTCCTGAGAAACCAAGATCCTATTTTCATGTAAATGTTACTACTTATAAGGAGTGAAGGGAGAATGACCTGGAAAAACTGTGGAAAGACAAAATTGTTTTTAATAGCTTGTCTCTCAGAGTATGCTGTGACCTGTCTTATGATCTTTAGCTCCTTTGTTCTTTTCCTGCAGCTTCTATAAAAGAAAAAACCCAGTATTTATTTTGGGAAACTGAAACCAGTAGCTCTTCTTTTTTTTTTTCCCTCCTGTCACAGTTAACAAGCTCTCAGGTACAGATCAGGGATTTTATGTATTCAACAAGTTATATCATCCTTCAAAAGTTAGGAGAGAATTTTTCCTCACTGAATACTGGTTTTGTTCATAGAATGTCACACCAGTGATTCAAACATGGCTGCCAGGTCAACGAAAGAAAATGTACTGACCTGAACAAGACACTTGAATTGTTGGAACAAAGTAAATCCACTGATTGTACAGAATTCAGGCCCCAGACTGGATTTGCAAGAGAAGAGCTGAGTTCTTTCTACTGCTATGCTGCACTGAGCAAGGGGAAAGGTTTGGAATGAGTTCCATGCAGTCTCAGTCTGAGCTGAGAGAAACAAAGATTGGTGGGTCACACAGTCGGCCTTGTGGCTTCCCTGGCATTAGCACAGAGAGTATTGTTTCATCTCATGACTTACGTCTCTGATACCTCTGGAATGCTGAAGTAATACTTTTTTGTGCAAACACTTGTCTTAGCAGAAAATCCTCTGATATTTATTTTTTATATCTTTTTTCGCTAGTGTTCATAGAACTCAGCTACCATCAGTGAGGAAGAAGAGAGAGCTCCTATACTCAGAATATTTTTCTTTACTTATACCAGCTTCAGGTTATATGAATATATAGAGAAAAGTCAGAAAAAATGCTTCCAAAAGCTCTGTGTTTCTGATGAAAGAATTGAGTTGGATATGCCTATTTATGCTTTCTAATTGAATGGATTTTTTTTTAAATTACATTCTCAAGAAAATTTGACCTAAATTTAAAATAATTTTGTTCTGACACCTTAAATCCACCAATAAATGTATTCAAAACTTTCAGTTTTCATTTTATTTATGTATTTTATATATAGAGGAATATTTATGTGAAATGAAAGAATGGTAATATTTGTTCTAGAAGAATTTTTTATGTATTTTGGGTTTAGTGAGCATCTCCCTGTACAATACAAATCTAATTTACAACAGCTTGAGGAAAAATATAAGAGATTGTCAAAATTTCCTTTGGCTTTCTTTTGCTTTTTTACTGTTTGTGTTGTTTCAGCTGCTAAGCTCTGATTTATGGAGGCAGTGTGGTGAATCACTGAATAACTCTGAGAAATTACCCTATTTTACATTCCTTAAGACTCCATTTTGAAAAGTAAATTCAAAAACATTTTACTTTCCAAACTGAGTGACTGGTTGACAGCCTATTCTGCTGAGCTTGAATTCTTTTAACAGGTCACAAGGATACATTTATTGCAAAACACTTAGGAAAAGTGAAAAGACACAAGAGGGCAAAGTATGCATTGCTAAGCCTGCAATACCGACCATGGTTACTATTAGTCATAACCATGATTTCCAATTATCCAAAGTACATAGCAGAGGCAAGTCAAAACCAAAAAGAAAACAATGCAAACATACAGAGACTACTGGGAAAAAATATAGTCTCTAGAGCTTCAGGAATTGGAAGCAATTATCTCATTAATATTTCACTGTTACCTAACTATATAAAATCAGTGAGCCAACTACTTTGATTTGCAACTGCTGTCTGTATCATACAAAATCTGCTTGCAACATCATCCTTTAGCAAACAAGAAAACACTGCTTTTTGGTTGTTTGGGGTTTTTTAAATTTAAATATGCAGATACTCTCAGGTTTGAAGCAGGCACTGTCAATGTTACTCCAGGATGTTTAATTCTATTAAACTGAGTGTTTTAGTATTAAGAAAGCTTACTCCTAATTTCATAGACATTAACTACAACAAAAACATGGTTGATATTGTCAGAACAACAGGTTTGGGTTATTTTCTGACTAGACTGTAGTGCTCAAGCTCATGACTGAACCACAGGTTACTACAGATAGCTCTGGTCAAATAATTGCAATCTTTTTAATCAACTTTAAAAATTCTCCAACTCTGTTTTTCTCCACCAAAATCCCATCCCAATAAACAGCCCTTTCAGTTTACCACCACCACCACCTCAGTTTTGTATCTATTCTGTTATTTCCAATATTCTGGTACCTGTTCTGTTACTTCTGACACCAATTTTGGCATTTCTGGTTGCATAGGTCCTCCTGGCCTTACGTGGCATTACTGCTGTGGTTACATAGGAGTGATGGCTTGAAAGGCCAAACTACACTAAACATCCCCAATATTACTTTGATTATTTTTTAATAGAGTTGTATAAAGAGTATGCCTAGAGTAAATAGTTTGCAGAACCAGGTGGGTAAAGGCAGTGCCTAATTTTTATGAGCAAATGATACATTTGAGGGATTCCACAAGAGGGGCTATAGCAGTCTGTATAGTTTTCTACAGACACTGAAAATAGTAAACTCCTAATAAAACATAAGCAGTACTCAGTCATAATTTGTTTCAAACCATCTTTTCCTGTGGTTTTTTTTTTTCTTAATATTTATTTCATGCTACACATTTTTGCAGAGATCCGGCCTGAAGGGGGAATTCTGTAAGGCAAAAGAGTAATCTGCAATACACTATATGCTTGTTGACTGAGACAAATAAAGAAAAAAAAAATTAAAAAACAAACAAACACTGAACCACAGAATATTCTGAGATGGAAAAGAACCAACAAAGAGCATTGAGTCCAACCCTTAAATAAATGGCCTTTACTTGCTACCTTGTTTTTATTATAAGTTTTGTTGTAAAACTGTTTCAAAAGTCAAGCCTTCAAGTGACCTGGTAGGATCAATCCACTCCAGAACAAAAACAAAACTATGTTAATAATAGCTTAGCTTCATCAGCACTTTTTACAATAAAGTTACTTTTATTTAAGTCTTTCCTCCCTCTTAATCTGTATAACTTTCAGCATTATAACTTAGAAATGAACATTAAATAGTTTAGTATCTTACCCATAATTTATACAGCATCCAAAAGCATTAATGTGCACTACTTTACTGAATTAAAAGAATGAAGAATATAGCATTTTTGAGTTAGCATGTTCCAGCATATTTATTTTCAAATTGAAATTGAAAGAAAAGCCCAACCAAAACCCAAACCTTTGATCCACAGGTATGCTTGTTAGACAATAAACCCATAGGAGAGAAACATCCTAAAACCTACTGTGACAATGATAGATTAGATAGATCAAACAGGTGCTAAGATAAATACCTTTGTATACCCTACATCAAGCTACCAAAGATGTTTCACGACACTCACCTCTTTTAGTCTTCAACAGCTAAAACTTCTAGTCACTGCGTACAATCATTCCTACAAGCATCAGCCAGTATTTTAGTGTGTTCCCTTTCCTTATTTTTTATTTTTTTTTAGCATACCCTCATACTTGCTGGCCTTCACAATCACAAATCACCTCCTGAATGCAGCTGCCTGGCTGTGGCTATTTCATCTGGATATTAAAAGGGCAGGTGCCTTACTATTCCACTCCTAAATAATTTTTATCTTCAACTTTTGCAATAAAGCAATGTTTCTACAATTAAACAATGATTTTGGGGGACATAATACATATGAATAATCAGAAAAAAATGTAGAAAAATTTTATTAATTTTCTTCGTTTTTGGTGAGGTTGTGTACCCTTGACCTGGGCAGTTACTGCCAGGTGGAGTTTTGTAATTGTCTAATATATTTCACAAAACTTTGCTGAGCATGATAGTTTGTACTTGGATGAACAATATCTTCCAGAAATACATCCAGACATCACATGAAGGGTTTAAAATATGGCATTATGTATGGCTGTCTCTGCTAGTCTCTGAATAAACTGATAAATAGAAGGTTACCTCGATGATACTGAACACTGAATGCCCTTATTCCAACAATTCTCAAATTAACTTTTGATATGGCTGTTTGCTTGCCCCCAGCAAGTCTCACATTTTTAATAAATTGAATAAATCTACAGGCTAGTTGTAGAAATAAATTTTTGAAGAATCACTTGTAGACTCAAGAGACTGCTCTCAATCTAAATATAATTGGCAGCAGAGTTCCTTATTGAGCAATGTTTAAAGCATTTCTGGAAATACATCAGAGGCCCAAAAACCTCTCAGGGATGGAAAAAAAAAAAAAAAAAAGGTGGAAAAAAGAAATTCTGAACAAAAAACTGGAGATAATGGAAGTTGCTATTTATAAGGTCCATTCTTAAAAACTAAACAAAAAGAAAAAAAAAATAGGCTGCAAAAGATACTGTAGCATTATATATTAATAAACATTTATAAAGAACATTATACTTGATTAATGAAAATTCAATTTATTGAACAGATCAAAGTTTCAAGTACTGTTTTCACATATCTACTAAAAAAGACATTTTACATGTACACAAGACCTAAATAAATATTTGAGCCTTTCAGTTCTTCATATTATAGGAAAATTAAGCCAGTTTCCTCGTTTATCATATTCAGTTTTCCATTGATCTTAATGCAGTTGCACTAATTTACAAAGCATTCTACTACTACATAATATTGTATAAAGTACCTAAAAGAAAATATGTTTAAACAGAATATCTATTATCATTACTAAAGCACAGCATTTAAAATTTCAAATGTGTATAAGTGAATAAATTTGCTCAAAGATTTCTCTGAACATCTGATATATTAGTGATTTATTTTGCCCTTGGAAGGACAAAACTGTGATTTGATTGAAATGGTGTCTCTTTCTTTAAAGAAGAAAATTGTCATGGAGCAGAATATTAATCATGTTTTACCCAACAATTGTTAGCTTCATTGGTATTTTGCCTATCACCTATCTTTGAGACCTCAAAGAGATGACAAATTATAATCCATTGATTCCAGTTGTTGTCATTTGTAACTGACACATTGCAAAGGTAGAATTAATCACTTGATTGATTGAGATTTGTTTTAACAATGGGATTTCAAACTGGATTGTCTCTGTTTTCCTTGGAATAATTTTGGTTGATCTTATAAACTGTTTCTCATGCCAGCAGAAATAATTTACAATTTGACATCAACTCTCCTCCACTTTTATCTGTATTTCATTGTTGTCTTCTACTGACTTTATTTTCTTTGCTTTCCTAATCTTAACCATGTAAAAGTGAACATAATATCAGTGTGGAATAGAGTGACATACCCATAAAAATTGAGGTTTTCTTTAAAGAGTTTTTACTTCCCAGAAGTTCAGTTCTTTCTTTCTTTTTGTCTTTCTGTCCTTCAGTGCCTGGTGTGTCAACTATTTCCAGCACCTATTCCATAGCCATGTCATATAAAGTCTTTCTCAGAGAAAATAGAGACCCCTATGTTTTCGCTTCATTCAAAAATAAGAGCAATTGACTTCTAAAAACTTTCCTCTGTCAGGATCTTGTCTTGTGGATGCTTTAAAATCATTATTATAAAAAATAATTTGTCTGCCTAGGCTGAGCTCAAATGAAAATCCTGCTAGCATTCCCTTAGTGTTCTGAAGAATTCTGAATATTATTTTTGAGAAGGTTTTAAGGGGTGATTTGAATTTCAAGGTGGCATTAAATGTCTGTGATGCAAGTTCAGACATAATCAGTTAATTAACTCCAGATAATTAACTCTGAAGAATTTGAGAAGTTTTTCCACAATAATTGGTTTCAGTGCGTCTGAGGAAAAATAGAAAATCTAAGTGGAACTTGGGGAAATGTAACTACAGATCCAGTAATAACAAATATTTTGTGGGGATATGAGTAACAGCCAGACTTCCCCCTTTAGATTTGTCTATTGGTTTGTAAAAGTCACAGGCAATTCATTAACATAGTTTCAGAATTAGAAACAGCTCACCAATTTCTTATTCAGAAGGTGTTGCAGAGAGAGAGGTATTTCTAGGGCTACTGGTTTTTTTTCACATCAATTTGACTTCCCAAACCAGTGAATCAGAGCATTATATAGCTGAAAAGTTACTCAACCTCTACCTTTTAAAAACCACAAATAAAAATCTAGCTTGAAAAAGAAGAGGAAAAAACCCAACCAATCAACTAACTAAAAAATGCAGGCCCCAAAACACCAAAAGAAATGATAAACATTTTCTTAGTGAAGATATTCAATGGCAAATTTTGGACTGATGCTTGAGAATAAGAACTTGAGGTTTTTTTCTAAACAGGTTAAAAATAAAATTATTGGGTTTATTAAAAAATCAACTCATACCTTGCCAGAACTTACCAAGTAGACTTCTGTAATATAACACTGGTGAGCTGGATTTGGAAAGAGATCCCCCACACCTCTGGCAATAGGCCAGAGCTTGAATGTGAAGTGCAAATTGTTCTATTGTGGTGGGGGAGAGGTAGGGGGAGAAGTGCTTTGCTTGGTTACATATAAAACCAATTAATTGTATAATTAATAATTATATAATATTGATATTTGTAGATTCTGTACATCTGCATTTGATATTCCAGTTACAAATAAAAGCTTTGCTTCTAATAGGTGGGATTGTCATTTGGATTTAAACAACTTTTAGTAGTTTCATTTAAGTCAGTACTGATTCAGAAGTTATTTATTCAATACTGAGAATTAGTACAAATATGTACTTTGATGAGGAGACAATAGAGTAAGATACAGGATCTAAAACCAAAATGATGAAAATCTCTTTATTAAAGGAACTATAGAATCACGGAGTCATAAATGGAATCCTGGAAGAGTCTGGGTTGGAAGGGACCTTTAAAGGCCATCTAGTCCAACTCTCTGGAATGAGCCATGACATCTTCAGCTAAATCAGGTTCTCAGAGCCCTGTTGAAGTTAACCCTGAATGTTTCCAAGGATGAAATATTTACCATCTCACTGAGCAACCTATTCCAGTGTTTCACAACCACCACTGTAAAAAATGTCTTCCTTTTATCTAGTCTGAATCTACCCTCCTTTAGTTTAAAACCATCACCCCTTGTGCTATTGAAAGCAGGCCCTACTGAAAGGTTTGTCCTCATCTCTCTTACAAACTCTCTTTAGGTACTGAAAGGCCACTCTTAAGGTCTCCCTGGAGCCTTCTCCTCTCCAGGCTGAACAAACCAACTCTCTCAATTTGCCTCCACAGCAGAGGTTCTCCAGCCCTCTGATTGTTTTTGTGCCCCTCCCCAACTTGTTCCAACAGGTTCATGCTTTACTGTGCTGAGGACATCAGAGCAGAAGACTGTACACCAGGTGGGATCTTACCAGAGAAAAGTGTGTGTGGGAATCCTCACTGTCTGCTGAGCACCCTCACTAGAGCCAGATCTCTCTCCGTTTGGCATGTCATCCCACAGCTTGTCACAGGCAAGACTGATACTGCTCAGTTCTCCATTCAAGTCTAGTTTAAAGGCCTGTCAGTGAGCCAAGACCTTCTTCACCCTCTGAGGAAGATATGCCTTGTTTCATGTAGACCCTTACATTACCAAAAAACCCAAAACTGTGGCTATGATGCAAGTCATGGAGTCATGCATTAATAGACTGAGTCTTATTCTATTTCTCCCATTGTTGTTTCTTGCTACTAGCAGTATAGAGGTAGAAATTTAACTGTGTTGAAGATGCCCTTAACAACTATCTCAAGGCCTTGAAATCTCTTTGATTGCCTTTGGACTACATGTTGCAGCTACATGGCCACTCACACAGGAAGAGAAATAATGGATAATAGTCCAAGAGCTGTACCAGACTAGAAAGTTCCCTAGCAATGTTCTTCAACATAGGGAGCATGCGGATTTTCCTAATAGAAGGGTCTCTCTGACGTATTGGTTCCTCTCAGGAGGGAGTCACATACAGCTATAATTTGCCTTTTTTTCCTTGTGGATGGACTTGTGATTCAGAAGCTATGCCTTTTTGACCTTAACAATGCCTCTGGTGTAGGAGAACCATCATGTATGGCATTGGTTCACTGGTCTTCCACATCCAGAGTCTCATATCTGTTGTACATGGGCACCTGAGAAAGCAAGTTCAGAAAGAAGGTGTTTTTCTGCCACCACAAGCAGGAACTTGTCTCCATTTACTCTATTGCTTTAGCTGCTGGCTTGAACTCGGAGTGAGCAATAAACTAGAAAGGTTAAATTAGTGATGGAGGTTTCTTACAGGCTGGAGTCACCACAAAGATGGCTTTTCACCTAATAGGGCCAGAAGGCTGGGTGGATGGCTCATTCTCTACCAACAGACTTGTTAAACAAAAAATAGTCCTAAAATATTATTAAATGAGTCATAAAATATAATTAAATGAGAACCATGAAAGGAAAAAAATTAGGAATAAGATTTTAAGCATAGTTTTTCCCAGAAAGAGATGTTTTTTAAAAAAGATAAATCTCCTTATTCTTGTCCTTGCAAGATTAATAAAATGCCTAAAAACATATTTTTTGCCTTAGCATTAGAAGGTCTGCTCCAGAATAAGAGAAAAAATTTCTTATAGCTGTAAGAATGGCACATTTATTCCAATATTAAAGAAAATTAGTTTTCTCAAGAATGGAGCTCTTTGCTTCAACATCAAAACTGATTGATAATAAACACCAATTTTTAGCCCTCACCATGTAATTCAGCACCCTTTTTGTATGTGGAACAATAAAAATCAGTATGGTATCTTAGAAAATGTGCTGGGACCTTTTAAAGCAAAATGCCACTTCTATTAAGAAATGTTTTTAGAGGGGAAAAGAAAAAAAACCCGCAACCATAAAAATACCAACCAAGTAGAGCAGATGAAGGGACTGCTTTTTGAAATTCTTGCAGCAAATCAGAAGGCTTGGAGATGTACAAACCCTTTGGCAGCACAGCATTTTCATGGCATGTAGATGTAACTGGTGTTACAAATTCATGACAAAAATGCATCACAGACAGTTAAACTTGTAGGTATGATTGGAATGAGCTGCACAGCACTTTCTCGTAGCCTTCCCATCTCTCTCCAAAGAATTACAGGGAGCTAAACCTTTTCTTCTATATCAATATAAGAAATATCCTGTTATTTTATGACATGACTAAGTGATATGCACATAATTTCCAAACAGTTTTTCATTTTCCAACCTTTGTGGTGCTGTGAAATTCAAGGACAAAGGAAGATAATCTGGTCTGCTGCCAACAACTGTGCAGTTTAAGGAACTTTCTGAAACAGCCACCTACAAAATTCCTTTTGTAATAAATGGGAGTCCTTTCTAAATTAATCTTTTTTTTTCTTTAAAACAAATCTAGTTTCTGCTATCTCTGCAATATGTTATCATGTCACTGAGCTATAATGTTAATTTTTACTCCCTAGCTTAGAAAGACTTGTTTACTACACAGTCAAGAGTTCTGAAGTATCTTAATGCTCAGTTCCAAGGAGCATGCTTTCAATATAGAGCAAATTTTACCACCCATATAGACACCTTTTACCTGGTCATATAATATATGCTTGTAGCTTGTTGGAATTTGACAGATGTACTAATTCAGACATGGAAGTAATCTTACAAAGCTCTCTGAGGAAGTGGTATCAGCTGTCAGTTGAAGAGGTATCAAATCAGATGAGTGATGTTCATTCTCCACAGCAACTAGTCCAGCATATTGGTGTAAAATGCAATAACACCTTGGGATTTCTACTCTCACTTCCAAGCTCAAATATCTTGAAGAAGTCATGAGTGTTTTCCATTATGAATGTTATGTGCTAACTTTGCAGGCTAAACTAGGCACCATATATTTTGGAGGGTTTGAGTGCCATAACTACACCAATGAGAGGGCTGAAAACTTCATCTTTTTGAGAACCTGAGTGTCAGCCACCACTGTATTGATTAGAAGTCTGTGGTTGGCACACAAGTTTTGACATGTTGTGCTCAGTTTGAAAATTATATGATCGGTTTCAAGGACTCTCCTGCAAACCATGCTTTAATACTCAAGACTGAAAAAATGTGGAAACCTTACTTCAGTTAGAAATATTTTCAGTTTCCACAAGGAGTATTTCTTCTTTTTCTGTTTTATTTTCCACTATTTGATCATCAAATGCTTTTGCTTTCACATAATTTTTTCCCAAAAAGCTGCAGCATCTCTTTTGACTGCAGCAGAACACTTGGGCCTTTACCTTTTTTGGTGCAGCTATGCTTGATGCTCACCCTCATTCTATGATGTTTTAGTCAGTCAGAACAAGGTCTATCAGCACAATAAGTAGTATCATCGACAGGAAGGATTATATCACAAAGAACACAGGATTTTTGGCTTATATTGTCAGCTCAAGCATGAAACTTACATTTGGACAATAGATTTCATTTTTTCCTTCATTAAGTGTGGATAACTTTACAAGCAGCATCCAGTATGCCACTGTTACAGACTTAATACATTTATACCCTGCCTCATTTTTCTCTGTGTAGTACCTGGTACATGAAGGCTTATGAATAATTCAAATCTCTATGGCTCCATTAGAATAGGATAAACTTTCCATTTTGATCAGATTTTCTTAAGTTAATTCTCTGTAAGACAATATCTTCCCTACAAGACTGTATATTTGGGGGGAAGAGAGTAGCCAGACAGCTTTTTCACTGAAAGCTAAGAACAAAAGTTTTCTGAGCAAAGATCTATATGCACAACAGTATTACCTAAAATCTTGTTAGCCTTTACCAGAGACCTGTACAACCTTCCCAACTTCACTCACTACTGGGCTCTGAGATCTGAGAACCCTGAGTCTGGCTCCTTGCTTAAATGGTTATGCAATTTACAGCCAGTTTAGCTGCACAATTTCTCTTGACCCTTTAATGAGCAGTCTGGTGAACTCAGCAGAAGATCAAAAGCAAAGAACATAAATGAATAGCTGTTGATTATTCCTGGAGTTTTGGTAGAGGGCTATTTATCCCACGCCATTTTTTTGCTTTTGTCTTTGCTTCCTAATAGCCTTCTTGACATTTTAATCAAACAAAGAGCATCGTAGTGATTAGGCTATGCATGAAACAACTCAATTTCTGCCTTTATTAAAATTACCAAATCTATTTATTCTTATAATTCACAGCGTGTGAGCAAGGGGAGCAAAACATTCTCTGCTTATGGAAACATTTGGAAAACATTGACCCTGAAACGCCTATTTTTATTTTGAGGAAAAAAATCACTAGAAATGCAGTTCAGATATTGGTCTACAGGCCTTATTTTTTAAAACGGTGATTCAATAACTTGAATAATTCAGGCTAAACAAACAATACTTTTACATATTTTGAAAAATATATTAGGATACACTTCAACTATACTCAGAATTAGTGTTTAAAGAATACCAATATATTTGTTCTTTAGCAATTTTTATTACTAAAAATAGAGTCATTAAACAAGCAGCCTATGAGAAAACTCCAACAGGTGGAATGAAAAGAGTATCCACATGGGATATTTGTCATATTCCCCAGCAACCAGATAGCAAATTAGTTTATAAATCTGGCCTCTTTCTTATATTATACTATTAAGATCTCCACATTTTGCTGCTTTAGTAGTGTCCTAGGGTGATGTTTGTATCCCCATTTGTGTGTGCTATTTTTGCTGGATATCATGTTCTGTGCCTTTAAGAC
>JAWWMU010000054.1:5729681-5745969 GCA_035048155.1 Cinnycerthia olivascens | reverse complement strand
CAACTGTGACTGCAGGCTCCAACTCCATCAGACCCAGACTGACCTCCTAGCTGATCTTTTACAGCACCAACTCTCTTCCTTGCTTCATTCTTCTTTCTGCTCCCTGGATCTCTCCTTCTCCCTCAAGGCTCTCTTCCTCAAAGGCTCTTCTGACCAGCCAACCCACCCCCTTTATTACACCTATCTTTATTAGTCACAGCTGCAAACCATCAAAAGCAAGGCTGTTCCTCTTCTTTAGTAACCAGTACAATTGTGACTTATCAGGGGCAAGGTTGCCTGTAATCCCTTTTTCCACACCACACTAATTAATTTCTTTAAACAGTTTATTTCTTACTGATATTGTTTCATTCTTGTCCCTTGATTTTACCTATACTACTCCTTGATTCATCCCTAGAACAGCTCAGGTAAAACACCACTCTAGAAAACAGGAGGTAAGCCCTATATTTATAGGTTTTTCTTTTGAAACACTGTACTAGGCTATTTCTTCAAACCAATTCTCCAACATGTAGAAGAGCACTGCCATTAAACAAATAACTGGAACAATAGAGAACCAAATGAAAGCTAGTTCTGCATTTAAGTTCTCATAATGAACTACCAGATTACTTGGATCTATAATTGTATGAACAGAAGCTATATGGCAATATATTTGAAGGTCTAACTAGAACCATCAGAAAGGAGAGCAAGTTGAAGAATTAAACTAAAATAATGGAAAGACCACACCATCTATGCTATTTATGACTGATATACTTCAAAATGAAAAGTCCCCATGACATACAATTCCTCAACAATAGAGGCCAATGTGCTTAATATATTTACCATTAATTGATGACATTTAATCACAGTTTTATATAGTTATATTAATTATATAGTTACAACAGTAGTAAAACAATTTAAATAGTGTCCTCAACATACAAAACTTACAAGGAAGCAAAATCAGATACGGCATTCAAACCAGTCGGGCTACAAATGCAAAAAGGATAATTTCCCAAGTGGAACAGTGTAAGAACTTCCAGACCTTAAAAGATTTTGACAAATATATGAAGACACAAGACAATGTGCTCTGAATTACTTAAAAAACACAGTATTTACAAAATAAATAAATGGCAAAAACAGGGGGAAAAAACCCTCAAGTGCACAAGATCACAATAAAAACTGACAGATCCAATACAGGAAATTAATGAGGTGCCTTTGCTTTTATTACTCATACTTACACTGCTATTCTTATCCTCTACTTATAGATCCTTTTTTTTTTTACTTCTTTAAGCTAGTCAAAATAGCAAGGGTAATCAAATCAATTATTAATCAAACTGTGATATCAGATTCATTAATAAAATGTTTTTTCTAATATAAAGAAACTGTATCATTCTTACCTCTGTTACTTTGGGCTGAAGTCTTAAAACTTCAGGACTCATGCGTGGTATATCTATGTGGATCTAATTAGACAAAGAAGAATACTGTAAAAGGAACCAACAGCACACTTTCTAAACAACATAATACTTAAAGTAATTCTATTGGTTTACACTATTAGTTGTAATCCAATCATTACTTAAATCATTACTTTTGGGATAACATGGATTTTTACTGTATTTCAAAACATACAGCCAAATCTTTAAGTTAATCTTTCAATGAAGCAAAATTTTAAAACACATATATTTGTATTCACATTCTAGGATCCTTAACATCACATTTTAATTACTTTCAAATTATAATCATATTAACAATACTCATTACCTCAGGGTAATTATGAGTAAATACATACTGCTACTCCTTCTGTAAAGTCATATTCAACTGCCACTATCATAGAATCATTTAGGTTGGAAAAATCCTGTAAAATCAAGTCCAAATGTCCAATGGTAAAAGTAGAGCTTAGCATCTATTTTAAAGTATTTGACAATCAAGAAGAGAGTACAAAAATACCAGTATTTCTAAAATTTTTACTGCAAACTTCACAAAGGAGTTTTATGCAACAGAGTGCTCAAGTGATGATTTTAGGTTCCATTCACAAGCCTTATGTTATTGATGCTATATATTTCTTGCTACTAAAGATTAGTCTCGAAACTGAAAGGAAGGTCTTCTCTTCTTCTGTCCCAAGGAAGGCTAAAATATCATTGCTTAGTGTTATAAACTATTCATTTTGATACAAAACTTGAAGAAAAGTTATCTGCTTATCTGGGTGAGCGTGAAAGTTTGACACCCTTATGTTTATTGCACATCAAATATAGTTTCAACTTCTTAAGCAGAAATTCGGAGCCAGTAAGAAACAGCCACTGCTGTACTTTCCCTGCCCATCTTCATTTGAAAGAGAGTCTGAGCAGGAGATGAAAGACTTGAAAATACAGCTATTTTTAAACAGAAAACAAAGGCAACATTAACACTGACATTAAAGGAAATTCACCATTTCAACTTTAAGATCAAAATTACTTCATATTTTTCCTTCTAAAATTTAGGAAAATTATTAGAGGGTTGTCTATCTGGTAAGATTAAAGAAACAGAAAAACAGTAGCAAAGTTCAAAAATAATCTCTAAGTCCTTTAGCAAGTGTTCTGTTGATAAAAGTCAATTCATTAGGTGTTTTACCTGTCTGTAGGTATCTTGGTGGTTTTCATCATTTCTGGAATCATAGTATTGTTCAACAAAGGCAAAATACTCTTTGCGTTTTCTTTGTAAAGTGCTTTCTCTCCGGTCCACATTTGCAGGAAGGTAGCCCTGAAAAAACAGTGAAAGGAAAAGGATTTTACTCTTTGCCTTACAAGAAGCACTGCTGACATTTGATTACATGTGACAGGAGAGGTAATAAACTGATGTAGTGCCATGTACTCCCACACAAATGTAAACAATCCTTTACTAAACTATTTTTCTAATCACTCCAACTGGTACAAAAATTTGGATACATACACCTTACAAAAGACGCTGCTTCTTTTTGTTTTTCCTTTTCTTTTTCTTTCCTACAAAATGCAATTTCTCATCAAAAATACTAAGATGGTGTTGGCTTTTGAGGAGAAAAGCTTAAATAAATAAGTTCAGGTAAATTTAATACCATGTGAGTTCCTTAATTTCCATGTCACCAGTATTGGAGCAACTTTATTAATTTTTTCAACAATGTGTATTAACTCAGTTGCCTTCAAGTAGGAATTATATATATTAGCAAGGGAGGCTTGGATTCAATATTGGGAAAAACTTTCTCATGGAAAGGATTATCAAGCATTGGAACAGGCTGCCTGAGGAAGTGGCTGAGTCACCATCCCCAGAGGTGTTTAAAAGACTTGTAGATATTGCCCTTAGGGGCATGGTTTAGTGGTGGACTTGGCAGTGCTGGGTTTATGGATGGACTACACAACCTTAAAGGTCATTCCTAACTTATACAATTCCATGATTCTATATTAAAATCACTGAAAATGTTATTCTTGTAGACTTTAATTACTTAGTTTATAATGACAACAGAATAAATGCAAGCCATATTACATTCCAGATACCTTAAGAGGTACTTTCTTTGGTAAAATTAATTCCTTTACGATATAGAGACTTGTGTCTGACTCCAAATAATTTAAATCACATCAGCTTCACTTTTGCCTAAATACTTTGTCTGACATTTAATATCTTGTTCCACTGTTTTGTGTTAAATATTAAATTCTGCCACCCATTTTTTCTCAGCAGTTGTGCTTTCTTCCCTGTAGGATATCTTAGTTGGTTGCATTAGAAGAGAGTTCATTTTTGAGATCAAATGTGATTGTTTGAAGGAAACCAACACTTTCTCAGAAAGTCTTTTTTCCATTATTTAGCTTCAAAGACTGAACTAATCTTTCAATTTGACATGTCGTGTTTCCTGTTCACTTTACAAATTAGGTTTTATTTTTAAAAGTTGGGAAGGCTTGCAGTGTATCAGCAGCAAATAAATTGGTGGAGAGTTTAATCCATTTATTCATTAATTTCCTCCAAAGGCTTTTGCAAACATATCTTTAGTTTTGTTTTTCAAAAGAGAAGAGAGCCTGCATAGTTCTTCTTACTGTTTAGCTACAGCGTACTTAACATTTTTGCTATATTTTAAAAATAAATCATGCCTTTTTTTATATATATTGTTACCAGTAGACATGCAAAACATCAAAAGAGTATTATATTTAAAAACTGTCTTCATCAAACACTTGTTAACATTATTAACCTGCTGACTATATAACAAATATCTCAACTGAGCAGTTTCTTTAATCATATTTTTTAAATACAATTTCTATGATGGTTTTACAAACAAGACAATCATCATCTGCCTCAGATACCACCAAGTGTACTCTACTCCCTGAAAAAAATTAAGTTTGGGATTTTAAATAAGACTTTCGAATAATTTTGAAAGAAACATATACTAAAACCATAACTATACTTTGGTTCCTTCAGTTTTCTGGTTGTTTTTTAGTATTGCAACTCATCTTTAATAAAAATATCACTTGATTTTTAGGAACATGTATTTCCCCAGGAGTTCCTGGTGCACTGTATAGAATCATAAAATGGTTTGTGTTGGAAAGGACCTTAAAAATCATCTAGTTCCAACCCTCCTTCCATTAGACCAGGTTGTTCAGAGTTCCATCCAACCTGGTTTTAAACAATTCCATGGATTACCATTATTATTCCCCCTTACCTGGGACATTAACAGTAGGTCACTATTAGATTACCATCAGAAAAAAGGATGGTGGAGCTTATGACCACAAAAACTGAAAGCGCTTTTCTTTCCCACTTGGGAAGAAGATGGAAGCAAGTGCTGCCTTACAGTATAGAAAAGCAATGATTACTAAATGACTCATCTTTGGGTTTCCAAAACATACTAAATGAGGACCACACAATAAATAGGAAATCACAGCAGGACTTATTTAAGAAAAGCTAAGAATTTTCAAAATACTGCCATTTGGAGGTAGAAAAAACAAACAAAAAGCTGGGGTCTCGTGGATCTCTTACTTGAAAAAAAATCCACTTAATTGCTGAAGTATAAAAAAAGTAATCTGAGAGCAGGTTTTTGCAAAGGTATGGCAAGATAAAGCTGCTAATTGAACTGAAATAGATCCCAAACTAGAGTTGTTAAAGCAACAGAACAAGAGAATCCTACACCTAGGCATTTTTCTAGACCAGAAATACTACATTAAAATCAACTTATGGAATTAAGTTAAAGCTCCTGGAAAGCCTATACTCTTACTAGAAAGCAAGAGGAGTCAGTTTATTTTATATTTATATAGTTTGCATAATTCCAACCCTCTAAACCACAGCATCAGTCTTCTGATTCAGAGCTTAAAAAATGCTTATGCTTTAGCTTACTATGTTTCAAAGTCAACTTTAAGTTAGCCATAACTTTTCCTACTTTTAGTATTTTAAAACAGACATCCTGAACTTCAAAAGAAAAAAAAGTCTTTTTTACTACCAAAATCACATATAACTTTGGAAATAGAACTAACATAAATTGTAAGCTCCATGTTTAATTTCAATTACATCAGGATATTTGAATATCCACCATTAAGCTGCATCTGCATTTAGCATTAGAAGGAACTAAGCTGCAAATTTATTAGAACTCATCAGCAAGAGAGACTCTTTCAGTCACTAGAAATCAGTGTCAATCTGAAGTAAATACTTTGCATTCCCTACAGAATTATTCTATAAAAAGCAAAGCTATTTAAGTCTACTCTGAAAAATTCGATAGTGCTAAACTAGTGTGTGCGTATAATTCAGAATTTTAAACAGTTCTTAAATGCATGAAGATTTGCTGAGAAAGTGTCTTTCACAGCCTCTGGAGAGTAGACATCACATGAGTTCTGCTTCTTTATAATACAAACATCTTCATAAACCTTCTCCCAACCACAGGCAGACAAACAACAGCTAAAATGCTTAACTGTTTTTCATCACAAGATTGACATGAAAAATATCTCTATGAACAATAAACTGCATTTTTGCAGAAGAACCTTTTAAAACACAATACAAATCCCAAGATTAAAAAAATTCTGTTCTCTAACACCAAATCCAGTGAATTACATATTCCCACAAGCTTCTCTCTGATGCCCAACTGAGACACCTCCATGGTATTTCACCAAACCTACTCTCAAGCTACATCCATTGCAAAATCATTTGGCCATGAGGAAAAGATCAGAGTGCTCAGCCAGACAAAAACTCGCACCACAAAACAGTGATTAGCTTTTTAATGAGGTTGTCTCTCTGAACTGTCTCACAGGTCTGACATCAGGAGAGCCAATGCAAAAACAACACATTGGTTCAGAGTTGTTCATCTTAAAGCACTACAGAATCAGCCAAAAAAACCTAAAGATCCTATCACTGCTTTTCCTCACTACAATGTTAATCCTTTCTTGCAGTTACTTTAATGTGTAGTCAGAATAGTCTCTCGTAGGACACTTATAGTCTTTGCTTCCCCTACTGTGTCTATTTCCAAGAAAACTGTAAAGAATGTACTTGTCTTTGAACTCTCCACCATTCCATCAACACTGGTTGAAAGAAGTCACTATTATCACAAGCTCTTCTTTCATAGAAAGCCAGGCTGAAAAATAAAGATACACAGCTGGCATGATTTACTACTTCTTCTCATCCCCCTCCTTTCAATTTGATAGCTTCATCTTGAAATTGAGTAAAAGAACATAACTTCCATTACAATTCAGCACAAGACCCATTTCCAACCATCACTGATGGATTACAGTTCATGCAAAATCATTCACAACGCTTGAAAAAGCTATTAGTACTAAATTCAGAGGAAGAATAAAAAAACAAAATATAACTTACTGAAAGAAGCTTCCATGCAATTGGACGAACCCGTTTGGGAATGCCAGACCAACTCAATTTTCGCAATTCATCTGTTAAAACACAATGGTTTCATGAGAAGCAAGGAAACTGCTACCAATTTACATACACAGATGTATTCAAATTAGCACAAAGGTGTTTACAACAATGGTCTTCTTAGAAAATCCAGTGAATACAGAAATATGGGGCAATCCTAATGAATTAATAAAATATTGGATAATTGCTATCCATAGGGACACCTATGGTAATAGGTACTGAGTGTGATACTGTAACTCTCTGGAGTATTTCTCACCATTACATTTTGGTATTCATGCCTTATATTGTCCCAGTTGGCAACTTACTACTTAAATGTATTGTTCTTCCAAGTATTCTTGAGATACATATTAAAGGAATACAGTGTATCAAAGCAGGTAAAACAGCTGTAATACTATTAAAGTCTACACAAAATAAGGAGCAGCAGCATATGTTTTCAAAAAACATTAAGAAGTTCACAGTACTTCTGCACACTAAATATGCATTGATGGAGGAAGCACGAGAGCATGCTTATACACAACCTCAATAAATTTTACAGTTCACAATGAATTTCTCCCTTATCCTTCATCTCAAGGAGTTGAGAGGCATTGGAAGAATAAAAGATGAGCAAAGGACCAGTAACATTAGAAAAATATGACACTACTAGAGTTCAGTGTGAACCAAAGCCTCAAAGAAACAATGAAAGCAGAACTTTTACAGACTATAAATGTAGATTAAGAGATAAATTCAAAAAGTCACAGGCTGGCACAACAAATACACTTCATTATGAGTATGCTGTTACTGCAAACACAAGGATTCAATGGAAAAAAGATGCAATAAGGAACTGAAACAATTTTAATTTATTTTCATACTCCAGCTGTGATCACCACGCACAAGCTACCCAACATGAACCCCAGACAGCACCTGGTCACATCACTTAACCTCGTTTCCCATTTTATGATCTTCTTTTTCCAGCACACTTCTACTTCCTTTTCTCTGTCCATTTAGCAAACCACTCCAATTATTTCTTCCTTTCTTATGGTCCCAGCTTTGCTAGGAAATTTGGTATTTCTGCAATGATTATCAGGCACCAATGGTCTTGTAACACTGCACTTCCCTAAGTGATCCCAGTGCTTCTCTCCATGCAATGGCACTGTTTGGGCACCTCTCACACAGTTCCCCCTTTACTACTTGTGAATCCAGACATACCACAGGCTGCTATCTACACCTTGTGTCAGCTTTGTTACGTACAGAAATTTCTCACATCACCTACAGTAGTTCTCCACACCCCAGGGAGTTTGCTCAGCCTCCAAGCAGCTTCAGTATCAGCTTGCAGCCTCTACCACTTCTGCAAGAAGCTTCAATTCCACCCATGATTTGATGCCAAGTAAATCCCCACAATACCAAGCAGTACAGCACAAGTAACAGTACCACTGGTTATATTCTTCTAAAAGCCAGAAAGGCAGGAAATGGTCAGAAGATAGAAAGGCAAAGTAAACATATGATATGAGCAAAAGGAGAAAAACAATATTTTGTATAATTTATGAACAAAAACAATAAAAAAAGAGATAATATCTGCCTTAACTAAATAATCCACAAATTACATATATTTCCCTTCCACCCCAAAGCATGATAGTTAGCTCCAGTTGGTTTCATACCAATGAAAACCCCAGGTCTTCAAAAGCAAAATCTCCAACTGTACGTCTTCCTCCTCTGCTCCTCCTCGTGCAGTATTTATGAAAAAATATATTTTAATGGGTCTAATCTATTTGTGCTCAGCCTGAATAGAAACCAATCTTGTGCATTAGTTTATTACTTCCTTACACAATAATTTTGCATAAGTTTCAAGTTTTGGCTACCTTTGCACACAATCATACCATTTACAAATTATGTAATTAGTACAGGAAGAAAATAGAAAATAAACTGTAAGTCAGCAATAACTTTTATTATTTTCTACTAACACAATTGTCCATTCTCAACACTATATCCACTGAACCCACTCTAATCTTTCATCTTTCCTTTTTTTCTCCACCCTTGACTCAATAGGAATCCATGCCCAAACATGGGTACCAACCTCTAACAACAGCCCGTGTAAAGAAAACAAAACAAAGTATAAAAAAGGAAAATATGCAGATCTACTGTCACAATCAGAAACATGAAGCATGTGATTAAATGAGTGACAGATCATCTCGAATCACCCAGTACAAAAATTCCACTTCCTTTTAAGTAACTCATTTAAGGCCAAAGATGGGAAATACACAAGCAAACTTAAACACAGCTTCTTTTCCCTCCCTTCCCTCCTGATGCTATTCTGCAATGAACATACACTTCCTTTAATCAGGGATATGCTTGGGCTATCATGTAATTCCAAACAATAGCACACATTTTATGGGACTGGGTTCAAAAGGACTGCTCTTTCTGAAAGGAAATCTCAGCACTGGATATGGAAGTAAAAACCAAGGACAAATGATCTTTTTTTTTACAACATAACACTTATTTAATACAGATTCTCTATTTATTGATCATGTAGGATTTGGAAGTGAATATGTCCCTGCATTCTTCCATGCTGAACACAAAATTATTTATGTTGCTTTGCCACTGCCTTATCCTCTCTGGGAGCTCTTTTTACACGTAGATTGTCTGCTGGGCCTACAAAATCTTCAGTGATGTTCCTTCTCCCAATATAACTGAGAAAAACCATTTAAAGCTAGTTTTTATATATTTCTAAGTTGTTTCTCAAACTCTCTTTTAGAAAAGTTTCCATTCACTTGGCCTGACAGGATTCATATTCTGCTCTGTTCTCCTTATTTGACACAGAACTTTACCTTTTGGATTGCATTTAATAACCTCCTCCACTCTGCTGTCATGCCATCCTTCTGAGCTTTCTCAAGGCTTTTGTTTCTGGTTTAGCTTTCATAAGTGGTATAGTAATTGCTTTCAGGACAGAGAACTGTTAGACAGAAGATTGTACATCTGAAAGTTAAGTCAATTCCATCACAAACCATTAGCCCTGGGAATGTGATAATTCTATTTCTTCACACTGACTGTGGTTCTATATCACAGTCCTCCAAAATTCCAGGATCTCAGACTAATCCAAAAAATCATATAAAATTCTGGCCCTAACTTTTTGCTATAGTGAGCTCAACTACCATTTTGCCAGTGACAAAGAGCACACAGTAAAACTCAAAGGGGCTATGCAAGAATTCTTATCAGGTGTAGTAGCAAATCCTAAAAGCACACAGTCTGACTCTTGCATGACACTGTTGCTAAAACATCAATTCACATCATGCTTTCCTCTAATGGTTCACCACCAAGACAAGAGGAAAGAAAACAGAGGACCCTGCCCTTTCCAATAACAATTACAACAGCAGGACAAAAGTTGCTCCTGGAAGACTTAGTCTAACATTACTGTCTATAACATAAAATAAAAATGCTTCTGGTGATGAGGAAAAAAAATTGAAGCATATACACAAGAGTACCATTTTAGAAATACATTAAAGGCTGCCAGTGAAGCTAAATTCTAATACTGCTGTTAAAATAGATTAACTACATGTGCATTTTATTAAACATACATAACTAAATTTTACAGCAAGTGTCTCTATTACAAATGACTGAACAGGTTCCTAAAAATCAAATAACAACACATGATGGAAATACTTGCATTCCAGTTCTCAAATTACCTTGAGACACTGGAGACTTACATTAAAAAAAGAAAAAAAAAAAAAAAAAGAAAACAAGAGGACCCTGGAGACTACTGACTGGTCAGTCACACTGCCTGGGAAAATCATGGAACAGAAGATCTTCCTAGAAGCTCTGTGAAGGCACACGCAGGACAGTGATGTGGTTTGAGACAGCCAGCATAGCTGACCAGAGCAAGTCCTGCCTGAGCAGCATTTTGGCCTTCTGCAGTGGAGTGACTAATCAGTGGATAAGGAAAGGCTTTACAGGTGTCATCTATTTAGACTTCTGTAAAGCCTTAAACATGGTCCCCCACAAAATCCTTCTCTATATTGGAGAGAGAAGTGGATTTGACAGGTGGGCTCTTTGGTGAATGAAGAATTGGTTGAATGATGACATCTGGGGAGTAATGGCCAGTGGCTCCATGTTGAGGGAGATCAGTGATGAGCGGTGTCCCCCAGGAGTTCACACTGAGCCCAGTGTTATTCCATGCTGGTGACATACCCTGAGGGACCAAGTGTACCCTCAGCAAATTTGTAGATGACACTGAGCTGAGTGGTGCAGTTGACACACCTGAGAGCTGGGATGCCATCCAGAGGGACATGTCCAGGTTGGAGAAGCAGGATCACAGGAATCTCATCAGGTTTAACAAAAGCAAGTGAAAGGTCCTGCACCTGGGCTGGGGCAACCCACCAGCATCAACACAGGCCAGGGGAGGGAGGGATTAGGGCAATAAACATGGGAGAAGGACTGGTGGGTACTGGTGGACAAGAGGCTGGACAGCTGAAAAAGCCAAACGTGTCCTGGGCTGCACCAAAAGCAGCATGGCCAGCAGGGTCAGGGGAGGTAATTCTCCCCCTCTACTACACTTCAGTGAGACTTCCAGGTGGGCATGGAGTACTGCACCCAGTTCTAGAATCCTCAGTAAAAGAAAGACATGGACCTTTTGGAGTGAGTCCAGAGGGCCTAGAGGATGCAGTGTCAAACAGATTTTTGGGTTTTATACATTTTCCATATATTTGCAGTTCTGTAGACTACTGTTATATAATTACATAGCTCCTTAACTAACTATAGTACTTTTCCTACCCCATTACCTAAATTTTAGAACAATAAGCTAGCCTTCCTGGAATCTTACTTAGTCTTGCCTCTATAGTGTGAGCCAAGGACATCTTTAATTTTTCTATATATTGCAGACATAATAAATGTGGGGTTAGAAGCTAGGGGCAGCTTCAGCGGGGGGCAGAACCAAAAGGGGGGGATTACTTAATTAACTGTTCCTCTAATCGGATGATTTTTGTTAAGTGTGCTAATTTGTTAAAGTAATACAATTGTCAGGGTCATGTATTACGTATGCATCTTGCCATATTTGCACCATGAAGGACCTTCATTAAAGGAAACCACTTTATACCATCTTAATATTGTTTGGCTTGTGGGATCAGCTGGACCACCTTTCCTATGAAGACAGGCTGAGAGAGTTGGGGTTGTTCAGCCTAGAAAAGAGAAGGCTCTGGGCAGACGTTGTGGCCTTTCAATATTTACAGGGAGCTTATAAGAAAGATGGGGACATTTTTTGTCAGTCTGTGTTGATATGACAAGGGCTAATGGCTTTAATCTGAAAGAGTGTGGCTTCAGACTAGATAGAAGGAAGAAATTTTTTAGAGTGAAGATGGTAAACACTGGAACAGGTTGCCCAGGGAAGTTGTGAATGCCTGGAAACATTCTGGGTGAGAGTCTCAGACTAACCTGAACTAGTTGATTATGTCCCTGCTAATTGCAGGGGCATTGAACTAGATGGCTTAAAGGTCCCTTCCAACCCAAACTCTTCTTTGAACTTAGTATTTTAATGAATTATTAAACTATTTGTCATTGGCCAAAATGTTACATTCCCCCAGTCAAAGCATAACTTCAATGAATTGTCATTAGAGCAACTCTTTTCCCTTGCAGATTTCCCAAGGAATTAGACATCCTAGTTTTTAGATTTTGATGTTCCCAAGCGCAAACCTTCTACAAAAGAGTTTTCATAGCACCTACAAATTACACATCTTTCAATCAAGATACTACTGCAAAAATACTCTTGCTTTAATACAACTAGTATTTTCCTAAACTTCCAAAACAATTATTTTGAAAATGAGCATTTGCAAATATCCTAATTACAGACATGATCACTTGTTAAAAGTGTGAGTAAAGAACCAGCTGAAATTAGGCAGATCCAAACACAGTATCTGTAAAACCCTGTCTGCAATCTCTGTCCCAAACTGAAAGGATACTTTCTGAAGAAACAGTTTAAACCCCAATTATTACTCTGTTTTTCAGCTGCCTCATAATTTGACATAATTCTGCAATCAATGAGTACGAAAGAATTTATAAATCCCCAGAGATTTTAGATGAAAAGTATCTCAACATGCTCACACTAGCCAACTATCACTTCTGCTCAGAAGACAGCAGTTACTTTTCACAGAAACATTGTTGCTTTAGGATGTCTTATTATGAAGGTATAATGTGGTATGAAAATGCTTCAAATTAATATGATTAATTTAATTTCAGAAAAAAATTGTTTTATCTGGCTTACTACAATCCATTTACAGACACACTTCCTCTCTCTGAGGAAGAAAAGGCTTAAAGCAATTGTTCTAACAGAAATCTTAGAAGTATCCTTTTACTGTATTTAGATTTAAAGAATTCTCATATTCTGTAAATATTTCATGGGGAATTTTACAAAGAAAACATGCCATTAGTTTACCAGCCTTCAACTGTACAAGCAATTACTGGAGTTACTACCCACTACACCTAAAACACATGAGGGCAAACAACCAAGTCTATGGTATTTTTCTTCAAACTACTCTTGGAGTTAATCATTTTATCCATTACAAATATATATATAAAAAAAGAAATATTAAAAGAGTTCAACATTTCTCTGTATGTATTATTCATTTTTGATACAGCTGTTATTTCACTGAGATTACTCTAAATGGCTGCATGAAGCAATGGCCTGCATGAACAACTCCATGATAGATATGATAAACTAGATTTACATGTTTTATGTTCCTATAACATAAATTCCTTGGATATTTTAACTATACAAAGCTTGAAAATTCTTTCAAAAGCATAGATACACAGAACTGCAGCTCCCCCAACAGTATGTTATAATACAGGCAGTACCTATAGAAAATAGCTTTAATAGAGGGCTTGTTATTACTATGGCAACCACAGCAACTGGTTTTCAAAATGAATAATAGCTCTGTTAGGGACTTCATTAATTTTTTTTTTTTTTTTAATCAAACACTGCCCTTAATCTTCTCAGTGGAACAAAGAGTTATTCTGAATGCTGCAGAAACAGGAAATAAGGTCCAATCCACCTTTGTAAATACAGGCTAAGATGCTTTTCAGAGCCTATGCTAGAAAAGAGTAGGAAAGTACATCTTGTCTGCTACTTCACATAAAAAGTCAGAAGCACAAGCAGATGAAGTTGATGTTACAAGGTACCAGAAAGCAAGTGATTAGAAAAAGTAAGGCAAAAAGAAGGTTATTGAAACTGCTAAGACCCGTAACACGTGAAGTCAGTGATGGAAATGATAAGCAATGGAGAACAACTGTGGCACCAGCAGATGTTTTTCATAGTTCTCCCAAAACATTCAATTTCTATACATCATCAACTGTTTTTATTTTTACATTAAAGCCATTGAAACACTTTCTAACTTTTCACGTATAACTAAGGGAAAAGCTTTTAAACTCTATTCTGAAGGTTTAAAATAAAAAAAATAAAAAAAAAGCAGCTCTTGCTGATTTAATTATGAGTTTTTACTCCAGTGGTTGCACTGGAAATATTATTTTAGTTTAGCTTTACATTAAGCTCTATTATATCAAATTCCTGTATAAGGCTAGCCCTTAACCTCTAATCTATGTAAGTTTTTCTCAGTTGACTGCAAACATCCATCACATCCAGAGTAGCTGTCCATTGTGGCTAAAACACGTGAGAGCACACCTAACCAATCATCTGCATCAGGGAGGCAGCATAGCACAGACATACACAGTGAAACTTGACTCCCCTCTGTTCATCTTCCCAGACAAGTTTAATGTACATCTTCCAGTTTTGGGCATGCTGCTAATGAAGTAACAGTAACATATGTTCCTACTTTATTAATAGTGGAAAAGGTGCTAGCAAGAAAAACTAAAAGATTAATTATACTTCCTTGAGCCTTTGTAAACTGACTTACAAGCTGTATGTGCACTCATTACAACATGTACTTTGCTAATCTTGATGTTCACAAGCTTCAGGAGACAGAGCATGTTCAGAGTTCTCAGCAGTCTTGGTGACATTCCTGGTAAGTCCCTCCTCTGCCATAAAGTCTGCAACTCGCCATGGCAAGAGGCAAAGCCGCTGCCTCAGTCTGTGACTTCAAGAGAGAACACTGAACCTCTCACCCGTCTATTTTACTGGATAATACAGATTTCACAAGTGTAAGCTCAGCTTTCATAATGCCATCAGATAAGGAAGGGAGACGGCACACCAAAAAAAAAAACACACAGCCATACAAACACAAACTACAAGAACACTTCGTCATATAGTACCTCTCTTTCTCCCACTAAAATAAAAATATCCCTCTTCACTGTATTGTTCACCACATGGCTAAGCTTCAGACTGGTTTTGAACACCTGACCATAAATCAACGCAACGATCTCTTAAAAATTCTGCTATAACTTTAAAAGACACAAAAAAACACTTTTAATTAATTAATCTTGCAATTTGGAGTAAAATGCTAACTCCTTTTTTTTATTGATGAGCAGTTAGTTGCAACTACCAAGGCAATTTTATGTGCACACAGGAATTTGAATGATAACTTAGTGATTTTTTCAGTAACCCCATCACATCAGCTGAACTTAGGGGTCCCACTATAATATTCTACATCCAAATTCCCCTGGAAAAAGACATAGTACAGAACTCCACTCTTCAATAATGGAGCCATGACTATAATATGGGAGTTTTAAGGACTGTGCTAAGAGCACACTTCTTTTTGATCAGATCAGAGGTTTTAATTTGAAATGTTCTCTGTGGACATCCACACAAAAAGAAACAGTTTACTCTCTAAGCTATTTTGATACTAATAAAAATCACACAGAACTTTGATTTATAGGCAAGAAGTCCAGAACCTCAGAACTAAGCTCATCTGTGTAGTTCACAATGCCTCATATCCATTTATTAATTTGAGTCATACTTGAATACCAAAATTCTTGACAAAAATAAAAAATAAAAAAAAGAAGGAGAAAGCTTTAGGATACAGGCTCCTTTTTCAGAGCTGAGAAAAGGGAAAAATTATCTTGTTTGTTAATAGGAGATATCGCTGTTTAGTCTTACTCTTTTTTTTCCCCTCAAAAACTTATTTCAACGATAGGTGGTGTTTAAAACACACAACAGTAAGGAGTCTTTGCTCAAGTCAAAATTAACAAATCCTTGTTAAAAGATAACAATATTAGTCTACAATTAAACTATAGTTCCTCTGTAAGGCCTTTGATACAGTCCCCCACAACATCCTTGCCACTAAAACTGGAGAGATTTGTCTGAGGGATGGGCTGTTAGATAGGGACATTCAGTCAGTTCCTTATCTAAAGGGTTACAGTCAACAGCTCAGCTCCAAGAGGAGAGCAGTAACGAGAGGTGTCCCACAAAGGTCCCCTCCGGGACCAGCACCACTCAGTATCTCCCTGGCTGACACTGACAGAGGCACTGAGTGCACCCCGCTAAGCCAGCAGAGGCCACCAAGCTGTGAGCAGGGGATTTGCTGGAAGGAGCACATCCCATCCAGGGACACCTGGGCAGCTGTAAGGG
>JAWWMU010000054.1:5708562-5720076 GCA_035048155.1 Cinnycerthia olivascens | reverse complement strand
TATTTTGCAAGTAAAAAATGCCACAGAAGACACATCAAGACTTACATGTGGCTTCATAATAGAAATTATTACTAAAATAGTACTTCACAATAGAAATTATTACTAAAAAACTCTCTAATTGTAAGAGAAATAAATCATATGCAACGCTAACATCTACCCAAACCTGTAATAAAAATCACATGGAACAAACACGCCCTCCTGACATACCAAAAACAATCTCCAGACCATAAGGATAAGTCCAAGCTTAGCAAACCTGAGAGAGAACCAAGCCAAAAAGACTGCAGTCAAAACAGATTTTAAGAGAGGCTTAGACTTTCACAACAGGTGCAGCATTAACACCAGTGAAATTAGCCCTAGTGGTGACTGAAAATGGTGGTCTATTGAAACTCTTAACGATTTTTATGTGATTCCATGGAAATAAATTCCCCACCAGCCTTTCCACAGAACTATTTGCCATCCTCTCCACAGGCACATTCCAAGCTCTAGGCTCACATGAGTGTCAAGTGTCTCTGTCCATTTCCATACACACAGAACGTGTCTTTTCCTTACACCACTCTGCAAAGGAAATCCACTCAAATAGAAAGCAACAATCCTCTCCATGTCAGGAAAAAAATAAATAAAAATCAAAAGTACGTTATCCACAGTGTCCTTGTTTTTCCACAAGCCTGCAGCTGCCTGCAAATTAACTGTAACTATTTATACACCCTGTGCAAGAGAGGAAGGCCAGAACCCCTCTAGAGATTCATCAAAGTTACAAAGAAAAACATATTAGAAGAAGGACAACAGTTGGACTGAAAAAGTTAGTTTGTAACTAAAGAAACAAAACCACCCCAGTTAGTGTTTATGGGTAACTGAAAATGTAACAAGATAAATGATGAGCAGGAAGGACTTTGTTGCTGAATTCACATAAAAGGTATAAAATACAGAGTTACTGTTCTCTGAGAACCATAAGTACACATAATTCTCACTAAAAGAATATAGAAAACTGTACTGTGAGAACAGAGACTGCCATTGTAAAATGATAATCCGAAGATATATTCCCAGCCTGATGTAACAATCCAAAGTTTGGAGATATATTCCCTGGAAAATCTTGAATGGGAGAATGTGCTTGTAGCTGTTTGCACTAATACAATGACTGGTCTGCTGCTCACACTTCAGGAAGAGAGTTGAGAAATTGACAATACTTTGAAATACGTAGCAGAAACTAAAACATGTCTATATGCCCAGAAAATGCAGTTTCCTGCAAGGTATTTCAAAAATATCATAACTTGTATCAAGTTTCAAAACATCCTAACTTGGCACTGCTGAGAGCTACAAACACGTTCTCCCACTCAAAATTTCCCAGCGAATACATTCCCAAGAACACGTTAACTCCTTTAAGCACGATGTCAGGCTGGGAACGCACATTCAGATAATTATTTAGCAACTTTTCTGATACAAGTTATAACCAACGCTAACTGATCACCAGCGATCTCCAGACAACCGGAGGCGCCCAGCACTGGAAGGCTCCGAGAACTGAGCGAACACGGGACGCGGCTCCGAGCAAGGGACCGACAGGACACGGCCCCTGCAGCGGTGCTCAAGGGCCCGCGAGGTCCCATCCGGCCGAGGGGACGGGAACGCGGTGTTGGGGTCACGGCGAAGCCGGACGGGCCCGGCACCGTCCAGGGGCCCGCGACACCGACCTCCCGCGGCTCCTCTCACCTGCCCGGCACCTTCGCGCCGCTCCGCTTCCAGAACTGTTTCCTGCCCCCGTCGCTCGCCATGGCGGCGTCACCTCATCCCCCTCAGCGCTCGCGGCCCCGGCCCGCTCCCTCAGGCTTCACTCCCCGCCATTCCCTTCCACGGAAGCACCACTGAGCGCCGCCATCTTGGGATGGGAGAACAACCCCGCGCCTTATTGGCCCCTGGAGCGGCCCGGGAGTTTGAGCCAACCAGGAGTGAGATTGCTGCCGGGCGCGTCTGGCGGGGCCAATGGCGGCGGGGGGTGCTGGGGGCGGGCGCTGTGGGGGCGGCCCCGGCCCTACCCGGCCCGGCCCGGCCCGCGGGGCGACGGCCGCAGGGAGGTGCCCGCGGGGGTTCGCCGGCTGCAGCTTCCCGGTCACTCCGGGATTGCTTCGCGGCGCCCCGAGAGTGACGTTTTCAGACTTTAGTCCTTTTTCATTGAACCGTACAGAGCAATACCTCAGAGTACTCCTTAGTAGTGCAAAAGTCGCCTTGTAAATGCATGGAGACATTAATTGTAGGTCAGAGGGCATCGGTTTATAACAAAATCCATCATATTTTCTAATTTATCTTTTTACAATTATTTCCAATTATCAACCCAGTTAGTGGGGTGGGGTGGAGAAGCAGGGGGACTTTAAGCTTTCTTGGTTTGAAAGTTCTCCAATCGTTGTATCTACTTCATTTATAGTTTCGAGATGTTACAAGACTGAGGGGTTTTACTTGTATCTGCAGATTTCCCAGCGATTCTGATCCAAGGATACATCGCTTCTGCCAAGAGAACAAGTGTGGGTTTGTGTTATACTTTGGAGTATGGCTCCTGAGAAAACAGTGCTGGCTTAACAGGATTTTTTGCTGCATCTCAATGCAATTTAGCATATCATTTAACATATCAACGATTGTTCAGGGAATATCCTGCCAAAAAGCTGGCCAAAAATTAAGCCAAAAAACTGGCATATAGTACAAGACCTGATCTGCAGTGCAACGTTTGTTCTTTAATATGTATTTCATGTTTAAGTTATTTCTTAAGAATTGAAAAAGAAAAAGTTTTCTTTCTGCTTTGAGATTTACTTTAGCAGTTGCTCTCTAAGAACTGACAAAAAATGAAATGTTTCACAGATCTTGCTAGATCACTATCGACAGGTGAAAGCTGTAATTTCAATGTTTTGTGTAGATATATAGTCTGTAGGGAGTATCACCTTCTCCATTTGAGTCCTTTAGGTAGGATTTGTCTTGCAAATTCTGGACCTTGAGTATGTCTGCATTAATGGAACACATGATACACATATAAGAAAAATAAGTGTAATATGATCTGTGTCTGTTAGCTAAGTGAAATCAAACTGCAAAGTCATGACTGGAACTTTGCTTGGTTGTAGCTAGATAAATTTAAATTATACTTGCTGCTAGAATACAAAAATGAGGTATTTCTCTTGTGACACTCCCAAAAGTGATAAACCCATAAAACATACGTTTCATCATTAGCATTAAGATGAATGTTAAAACTGTGTTTCGGTTATTTTTATTTGTTCATTGTTGATATTTATCAAAGGGAGGCATAGATTCAGCCTAGATAGCCCAAGCCATATGTCATCCTTTTGAAAGTTGACCTGAATCCTGAAGTGACACCATCTCATTTTTGTGTCAGTCTGCAACAGCCATGTGAGATTTCTGGTTCATTTTAGCAGTGGAGGTTTTGCTGAGTTACATAATCAAGTCAATACAAGGTTAACTGTTATATTAATGTTTCATTATATTAAGTATATGTTACCCTGTGCCTAAGTTTTTTATGTGGTTCAGAATTTTGTGCTGGAAACAATTTGCTGTTGCATGGATTGTGCCATGAATAAATCTGACTTGCAAATGGAGCTACATTTGCAAGTACCCTCCTCTGCTACTGTGAAGGGCTGCTGCCAGTTTTAGACCTGTGGACTGAAGTCCTACAGAGCTGGCTGCTGTTGACTTTCAAGAAGGCAAGGACACTGTTTTTCTTCCTTTCCCATTCATTTTCATATTCTCTCCATATCCTGAGTTTTGCTTTATCCCTGACACAAACCTGTGTTACCGAGGGGTTTGGAAGGAGAAACTTTTCAAGACCTCATCAGGTAAGTTAGGTGCAGTTCTTCATGCCCACCACTCAAATTGTTCTGCCACAAAGAGTGTGTCCTTGAAGAGAACTTATCAAATGGTACTAACTGAGTATCACAAGAAGGTAAGTTCACAGCTATGGGAGAACTTGATCTGAGCATGTGTTTTAGCAGTGCTTACCTTTACAGAAATGTAGCATGGACCGCTGAGCATGGTCACAGGTTCCACTGCCAGTCTCTTTGCATTTGAGCAGAACTGCTGGTGTCCAGGTGCTGACATTCAAGGTGTTTAACAGCAACTGGGACTCACCTACTGCAGCTGCTGAGCACAGTCCTCCAGAGCACCCAAATATCCAAACCAGCTATTTCAAATCTGCACAGCTGTATTAACTAGGCTTTGCCTCGTGGGGACTGCAGTAATATTTCAGGTACCTTTTCTATGGGAATTTCTATTATTTCAGACTAATAAAAAAATACTAAAATATCTACTGTAGTATTTGTTTTGTTTCCTGAAAAGTTGTATGCAAGAATTTATAGTTAGGAAGTGATCTGTTGCCAGTATGGTCAAATAATGTATTGAGCTACAGGGTGTTTTGTAGACTTCTTTCCTTTTCCTTTTCTCCTTTTTTTTACCCTTTTGAAATTTCTTTCTTTTTTTCCCCGCTTTATATTCCTTTTAACTTGAGCATTTTTCAGAATTAGATAACTGCATACAGTTGGTGACTGTTATTGAGGGTGCTCAGAAAGTTTCTGTATGTTCTAGAATGTACATATGGCCATGCTCTTGGCTGACCAAAATTAGGAGTGTTGTAGCTTGCACTTAGCAATGTTTTGAACAAAGTAGGCACTGAGATGTTTATTTAGTGTGATAGCTGGTGTGCTGTGCATCCAGGTGGGCATTCAGTTTGGGTTTTAGCTGGTGTGGTTACACACGTAGTTTTCTCTGTGGAGGTGCAGTGGTGCCTTGGGAAGTTTTTCTGATGACAGATGTGAGAGTATAGATTGGTGCTCAACATAGTTAGCTAAGCTGACAACAGCACTCCTTTGCTAACTCAGCTGCACTCAGAGCAGGAGGATTTGCAGATAAAGTTGCATAAGCTGGGGAGTGCTTTTTCATGCTGATCCTCACGCTGCTGTGTCAGCAATGTGCTGCAACTGCGAGGTGTGGCTTAAACTCACTCTACAAGCTGAAAGGGTTTGTGTCCCTACATGCATGTTTGCTTTAGTCAGTAAGGGAAAAAAAATTAAAGTGTATTCAAATGAGACACTTCCATGCTGAAGCATTATTTTATGCACATTTTTACTGCTCTAACAAACTAGTGGAAGTTCTACTGAATCACACAAGGCTTTCTATAATTGCTGGTAACTCTTTTGTGTGGTACACGGACATGCCTTTCTACTGAGCCATTGTCTCCATGTACTTTATTGTGAACATCATGGAAGAAACAGTTCTTGAAAGTAAAATTGGGTAAATGAAGTGAAGTTACCAAGCAAAATCAGAATTCAGGTAGAATCAGAGAGAGGAAGACAACAGTTATTCTTGGGCAGAAAACAATCCCAGAGTGTACAGTACTTGGTACTTGGACAAAAAAATATGAGGCAAGGTAAGATAAAACAGATAAGCAATCATGTAGAACCAAGGAAGAAAGAAAATAGAGATGTTAAAGAAGAGGGATAAGCAATAGCTACATTCAAAGGTGTTAGACATGGTCCACCAAGTCACATAGCCAGAAGACCCCTGTCAGGGCAGTGCAACTTTTGTCCAGAAAATTGGAGAGGAAAAGAGAGAGAGAAGGAATCAATATGAGAGAGCAGTGGCCAGGAGTCATCTTTGAAGACAAGCCATCACTGTAGCATTTTGTAACTTTTTCTCTGTAAGTAGCCTTTCCTATTACACATGAATTGAAAGATATTTTGAAAATAATAGCAAATTTGTGAAAATGCATTTACATTGGTAGTGCACATGTATGGAATCAAGCACGCTATTCAATATCAGCAAAAGAAGGCTGTGAGACAGAAAAATAAATAATTAAATATATGCTGCTTTGGAGTAAATGTCTGTCTTGTTTCTCCATCTAGAAGAGTGATTGATGTGGGTAGTTTTCAAAAGTTGTCATTCACTAAAATATTAGAGGCAATCTCATGTTGACATTTCATGCATGTTAGGTGAAGGTTTTTTGCTGTATTTCTGTCTGTCTGCACATCAGCTGACACAGCCCGCTGGGTGTAGCCTGGCACTGCACTCTGTGTCCAAGGGATTTCAGTGGATGGAAATGCTCTTTCCTGAAGTCTCACACAATATGCAGTTAAGGTTTAAATGACTCAGAGAGAGAAGGATACTTGGTAAGTGGAAGTACTGGGTAGAAGACAGAGAAGCTGGCAAAAAACAACAGGCCCTTTTCAAATGTATTTCTGGTTCCTTGAAATTCCACCTAATTGTGCCTCCTCCACATACAGCAAGTGTTCAAACACAGCATTACAGTATGACAGAACTTCAAGCCCAGAGTAATAAATCAATGTATATTTGTCTCTGAGCCACAATAATTCTCTTATATTTTCACTGTTGAGAGAAACTTATTTTCTTTAAATTATGTAGTTCATATCAGTTTCTGAATTTCATGTTCAACTCAATATCAGAACAAGGTGAAAAGCAAAATCGTTGGAGAATTAGTTTGTTTCTTGAAGTTAAGAGGTCTCAAGATATTGGGAGAGCTTTAGAGATGTCAGGACACTTGCTTAGTACTGTGATTTGATGAGGAAATAGGCAATACCATTTCTCTAAGATCAGTAAGAGTAGGCAACTCCTTGGAACAGACACAAAACCTTTTTTTTTTTTTTTAAATAGCAAATCATAGCAAATAGCAAAGGTATTGCTTTAGGCTAAAAACTCAGCATCTACAAGAACAATGCAAAATATGTGTGTCTGGAGCTTTTCTGAATCTACAAATTGGTTTTTCCTCCCTAAGAATCATGTGTTATGTACTTGAGTGCAAAGCTAGATTTGGGCATGTAATATGAGAGTGAGCAGGGCTCTCACATCCCTTAGGTTTCTGTTTCAAACAGCCATACTCATCTTACTATGTGCCTCACATTTTTTCTTCTTTTCACAGTTAGTTTTATTGATTTTTTTTATTTTTTTTTTTTTGAGGAAGTACCTGAAACAAAGTGTCTTGTAACTCTAAGAAGGAATTCAACAGCAAGCTTAGGTGCTTTGGTTCAACCACTCTGTTTTGGTCACTTTTCTTCTAGTGGAAAACTTAATCTCAAATTTCAGGAAAAACACCAGACACAGACAGAAGTATTTATCACCATTATTTGCTTTCTCATTATTTTAGTTCGTTCTCTGGACAGTCTGTCTTTGTTTTTGTATTTGGTCCATTGTTCCCAGATGTTTCCAGCATGGAGGCATTGCATTTGGCAGCCCAGTAGCATCAATTGTGTCCTTGGTCCTTTCCTTGTTTTGGTCAAAAAAAGCTCTTTGGAAGTAAATCTTTAACTCCTCCCTCCCGTGTAACTAAGAGTGGAGACATGATGATACATAGAAATTTCAATGGTTTCTCTTCAGCTGATATTTTCATGTGTTAGAATGCATCAAGCTGTGTATTAATTGATAATCTACCATTTATCTTAAGAGCATACATTTGTTACATCACGGTATTTGTGACTGACAGCTGCAGGATTTGGGGGCTGGATTTTGGGACTTGAGGATACTTTTTTCTCTAGTCCTGTCTTTGACTATTCAGCTTCATCACCAGTGCTTTTATGTTTTTTTTCTTGGATCTCTGTATCTAAGTTTACCATTGACATCTCTTCATATCTCAAACCCTCTGTTATGCATTTTTCATATCATTTGTGTCTATGGGAGGGATTAATTTTTATTGGTGTTTCTTGAAGATAGCAAAGCTTTTACCATGCTATATGACCCTATTTATCTCTCAATTAATTTCTCTTTGATCCAAATGTGTATTAGAAGGTAATTAAGTTTCGCTGTTTGCTTTTTGATCCCGTTTCAGGGTTTCTCTGTATAGTACTTGAAATATACATGAACTGAAAAGAGTCTTATTCCCTTCTTTCTTAGTGTTCCACATATTTTCAGCATTAAAATTCTATTAATATGATTTCTGTGAAAAAGGATTAGTGGTAGAGTAAGCTCAGGTAGTGTAAGATGAATGAAAAATACCAGGTAAAATTTTAAAAACTACAGCTGGCCTTACAGTGTATTGCATAGATATCACTACCAGTAGTATCTTCAGTGTAACACATTATAGTTGTTATTCAGTTCAAGTGAATTGTATTAAAGCCATGTTTTTTTCTTCTAAAAGAGGAATGGAATTTGCTATTTAAGAGATAAGTCTATATCAGGTCTCATGAACTGTCCATTATTGAATATTTATTGCTGATTTTATGGTTTGTCCATTCTTTTGTTGGAGAGCAAATGTAAACTTGAGTGTAATGAAGATAATGTAGTTGGACTTCCAGTAACAGAGTCTTTCCAACATGACTTTGAAAAGAGTTCCCGAGTACTCCTGGGGTAATGCTGTTAGCTGAGCTGCTCATTTTACCAGTGAGAGTGTTGGCAGAGAGGTTGAGAGCTTGGTGAAAGAGACATAAGCAAAATTATAGTGCAAAGAAAATGGAAGTAGCTACAGATTTTTGGGTGAAAATATATGATAAAGGTAACAAAGTGTTTTATACATTTGCTTTTAGATGTTGCTTCTCCTTATCCAAGAGGTATATTCTGTTAGTGAGCTGGTTTTGCAAAGTAGTCTTTAGCTGAAGAGGATAAATGTTTTCCCATATTTAATACTGTTGAGGGAATTGGAAAAAAAATCAAAACCTGCAATTTTTATTTTTATTTTAGATCTTGTTACTTTTGAGAAGTGGGTAAGATTAGTAGACAGTTTTCAGCTAAGTGAAAAAAAGAAAACTTAGACTAAAAAGCAAGATTTAGGCATTTTTCTATTCTTATCACTTTCTGGTATAGCACAGTATGTAGCGTCACGTTTTAAAGTAATAAAAGAGAACAGCTTAGCTTCTAAACCTTGAAATGAAAATTTGCACTTTTGCTTGAATGGTCTTGACAGTTGTTTCAGGACTGGCAATCTTAGTACAAGAAATGAACTGAAAATACTGATGTAAAACCACCAGAGAGTCCCTAGGTTTTGAAGAGAAAAGGTAATCACAGAAAGCTCCCAGAAGTTAAAGCCATTTTAAATCAAAAGAGCTCAAAGGTTTAACCTTTTCTACTGAAATCTTAAAGTATGGTATTAATTCTAGTATGCATGGTCATTAAAATAAGATTTTACAAGTAACTAGAGCAAATAAATACATTAAATATGTAATTATTCAAAGATCTCTCCAACACGGAAACTCAGCCACAGCCTGTAGAACAGGAACAATCTTGAAATACTAATGAAGTTGGAAAACTTCTGTGTTTTTTCCTTTTCTTGGTGCTGTTTTGTGAAAGACTTGCTTAATGAGACTGTGCCTTACACTCAACTAATTAATGTAGCTGAGGGAAGAGCAGATAGATTTCTACCAGACAAAGCTTTGTCTATTCTTTTACAAACCCTGAAAAAAAACCAAACAAGCTCATGTCATACTGTATTCATGTTAATTAATAACACTGTAATTATTATTACTATCTGTCTGATCCCATATCATCTTTGTTGTCTATGACTTATGTAAATTTGTATGTGATGCTCTTCTGTTTGTACGAGTTCTCAGTCAATGCTAGCCAACGTTTTTACTAATGCTCTAAAAATTCAAAATCACTCACAGTGAAATTTCAAAGTTTCAATTAATAATATTGGCAATCACTACTCCAGAATATAGCAGAGCCATAACATGAATTAGTTGTTGGAAAGTAATGCTAGAGAAAGTGTTATTCGTTTCAGTTATATTGCTGAAAACTTTGCTATGTTTAGCTATAATTCATCGGCCCTGACTGAGGTTTTTACCGTGTGAAAAATCTATGTTCTCTGTGCAGAAAATGAGAGGAGATGATCATAAGCATCCCTTGGGCTGCACAACCTATGAATTGCGCTCAAAGCTATTCTGTTTTTAATTTATTAGTATTATTCAACTCTCTTTGGCTGAATTAAACTCTCAACAGTATTATATTGTTTTAAATATGGCGTATGTATATATATGAATGCATATTATATACAGATGCTTACTTTTATTTAGAAATCAAATTAAAATGTGGTTTTGTTAGAGTATCACCAAGAATAGTGGACTTTTCATCTTTCTGGCAAAAGGAAATTTAATGGAACAAATTTATTTAAATTGCTGTATCTAAGGTCTCAAAATGAGCTTTCCTGTGTTTGTGTAGTGAAGAAAGGAGACCACGTGGCTTTGCATACGTTTTCGTCCAAATAAAATCTAAACTTCTCTTAGGAAATTTGCTGTGTCTCTCATCACTGAGAAGTCAGGAGAGTTGGCACCTGCTCTAACATGGCTTATGGGAGGTGATTCTGTCCTGGAACCTTTTCATTTGGAAACAGTAACAGGCAATTTCTTCATAGTTCTTAAATAATTATCCAGTTGAAGTGTGAATATATGAGAATAGCAAAGGAATAAATCACCACAGCAGCAGCTAGGCACATTTTTATAGTATCCCAATTTTCTCTCACACTGCACAATAGAAGAAAATGTCCACTTTATTTCATTGCTAATAGTTGGCAGTGTGCTAAAAACTAGTAAAATTAATGAGAAAATTATTATGGCAGAGAAATACTGGTCAGTTTTCATTTAGTTTTTAAAAATGATGGATCTAGGATAAAACTGCCATTAGTAGGTTTCTAATTTGGTCATGATGTTTTTCCTAACACCCTTGCTGTTCTGTAACATTTCAGTATCTATCTAACTTTGGAAATTTTCTGTTGTATTTGTAAGACTGAAGCTTGTACTTTTGTTTTCATCCATCTCAAAATGGGAAACAAACATATATGTTAATAAATCCTTGTTTGCATTCAAGTTCTCCTTTCTTGAAGGCAAAGAGATATTCATCAGCACTGCATCTCATTGCTCTTTTCAGTGGGCTCAAGCATATCTGTAGAGGGGCTGAGGTGCCCTTGGCTCTACTGGAAACATTATGTCATCATCTAAACAAGATGTTGCTATGCCAGGAAAGGATCAATACTTTGATGAGTAGTTGCTGGCTCAAAACTGCACTGTTATTTTATAAAGGACCACTTGGAATACATTCCAGAGCATTTCCCGTGGTATGAAGCTCTAGGGATTTGATTTGTCTCTCTGCCCAGGAATATGAGTTGATTCATCTGTAAATACATGTCTGCCAACCTCAGATAATAAGAAAAAATGCATCTTTTGCCCACATTAGGCTTCAGGCTTTCAGCCATTTAAACAGTAAACTTTCTTTGTGAAGGAATTACTTCACATACCAAGAAATGATTCAGTGGGGAAGGGAGGAAGAGCTTTTAGCCTTTTTCCTCCTGCTGAGACCGGAGGAGCCTACCCTTGGATCTGCGTGATCACACAACCCTGGCAGGGCTTCAGTGGGTTGGGGGCAAGGGCTGGCAGCCCCCAGAGGCTTGACCTCGAGAGGATGCAGTGCTGCAGTCCTGGAGAGAGTGCAGTGCTGCAGTCCTGGAGAGAGTGCAGTGCTGCAGTCCTGGAGAGAGTGCAGTGCTGCAGTCCTGGAGAGGGTGCAGTGCTGCAGTCCTGGAGAGGGTGCAGTGCTGCA
>JAWWMU010000054.1:5691950-5708462 GCA_035048155.1 Cinnycerthia olivascens | reverse complement strand
CTGCAGTCCTGGAGAGGGTTCAGTGCTGCAGTCCTGGAGAGTGTGCAGTGCTGCAGTCCTGGAGAGGGTGCAGTGCTGCAGTCCTGGAGAGAGTGCAGTGATGCAGACCTTCCCCCTGTCCCCCAGCTGGCTCCCCAGCCAGGCTGCAGTGCCAGTGCTGAATCCATGTCTGCCTCGGGACCTGCAGCTGAGACAAACCAGAGCCACAAGCCTCTGGGTCAGAGCATTGGGAAAGGCAGATACAGCTAAAGGGCTCTCTGCTGGAACAAGCTCAGCTCTCTGCTGAGAAACAAGCCTTGGAAGAGATTAGTGTTATTCAGAGTGCTAAACCAATATTGCTTTGGATAATATCACTAGTATACAACAACCAAGGATTATGTAACTGGTTAGCAAAATGGATTAAAAATCTTTTTGCAGTCTTCTTGTATCCTTTTGATGCAGTTGGCAGTGACTTTAGCAAAAAGGCTGTATGGAAGTCCTGCAGCTCCTTATGAACAGCCTGTCATCTGAGGGGAAAGCACTATGTTGATAGATATCAAAGCATCATTTAACCCTCCCGTTGACCCCTTTAATTCTTCTATTGGCTCAAGTCCCTAGTAATCCAATTTGAGCATTTAGATGCATAAATACATTAAATTATTTTGAGAAGGTATTTTTCCTTTTATACTGATGTGGAAAATAATTACTTCAATAATCTTAATATGGGGGAGAAAGAAAAGGAGAATTCAAACTCTTTCCATAATATATAAATTTTCCTTACTCTTTTTAGATTGTCTGTTTATACTAAAGTTGATAGAGACTCAGTACCTAGTACAGTTTTGAATGAATTTGACTTGTCTAACAGAGAGAAGTTGATAATTGGTGTTATCAGAGAAAACAGATATATTTACCTTGACAGAAGGAATTCTTAACAATGCCTCCTCAGTTCTATTTTTTCAGGCCTAATTTGTCAAAAATGCTCCCAGGTTCTTCATTGTGTTCTGGGGTGCTGAAAATATTGAAGAATTCCTTTTCATTCTAGCTCAATTTAACTGTTACAACCCACCATCAAAATCCTGATCATAACATTAGGCTTGTAAGAGCTTCAGAATTATTGACAAAAATTATGGTTATTTTCTGCAAGTCTAACCAATGCAGAACCTGCTTTTCATACAGAAACAATGTGATTCTCTGAATCTGGAAGGCAAGGTCAGCCTGAATACTTATTTCACCTTAGAAGAATTCCTCAGCATTTGTTTGCTGTTTTGTTTCTTTCGACAGTGAAGCCATATGATCTTTCAGCTGAAGAAACAGGCAAGGAACTTTATCAGTACTCTTGTGAACAACCTTTCTTAGCATCTGTCAGCTACTGAAAACTTCAGTGGGATTGTTCGTCTCTTTGATATCAAGAAAAAAGGATCAATATCTGAGACATCTATTGTAAGTTTAGGAGTCCTGAAGAAATCCACTAGCAATAGGCGTCTGTAGTTCTCTGAATGTTTATTCTTTCATGCAGTCTTTTTTTCTTTTGCCACCTGTGCATCTAACCTGCATTGTTATTGATTTTTTTCTGGTAGCTAGTCCTCAATATACACATATACGATGCCTGGGAGAAACTGAACATAGGTGGAAAAGTTTCACACTGTTCTGAGAAATACTGATTTTTCTAAAAAGCTCAGATACAGATATTATGAATTCTAAGAACAGTGACCTTGAACAAAGACTTTTTTTCTGAGAAAATATCTGAGAATTTTTTAACAGACACAAGAAGGAAAAGCCTTGTGTGCTTTTGAGAGGACTGGGCTTTATGACTTCGTCCCTTCTGTTAGAATTAGACTTCATTTGTTCTCTATTATGCAACAAACTGAACATGTAGCAGCACTGTGTAAGTAGCTCTCACTGTCCTTTCACACAGTATCAATGCTTTTTCTCATTTAAGCAGGCAAAAATAAAAAAAATTCTTATTATTCCTCATATAAAAGTATCATATAAAAGCCTGTTGTCTTGGTTTCAGTTTTCTGTTGACCAAGTGTTGGACTTTTTCCTATAGAAAAAAGGACATAGCTCAGGACCACCTTCCCACTTGCAGAGGAGGAGCTGGGGAACACCTTCCTTGCCACCAGCATTTCCATCCTGTACACTACCATAAATGGAGTTTCACATTAACTGATAAGTCCTCCCTGAGAAAGAGCATGCAGTTTTATCTGAGGTTGCTATTAATATCTCATTATGAGATTATGATAAGAGATCTCCCTGGAGTCTGCCAGCAAAACAGCTGTTGGTGTGGATGTGTTGGTACTGCTCAGTGCTGTAATGTTTTGGTAATCTCAGCCTTGAAGATAAAGTCAGGCACCATTTGCAGCATGTCCAGGTGTCAGTCAGCTGCAGACCAAGGAGTTCTGGCATGATGTTTGAACTCAGCCTTTCTCACGCCAGCGTGACTACAGGGTGGCTAATGTGCATTTTTGGAACCTACCTATTTTGATAATTAGTGCATTAGAAAATCCAGTGTCTTTCTTAGACGAACTGCAACACTGACAACATTAAGATTGTGATGGAAATATGTTAATACAGGAAAGGAAAAAAAGAGTACTTCCTGAATTTTGAAGTGTACATCCTACTTTATCCCACACTGGGAAGTGTTGTCCTTCTATATAGAAGAGTGATTTCTGCTTGAGATGAGTAAAAATTCCTTCATGTTTCTTTAACTATTTTTAAGGTGGGTTTTTATTCAATTCATATTTTCCCTATACAAACTTCCTAGAGATGTGGCAAAAAAATTATTGACTTTGAAAAGAATTCTTCTTAATTCCAGAGCTATGATAGCTGTGCAAACTCATACAAAAGCTGCTTGAGCAGCAGTAGTAAAAACTGTGCCAAATACATTCAGCTGTTTACTTTCAAGCTAGGAAGTGCTGCAGGGATCTTGGCATATGGCCCCTACTATTTGAAATCTGAGGAAATTCCCACTGGGTCTGAGACCAAACACTTTCTTGCAGCCATTTGGTGGGCTTTTACTACTGTGGTGTTTTTAAAGCTGTGATGGTTAGCAGCCTCTCACTGCTCAGGAATCCAGCTGAGCTGCCCTACAGAGTGCCGTTCAGTTTGCCTTGGTTGCAAGCACAATTCAGCCACTGCCAGCTGTGTTCTGCCTACTCACAGCAATGATTAATTTCTTCCCAAGGCTTCAGTATAAAAGTAATCTGAACTGAGTGATGTGCAGTGCTTCTGTCTTCCTTGCTACGTTTTTTAATATTGAAGCTGTGAATGATTGTTTTTTCACATTAGAATTTTTAGAAAAAACATCCCTTGCATGCTTTTTTTATTCTAGTGGCCGTACATAAGCAGGCTGAAAACAAATCAGTAACTGAAAATTAGGGTGGCTTTTTTATGTAAGAGGCAGGATTAAATATCTTTAAACAGTATTTAGTACTTATTGATTAATATAAAATTCATGCGTATGAATAAAAAAAGTTGATAAAATCTAAGGCAAATATCTTTCCTTTCCTCATCATTCATTTTTCACCGGTTTGGTGTTTCTAATGCATGTTTATGCTGAGCAGGAATCAGGATATTATAGGGTTTAACTCATGATAATGACAGGAAAGGGTAGAAAAGTTGATTGTGGACTGAAAAGTTGGTCGGCCAAACATTTCCTACATTTGATCAAAGTAATTGTGGGTTCCAAAGCATCCCCCTGGTTTCTCATCTCAGCTTCACTTCTGTAATTCAAACTGATACCCAGCAATGGGAAGTCAGCTGCACCGCAGCCTGAGAAAAGGGTAACTATTAAAATAAATTTGTGTTGATTGTCCTAGAACATTGTAATAAAGAAAGGGTTTGTAATTGGAATCGTTTCCAACAAGCCCTGGAAGTATTCTTAAAGTTGCCTCAGAGAAAAATGTTACAATTTGTTGAACAACCACTGATTTGATGAAAGAGTTTGCCCACTCAGAAATGAACTGGATTTTAAAGCACGATGGAAGAACTCAGCTGTCTGAGAGAGTTTCCCATGGGTGTTGCAAAGGTCAAAAAAATTCCAAGCCAACCGTTTCCCCCACAATGAATAGTAGTAAATGAACATCTTAGGGACGTGCTTGTGTTATTTTGTGCATTTGTGCTCTGCACTGCCCTCAAACAATGAAGAACATTTACTCCTGAGCTATTCCATACTACAAAATCTCATGCAGGATTTGATCATTCATTAGAAGCTTGCTCTAAAGAAGACGATCAGTTTATAGGCTGATTTTCTGCTTCTACTATCAATTTTCAAATATTGGTGTCTCCAAGGAAAACAAAAAGATTGTTTACTAAAGAGCAGAATGCATTCTGCCTTCCAAATTAATTGGTAAGAGTAAACTTGAAACTTGACTGCTTGTGTGGTTTAGTTATTGCATCAGCATGTAAAGTTAGCAGCTGAAGTAAGAAAGTAGCTTCTTTACCAAATTAAAGAGACACAGCCCTTCTGTACTTACCATGCTCCTGTATGAGTCAGAGATTTCCACAGAAAATGCATCAACCTGTGGATTTCTGATCAATGGAGGATTCTGTGTACCTGTTCTTAAAAAAATTATAAGATATCTTTTTGTGGTTAGCTGGATTGATTGGATCTTTATTGAGTCATTTATAAAAGAGGCCCAGCAGCGCTGGGTATTATGTGTGGTTTGGGTAGATTACATGGAAGTGACTAAGTTAATCCTACACAGTCAGCTAGAATATGTGAAAAGGAGGATGGATGGTATGGTAATACCTCAAAGATACTCTACAAGCAGGTTTGACTGAACACACCCTGCCAGCTAGTGCTTCTGGACTCCTAAACCAAAAAAAAAAGTTTTTATATGGGGTTAGAAGTAGCTACAAGTGTGCTAGCACTTGCCTCCTTACAGCAACAGCATCTTTGAGACCATGATAACATGGTTGTGTTTTCACAGAGCTGTCATTTCACTAGCTGTCCATTACATCTCTCAATAAAAAATAGATATGAAAGGAATCAGACAGTCTATACTATTTATTTAAGGTGTGATAGATCACTTGTAGCAGTGGACAAATAAGCACCATGTGTTTTATTATTGGTAGATTGGGGAAGAGGAAATAATGAGGTGAACTACTCAGTCAAATACTGATTTTGTAGAGGGTCCCTCTTTTGATTCAGTTCCAGATGGGTGAATACAAGATTTGCTTGAGCCTGATAATAATTTTACCCTCACAAAACCATTTAAAACCAGGCTATTTTAGTCTGGTGGACACCAAAATGTTTCTACATTAGCTGCTGTCTCTTGAAGTTACTGAGATATCAGCTTGAGGTTATTATAAATCAGCTATCACTTTCTTTGAAACCTGTATGGCTTTTTGAATACTTGAACTGTAGCTGGAACTTGAAGCACATGAAACTATGGAAGATCAGGTTGTGGCCATAAACTCTGAGTTGTCCTAACCCATTTTTTGCCAGGTGCCCATGATGATTTGGAGCCTTGGGTGACATACAGAGGCCAGTAAAGGCAGGAGAGGTGCATTTTCTAAAAAAGATAATGTTTTCTAAACCATGGAAACTACTACATCAGAAAGTGAAGCTGATAAAACCATATAAATGGTCTGGTCTTGTGGCCCTGAGCTAAATCTGGGTTTTGAATGAGCATTATAACCAGATCTAGCTTAGCAATATGGTCCACAGCAATAATGCAGTTTTGAAGCAAATACCTTGGTAATCTTCATTTACTGTCTGTTAGGTAAGTTCTGAGGACAGCTGTGGTACCCATGAAGCAGGTTCTGTTTGGTGCTGCAATGCATTTCAAGGACATTCCCGATTTGGTTGTGGAATATGCTACCAAAAGGTGCTCCAGTTTGTGCCTATCATTCTTCCTTGAGCATTGGACGTAAAGGAGATGTCTTAACTGGGAAATCAGCTCACATTTAAACAAGGGGGTATCCTCCCAACCCTCTTATAATGGATACTTAAGGAGTCTTAGCATGACACACTTTGATCTGTCTGCACTTCCAGTAGAGGACAAAATGAGTATCATCAGAAGTTCCCTTGGCTAAGACACTAATCCTGGGATTTAGGTGATAAGACTCTTGAGGTCTCCCTGATAGAGAATGTCATCAGCCATGAGGCATGATATTTTCTGCTGCTCAAATCAAGGCATTTAGTGCCTAGATGTAGAGTGGCTGTAGGGTACCCCCCAGCCACTGGCTACTGCTGTAGAGCATGTGGGTCTGTTTTGAGACCCTGTGTCATAATTTGCCTGTTCCAAGACATCTTGGCTTTCCAGAGGCCTCTCAATTAGCACTGGGCACTTTGCTTTAGGCAGCTGGATCACAGTTAGGTTCAGCACTCAAATATGTGCTAAACAAAACCAAAAAATTTGAAAAAACTTGAAGCTGTGAACAATGTCAGAAGAGATTAGAAATCCAACGGCTTCCATGGCTTGGGGCCAAATTCAGAGTTTTGGTGTCTGTCCAGGAAGTGGAAGAGGGATAGGAAGTGAGAGTGAGGACTTACATTTTATCCACATGTATTTATGCCTTTCCATAATTCATACCTTTGAAAGTAATTTAGGAGACAACACTCTAACACTCACTAGGGTGTATCTCACTTTCTGTGAAGAAAGCATGATTTATTCTCATATATCACACTCTCTGAACAGCTAAGTAGATTACCAGAGAGCTGAAGACAGAAAGGAGAAAGTTTTAAGATTTTTAGGATTAGCAAATTAAGTTTCAAAGATAAAGAAGTCTAGCTGCATTGCACTTTCCTTACTCTGAAATGTTAAATAGTGGGTGATGTGTTAACATCATTACCCAGTGAATTTGGAGGTTCAGGTAAATGTTTTTCTATCTGGCTGTACATGCACACCAGCACACATACCCACATGTTTTGCAGTGTCTTCAGAGAGTGAAAGGAATTAACATCTTTCTTCAGTTTTGTCATTACTTGTGTTGCTTTTTATATGATAGTTTTTAAAGAGCCACATTGTCATTGATTCAAATAAGTAGGAGCAATTTGTCTGTTTTAACCCAACCTCATGCTGTGTTGCTGTCGACACTGCTATGCATGTTTCTCTAATCAGCCACGTGAAACATGCATTATCTGTCTTCTGAAACACTGCATCGTGAGTACAGAGGTTTGTGCTGGTTAAAAAGGGAAGGTGTGGAGGTTTATCTCCTCCTGCTTGTCCTGTTTGTTGTTGGGTACTATCAGCTTCTACAGAGTTGCATTTCTGGTTTTTACTGAGGCAAACTGTAGCACTCTTCTCCATTTCTCCCTCCCCACTTCATGTTCTATCCCACAGCACTCATAATGCTTCCATGCAAGACCAGAACAATTTGTGATGTTGAGATTATTAACCATATGGTACAGGCAGTAAGTCACACATGCTTTCTCAGTAGCCAGTGATTGCTGGCTGTGAAAGACACATATAGCATTACATTAGCTTCTCTCATAAGAATTCTAGTCACAGACTCATAATTTTCTAAAAAAAACCAAAAAAAACAGGCAAGAGAAATGAAATGTTGTACAAGTTTAATTACACTGGATATTTATTTTAACTCAATACTACGTCCCCCCCCCGGTTTATATTAGAGTTGCTGCTCTGTCCCCTTATGGGCTCATGTCCACCCTAATGTGACAGAGGAGGAAGTTTTTCACAGCTAAATCTAGTACAAATGTTTTATTAGTTCAAGTCTCATTATTGCATTTTCTTTTCTAATCAAGACAAACAGTCTGCCATTAAGAATATAATTTTTTTTCCCACTTATAACTACAACCATAAAAGCAATTGGTTTGAATTGTTCCTTTGCACTCAGGTTCTTTTTTGAAACATTGATTACTCCTAATTGTCATTTCTCATCCATAATGATTTGGAATTGTGTCTTTCAGTCATGATTTTTGCTAAACAATTCACATTACACTGTCTGGAGATAGTTTTGAGGTGATTGATTTTTCAAAGCATTGCACTGAAGTCTGATTCATAGTTCTGACTAAATTAGCTGATTGACTAGAACCCTGTGCAACCTTTTAAAAACATATAACTTTCATCAAAAGCTACAATTTGTATAAATTGTATTTCAAATGACATGTAGAATAGTCAGCTCTAAATATATTTCCAACAAAATGGTGTGCTCCGAATTAGTCAGCCATAGCCACCTGGTAAGACAAACAGCTTACAAACCTTTATTATGTTACTTTTGAGTCTTTTTCAGTATACTCATAACTATCCCCAAAAAGACTGTCATCCCTTTGAGCAATTATGAAGTTGGGTACACCAAAGTTCCTTAAATATATTTGTCTACTAGAAATAAATATTTAACTTCAGTTATGAGCTGAACCTCTTTCTTCACCGTTGTCCTCTTTTTTACTGTGCTTGGCTTTCTGTTCTTAGCTTTCCATTTAAATATAATAATAACCAGAAAATCAAGAAGAGAGTATGTCAATTCAAGTCAACATGCATGCTGAGATGTCAAAAGGCATATGCATAAATAACTCTGCTTTGTGGATTTTATGTAAAGTATTGGCATGTATTTGCATTCTAGTATCACTGATTCAGACAACTTCATACCAGCTGTCATCATCTCTACTACAGTAGCAATCTGAAAAACAATCAAAGTGAAAACTACTCAAATTCAGACAAACTGCTTCAATCCATCTTTGATCTTGCCATTCAGAAACTTGGTCTGAAAAAGAGATTTTCACCTTCATTTATAAGCATTTACTTCAGGTTTATATTGTATTTTTAAAATATTGGACTAATCACAGAAAGCAATGTTGTTAATTAAATCACATGAATTAACTAAACTTGTGCCTAGGAGAAAATTCACTCTTATTCAGAGAAAAAACCCCTTCCTTCATTACCTTAAATCTGAAAATGCAACTCTGAAAGGACCTACAAACAGGACCTTTGTCTTTACAAAGGTAGTAGTTATGAAAAAAAAAATTGTGCACCTGTGAACTTTCCAATTATATAATGCATCAATAATATGACTGATGAAACTGTGTCCCAAAACAAATAGGATGGAGAGAAGAAATATTATTTTTTATTTCACATTTTCTGAATAACTTTATTCTCCTAAAGGTATTGTGTAGGTTTGGTTTTTTATGCTAAAATCAAAATGGTGGAGTACTTTAAATGAAAATATGAAAATATACATATTGATTATAAATAATTAATTTTTCAAAATGGACTTTCACCAAAGTTAACTCTGCGCTATTCAATTTTAAAATTACAGTATTCACAAGAAAGACAGCGTTTAATCCATCATATATTTTTAGTTTAGGTGAATGTCTTTGCCCTTCTGAGCATCCTTCTTCCTCATATTGTTACTCTGCAGTCTTGTAAAGAGTGGCTGTGTCTCAGAACCTCTCTTGCTCCTGTAAGAAGATGGAATTCAAGATCCATCTTTAACCAATTAATCATAGTCATGTAAACGTAATGAAAAACACATGAGCCTGCAAATATCAAAATGTCTTCCAAGAAGGCTGGTGTGAATATTTGTGTTTTACAGTATATTTAATAGGTGATAAGTTCAAAAGGAGAAAAATTGATGAAAGTGTTGAAGAACCTTCCAAATGTCAAATAGGAAGTAGGAGGATTTTTTTGGTAGCTGGTTATTAGGCATTTCACTGGCATCTGAGTAAGTTCAATCTACCTATGTTCACAGGAATGATTACAGCTTTAGTCAGAAATTATACATCAGTGTCATTCCCTTGGTAATAAGGAAAAAAATTACAATTATTTAACATAATAATATTAATTAGGTTTATGTTTCATCTGATTCAGAGTGTATCAGGTTGAATTTTAATCCTGGCAGCTATACAGAATCAAGAACTTTTTTTAGGAATGTAGATTCCTCGCATAAACATTCTGATGTCTGTGTTGGTTGTGGTTTTTTTTTTTATTTATTAACATTGGGCAGCTACAGATATTTTCACTGATACTTGGAAATGAAGAACTGATTTGACTGTCATGGATGACATTGCTATTCATACAGTTCTTTTACATTTTATTTTATTATAGTAAGATGATCATGGGTATTTATATGGTATTTATGTATTACTATAGTAAGACCATGGGTGGTACATACAGAGATGCTTCCATGGTTGCCTAAGTAGATACTTTATCTGGTTTTATCTGCTAGACTAATTAGTCCAGCTAAGTATATCTTAGGTAATATTTGGTCTGAAGTGTCATGATAAAAAATGGGGCTGTGCTTATTCGCTAGTGTTGATAATCTGATAATCTGTATTTCTGTTTAGTTCCATTGTTGTTAATGAGACTATTCAGAACCAAAGGAAGTAAATAATATTTTTCATTGTGAGATTGTTTTCTTTTTAAAATATGTCACTAGTTGGTTATTTTAAGTCTTATAAACATACTCTCCAGATTTTTCTTTTCTGCTTCAGAGAAAGAGAAACTGGTTTGGTTTATATCCTTCTCAGAAAGGGGCTGTTTCTACTGCCTCCACAATCTGTGTGATTTTTTTCTCCCATGTGCTTTCCTATTATTTCACTTGCAGTGTTGATTAGTAGTTTTACAGTGTGTTCTGCTAAAAGTGGCATAAAAATAAGTCTCTCCATTTTAAGTGGAAAAATAATTTTCCTTTATGAAGGCAATGCTGCCTGGTGCAAGTTAGAAGAGCCCTACCTGCTGAAGCAAAGCATTTAAAGAAACACTCAGGGAATAAAAGTTCCAGCTAAAATGGCTCCACTTTGAGGTTGAAAATGAGTAGAGAAAAAAATTGTTGCTTTGGTGATGGTAGGAATTTTTATGTTAACAATACTTTCATCCTGAAGCTCTTTAATGGCAGAGATTGGAGCCCGCACTTGAAATTTGTCAATAGTGTCCTGCTGGTGGCACACACATGCCCTGTAATAGTGTGAAAAATCCTTTAGGCAGTTATAAACCATAATAAAACCCTTACTGTTCTTATGCTCAGAATGTATAGAAGTTAATACATGTGAAGGAGGATGCTATTGAACATGATACATAGTTTGATAATACTTCGATATCAGAACTATAAAAAATTATCTGTCTGCCCAGAGTTATGGCTTCTTAGAGCTCTTCTTGAGAAGTAGTTCTGTAAAAAAAGCACCTGGGCATGCTCCAGGCATGGTCTGCATGGGCCTGGTGAAGAGTAGATTTTCTGCAGCTTTGAGGGACTGGAAGTATCAGCAAAGCATACCTTATAGAGAAAAATAGACTCTTATTATACGGTTGAGGGGTGGACAGAAGAGGGAAACTTTCTGATGTCACCAGCACCTTCTTCATTGACTGACAGATTCATACAGTGATTTGGGTTAGATGTGACCTCAAATATCTCATTCCAACCCCCCCTGCCTTGGGCAGGGACACTTTTTACTAGCCCACATTGCTCAGGGCCCCATCCAACCTGGCCTTGAACACTTCAAGGGAGGGGACATCACAGATTCTCTGGGCAACCCATGCCAGTGTCTCACTACCCTCACAGTAGAGAATTTCTTCCTAGTATCCAATCTAAATCTACCATTTTTCAGTTTAAAGCCATTTCCCCTTGTCATATCACTCTCCATGCTACTGTAAAAAGTCCCTCCCCAGCTTTTTTGTAGGACTCCTTTAGGTACTGGAAGGTTGGTCTGACTGCCAAAGAGCTTCATCACTCCGGCAGACAGGGACCTTTAGATTTCACTGTTTTTTAAAAAGGTGCAGTTAGTTGAGAGGGTTTTACATCTCTGGGATTTTGATTGAGACTAATAATTAAAATAAGAAATAAGAAACCAAACAAAGAAACACAAATCAATATTTCTGTGTATATCTGTAGGTGGGAGCCACAGCTACAACAGCTTGAAACAAATAATACTATTTTTTGCAGTGATAGGCAGTTTATGTAGAGAATATACAGAGAGATCGGAGCTTTGGAAGAAAGGAAGGATTCTGTAAATTTTCATGGTTCAGGAACAGCATGTAACATTTCCCCTCAAAAGAAAACAAAGTACCTTCTGGATCTCTTCCCACATCCTGCTGTATATCAACAACTTTCTCTCAATTATCTTTTGGCTCAAGTGAATAAAGCAATCATCCTTTTTAACAAGCCTATACAATTTTTCTTTATTTTTTTTTTCCAGATCATTTCCAACAATAAATGCCATTGAAACTTTTATGATAAAAGTGTAGAAGAACTTTAAAATAGCTCAGGTATTTTTCTAGAGAAGGTGATGTCATTCTTTCCATCAGCAGAAAGAATATTTTACTCATGCTTTAGTCTTTGTTTGCTGATAAGTAAAAAAGGAATTAGAATATTAGTCAGTATTTTGATATTTAAAATGAATTATTTCCCTCTGTTTTATTATCTTTGTCAGCTAGTTTTCATTTCCCAAAAGTATTTCAATTGCCAAATTTGACCTCTTGGTGTATTTACACTGTTGTAATGTGACTTGGTGTGTGTATTTGAGAATAGAATTTGATTCATGTGTGAGTACTTCAATTTGCCTGACATGAACTGAGATAAAATATTTTTATGATTCCCAAGCTAAAAATTTTCTTGGGGTATTTTTCTTTGGAAGAAAAGAAATACTTCATAGTTACTTGTGGGCAGTAAAAAAGGAAAAAAAAAAAGAAAAAGTAAAAATCCTTTACTGATTTTGGTTCCAGTTTTAAATTCTCAAGCAATGAGATTAAAGTTGCACTTCTGCACTAGTTGTAATTTGGACAAGACCACATCTGACTCTCACATACACATTCAAGGAACAATATTAGGAACACCTTCACTGATCTTGAACTTCCTCCTCTTGCCTCAGTGGGACTGAGCGTAATTGCAGATGTTCCTTGGGACAGGAGGAGTCCTTGAGCCTGCAGCCGTCTCCCTGGAAGCACTGGGCACAGCAGCTGAAGGGCTCCCTTACGTGTCTCTGACTAGCTGGGTTTTTCAGAGCTCCTGCTACAAATCTGTGATTCCCTCCAGAATTCCAACACATAACTGAGTAGAGTGGCCAATTATGGTGGAATATGATTCTTCTTTGTTCTTCAGCATACTTATGTGAGAATTATCCAGCTTTCACTGTGGTTAAGGTATTTTTCACTTTAGATTCACTTTCTCAGATAAGATTGGATACACGGTACTTTCTACATCTGCCAAAATACTACAAGGGCAAGCTTGATTTTCACTATGGAAAATAAATTTGTTGCAGGATCCTAATGAAGAAATACACTTGCAAGAGTATAGCTAATAGCTGGAGTTTATAATTATTTAAATCAATATTTTTGTAATGCAGGTCATGCTGAAGAATATGTCTCTGCTGCTGTCAATTAAATAGATGTACCTTAGATGCACTTAGAAGAGTTCCTTAATTGACTGCCTGCATTATCATGAAATGATCCTGTTCAGTATAACAGAGTTGCTAGACTTAAGTACTTTTCATGGAGATCTCAGAGTCATAGAATGATTTCCTGCTATGGGCAGAGACACCTTCCACTACACCAGGCTGCTCAAAACCCCATCCAAGCTGGCCTCAAACACCTCTAGGGATGGGGCACCCACAACTTCTCTGAGCAAGCTGTTCCAGTGTCTCACCACTCCAGGTGGGGTCTCACAAGAGCAGAGTAAAGGGGGAGAAATGTCTTCCAGGGTGAGGTGGGCTGGCCACACTCCTTTTGATTTAGCTCAGGACACAGCTGGCATTCTGGGCTGTGAGAATGCACTGCCTGGTCATTTTTCATCCACCACCACACCTGAATCCTTCTTCCCAGGGCTGCTCCCAATGCCTTCATTCCCCATCCTGTATTGATACTGGTGTATCCCTGACCCAGGTGTGGGACCTTGCATCTTCCCATGCTGAACTTACTGAGGTTTGCAAGGGCCCACTCTTCAAGGCTGTTAAGATCCCTCTGCATGGTTCCCTTTCCCTCAGGAGTAACAGCTGCACCACTTAACTTGCTGTCATTTGAGATGAATGACCTACTCTAAACTCAGACACTGAGGAGAGAAATTTGGCTTTAAACACTATGTTGTTTTCTAGATAGGCAGTAAATGGATCATAGCAATAAACTTTGTAAGTTGTGTTACCTTCCTGCATTCTTCTCATTTGACATTGTGAATTGTACTTGTTACATAATGTGTTATTGTTCCCAAGTTAACTACAATTGCAACCTTTCCTGTGGCCTCTCTGGACCTGTGAATAAAGTGAGGTGTTTTTATAACCACACCATTTCTCAGGGTGTAGCCCTGTGATGGGATGTCTTTACCACCAAGGCAATAAATCCTGCAATTTACTGGCATCACTGCATCCACAGTAATGTCCCCTCAGTGGTAATTAAAGGCTTAGGTAATAAGTAGAAAAACAATGACTGTTGTGTGTGCTTTAGTCTACTAAATCAGTCATCCTTTAGAAATTATTTCTCTGTTGCAATCAGGGAAGAAAAACATAAAATACTAAAATTGATTGAAAATAAAAATCTGTTGGCTCAAATTTGACCTTTACTTTGTAGAGACAGATGCACTTGTTGATATTCAGGGAACTACCAGAGAGTACCAGAGCAGACCCAACAAAGCACTGGTAAGAATTCCTGCAAGACATTCCTGTAGCAGCATGGAGTATCCCAAATCATGGGCTCCTCAACACGAGAGAAATTGCTCCTGGAGCAGGTCCAGTGGAAGGCAACAAAGATGATTAAGGGACTGGAAAATCTCTCTTATGAGGAAAGAATGAGGAATACGGGCCTTTTCAGTCTTGAGAAGACAAGAAGAACAGACCTCATCAATGTACATAATTATATGTAAGGTGGGTGTCAAGATGAAAGAGCCAAGCTCTGCTCAGTGGTGCCAAGCAATAGGACAAAGGCAAGGGGCAGAAACTGATAAGGGGAAAGTTCCACCTGAATATGAGGAAGAACTTCTTTACTGTCAAGCTGACCATGGACTGGAACAGGTTTCCCATAGAGGTTGTGGAGCTTCCCTCACTGGAGATTTTCAAGAACCCTCTTGGTGCAATTCTGTGCAACGTGCTCTAGGATGGCCCTGACTGAGCAGGAAGGTTGAACCAGATGATCCACTGTGATCCCTTCCAATATTATCCATTCTGTGAATCAGGGAAAAAAAAAATTAAAACAGTGTGCAAGGAGAAAGAAGTGGCTTCTCCTTATCTAAACAAGTAAGAAATGTGGATGCCATTCCTGCTAGTGGTGCTAGCACACCTCAGTAGGCTTCTAAAGGACCAGAGAGTATTTTATCAGTTCTGTATTTTCTGTTCAAGACTTCAGCCTTAAGTAAGCAAAAAGGAGTTTTCAAATTAATAAGAATAAAAGGAAACTATTATAGGCAGGAATGGTAAAAGGAACAAATTTTTTATTTCTTCAGCTAACATGGATCACAGTGTAAGACTATTGAGTCTGGTGACTGTAGGCTATAAAAGATTAAATCTACTTTGCCCACTGAAAAAATGATAAATAAGTACCACTGTGTAATATTTTTAAGATAACAGCTTTGTATTACAGATCCATTCAATCTTGCAGGATGTCTGAAGGGTTCAACAGCAAAAGCCTCCCATGGGAGGGAGCTCGTGCTGGAGCAAGGGAAAGACTCCTCTCCCTGCAGTGGCAGAAGCAACGTGTGATGAACTGACAGTAACCCCCATGCCTCATTTCCCTGCCTCTGCAGAGGAAGGAGGTAGAACTGGGAAGGAGGGAGGGATGGAGGAAGGGGGTTTTAAGGTCTTACTTTTTTTCTCATTATCCTGCTCTAATTTTCTTAGTAATAAATTCAATTAATATTGCTAATTGGAGAGTGTTTTACCTGTGACAGTATTTGGTGAGTGATGTCTCTCTGTCCTTATCTCAATCATGAACACTTTGTTACATTTTCCCTCCCTTTCCAGCTATGGAGAGGAGCAATAGGCTTTTGTGGATGCCTGGCATCCAAACAGGGTCAATCCACTACAGCATCCAAGTGCAAGATGGACGGATAAGAGATGATGTAGGTGGCAAAATACAAGGAACCAGTGAGATATTAATGACTACTCAGAACTGCACTTGGCAGACTACTGCTCACAATGGATTTGTGCAACAAACTTTAAGTCTCAGTATAAAGAGTTCTACAGGTATTTGTTGAGGGATAGATTAAAAAATGTAAAGAGCAAAATAACTGACAAAGTATTCCTTGAAATTGTGGAAGTGTGGCATACCTAGGTTTGTCCACCAATAAAGGTAATATCATGTCTTTCAAGGCCAGAGGAAAGACTATTGGAGTGAGTGTGATAGATGACAACTAGTATTTGATATACAGGAAGACTATCTTCAACATGTAACTTGGATATCAGTGCCTAGCTCATTTGTTTTCAGATGAAGTCATAGAATCACAGAATGGAATAGGTTGGACAGGACCTTAAAGATCATCTATTTCCACTCCTCCTGCCATGGGCAGGCACACCTCCCACTAGATGGGGTTATTCAGAGCCCCATCCAACCTGGCCTTGAACATTTCCAGGAATAGGGCATTGTCCTGGGTTGATGCTAAATTGTATCCCCATTCGTCTGTTAAGCTCAGAAATAAGTGTTGTACCTTTAAAAACTG
>JAWWMU010000054.1:5613674-5690419 GCA_035048155.1 Cinnycerthia olivascens | reverse complement strand
CGGCGGCGGCGTCTCCGCGCCCGGGCTCGTAGAGCATCCGGAGAGCTCCGTCGGCGGGAGCGCTGCCTGTCCTCGGGCGCCTGTGCGTCTCCTCCGGGGATCGGAGTCCGACAGGCGGAGGGCGGCCCGATCCCCCGCGGGGCCGGGCAGGGCGCTCGGAGCGCGGAGGAGCAGGCGGGACAGTCGGCGGCTGTGCTGGGCGCTGATCGGGCTGCGCCTCCCGAGACAAAGCCGAGAGCTGCCGGGCCCGAGCCGCAGCCCCTGCGAGCAGCCCGGAGCAGCCCGGCCCGGCGCCTGTTCCGAGCGAGCCGCTGATGGCGCGGCGGCACCCTGGGAGCCTGTCCCGCAGCTGCCCGGGCAGAACTCAGATTTGTTCAGCTGAACCCCGTTGTTTCTTGGCGCCGCGAGTACTGAAAAGCGTGTAGTTTGTGATGTATTTAAACTTACAAAACCTTAAAAGCATTTTTTTTTTTTTTTAATTACAACAAAACTTGTGGTTAAAAATCCTTTCATACAGAGGCAGCGTCTCTGGCAATGACTACTTTTGTTGGGGTGTCTGGTTTTGGGGTTTTTGAGCTTTTTTTAAAACTCTTTGCTTTCTCAGAGGCTTAATGGAAAATTTGCAAAGAAAGTTTAACTTTTGAGAATTACTGGTTTGGAACTATTTAATGTAGGCTACTAGTTTGCAATGTGGTAACAAAGATTTCTATAGTTCCCCTTTTGTGCAGGTAGCATAGTGTGGATGTACAAAACTGCCAGTCTGAGACGTCACTGGTGAAAATACCCGAAAATATTCAGATTAACTTCTGAGAATGTTTGCATATCAAACATTCTGCTGTCCTTTTAAGAGGTATTTTTTCAGCATCTTTGACCTTGGGAGTTTTATATAGTAATTATTACCATTGTTAATGTAGCCATATTAACATGGCATGTGAGCATTTTAAAATGTGTAATGTCCTTTTCTCACAGCAGCTGCTGTAGAGTTGGAAACTGCTGTCATCTTCATTTTCGAGGTTGCAAGATCTGAAAAAGTGAGAAACTAATAGTAGAAAGGCTGACTAGAAGTTTATCTGAGAAAGGTTCGAGTATAGATGTTTCCAATCCCAGGCAAGTCCCCAAACTTAAATAGTTAAATAGTTCTTCCATTCTTGCCATGTACCTTTGTTAAATATTTTTCAGATTTTATCATAATATCTTATTTGCCTGAAGTTTTTCTCAAGAACGTGAAGGGAAAAGGAGAAAGAGAACTCAAGAATTGTAAGAATTTAGTGTTACAGTTTACATAACTGAGATTTGGTTGTGTTTTAAGTACAACTCTTCTTATTCATACTATAAAAATAGAGTTTGTTATCCTTCTCTTACTATTGTGCAAGTAGTTTGACATAATCTAATGTTTATCAACAGTACTAAAGAAAAAAGTAATCAAAAATTCCTGAACTGTTCTCAGTTAAAGGAACTTAAGACTTTAAGGACAAATTGATTCTTTAATTCTGCCGAGCTTAATATGTTGTTGTGAAAAATAGGCTGGATACTTTTCAAAATGAAATAAAATTAGTCCAGATAAAGGTACCTGGATCTTAAATTTAAAATAGAAAGTTCCAAGGCCTTTTGGGATAATTGCTCCCACTAGGTAAAGTAGCTCCTACTTTGGGGATAATTTGGTGGAATTGTGTAAAATTCTTCTAAAAATGCCTTTGCAAAGTCTGATGTGTAGGCTAGAGCAAGTTCAAGGGGAGTGCCATTCTCCTTAGACCAAGCAGAGTGCCACAGATTCACACTAGCTCCCTCATGAGCACTAAAGTTTGCAGCTACTTACAGTTGAGAATTTTTTCTTTTTTTTAAGTTGTAGGTTTTTTTCACTTGCTTCTGGTAGACCAAACAGTGTATGAGCCAACCCTGAAGCATGTTCTGGATGCCAGAATTCTGGGAATGGTGGAAGGAGAGTGGGACACAGTAAATTAGAGTCTATATGAGGCAGTTGCTGAAGTAATACCTAGGTGAAGATGCCTTAGGAGGCAAGTGTGGTTACTGAGCCACTGTCTTGTAGCTCAGCTATTTACAAGATTTTGGAAAACATGATGTGAAATCACAAGAGAAAAGAGAAGAAAAAGAAATGCCTGAGTGTTCTGGAGGCACAAGTATAATTTATGTAGGGATCAATACAATAGATAATGTACCTTCTCTTCTTAACACCCTCATTAATTCATGTGTTCCCTGCACTCAAGCTTTAATATCATCACAGTTTTGTATTATTATTGCTGCCCTGTTGTCTCCAAGCTCTTTTTAACACCCGTGATGATTCATTGTGTTCTCTACAATTATTTTGGAAATATGAGCAGCATACATGACAATATATAAATAAACTTAATAATATGGAAGAAGCATATAATTTCAGAAGAGTTGCTTGACCAAGATTGGTATCTTTCTACCATTTAGCCTTTGACTACATGACTACATTATGTCTAAATACAGACTAAATTATGCGGTACAAAAGTGCTATATTTCTTGTTTAGTAGGCAGCTATTACAGTGAAGCAGTTGTCTTCAAACTGTAAAAACTCAGGGCTACTTATTTTCAGAGCATTTATTACTGTCTTGAATTTAGGTATATAAAGTAAAATTGTTTGGAATATGTTTTTTCAAGGTTTTCAGACTTTGGCATGTACAGAACTAGAGCTATAGCTAGGTGTATTGTAGAAGTGTTGAAATGTTTACCTTTACCCATTGCATCCAAAATCAGGAACAGATAGGAAACAACATAGACTTGTCCTATTGTCCAGGAAAATACAGTTTTAGAAAGTATAGGGAGATTGTTCTGTTTTCTCATCTCTGTATAATGATATTTATATACATACATACATTATATATATATATATGTATGTATTTAAATCCTATTCTGTCAAAATGCAGAAGTAGTTTTAATTCAGGAGAATTCTTTTTAATGCTGTCATTTGGAAGATACCAACAATAACAAAAACATCAAATGTTTTTTCAAGTCATGGTGTATTGTATTTTTAAATTCTGACATACAATTCATTTCCTACTGTTAGACTTTGTTTAACAGCATCATAGTTTCAAGTTCTCTCGTCAGCATAATCAGGTTCCTGTTTCCTGTGCTTTGATGGTTAGACATGTTTGAACTTATATGGAAAAGTTTTACCTGTAAATTTTGATGTGTTTCTCTGTTACTTTCAGCTATGCATCTTTTTTTCCTAGGGATGCCTTCATCTTCAAATTTTCTGATGAACATTATTTTTCTGCCTTGTAACATTCCTCCATGAGATTTAGTCATTAATCATAAATAGTGTATGCAAAGCTGGTCGGCTAAATTCTTTGATTATTTCCCTCATGTTGATGGCACAGTCAGGTTTTTCTCAAGTAACACATGGTAAAACTTTTTGTTACCAAAGTCATAGCAGAGTGTATGTTGTATGTATATACTTAGAGGTATTTCAGAAGCGTTGGCTGAAGTTTTATTGTGCCTGGTGCTAAAGCATTACAAATGCAGAATTAGATTCTCATGTCATTTTTCTAGGTTTTTTTTCCCTAAAGTACCAACATGAAGGGGATGACCAAACTCTACTCGTTCACTTAGGGCGTGCACTTTCTTTTAGCCTTTGTGTTTCAGAATTCTCTTCCATTCTTTTCCAAAACAACCTCCTGAGGAAGCCTCAGTGTGAGTGTTCACAACACTGATGTCATTCTGGTGGATTCTAAAGAAAGCTCAGTTTGATAAACAGGGTGCTTAGCAGAGGGTGGGCAAGTTTGGCAACAAGATCTGTCCAGCACCCGGTACTGGCAGAGTGTTGGCACATCCTTAGTCAAGGTCATTTGTCATCAGTCATTCCCATCTGGCAGTGGGCGTGGGCAGAAATGGGAGCTGTGTTTCTCTATAGGCTATGCCACAGCTACATTACGCAGGTAGGTAGGATGTGGGGAATAACTGCCCCAGCAGGCATTGCTTCTTTGGAATGTGTTGTCTTCTGGAAGAAGATACATTATTCAAGTAGAGATGCATGCTACATTAAACATACGTGTTCTTTAGCCTACACCTTTTTGTTGGGTTATTTCCCCTGCTTTAGGTGAATAAATGCATCTTACTCCCTGCTTTATCATTGAAATATTCATAGTTGAGCAGAAAAGATTTTATTTTGAAATGCAGATGAAGCAATGGGAAGACATTCAATAGTATAATTTAAATATTCAAGTTGACCCAAGTTCAAATTGCTGTGCTTTGATTCAAATTCCTGTGAAGTAGCTGTATGATCTTAATAGAAACTGATCTGTTAGTTTACCAAGTACTTGGAAGATTTACTTTAAAGTAAAAGAAGCAAATTTCCTTATACATGGCTGTACATGGTGAAATCGTGGTCTTTGGGTGTTTTTGTGTTTCAAATGTGATTCTCCACAATTTGATTCAAATCAATCATGATACGTTTTTTTCTTCCTCATCCCTTAGGATGTGAATTGTCAGTAGTTCTGCTCTATATCCCACCTTCTCTTACTCTAGTGTTTATTTAACACAGCTTTCTATAGTGCGTGATTGGTATAATACCATGTACCTTCTGATAGAAAGTATTCCTGTTCTCTTGCTTTTAGGTGAAGACAAATCTTAGACCTGAAAACTTGACCCTTCATGTGTGTTCTAACAGCTAATTAGTTTTCAGAGTGACTAAGAATATGCTTTTTCTTTAAACCTATATCCCAGCTTTTTACTTGCTGATATTTTTAAGTCATAAGAATATACTAATAGTTTAAATTAATTCTAAATGCCACTGCATCCGTGGGCCTCAGCTGAATTTTAAGAATAAACCAAATGCTGTCATCAGCAATGTTTTTGTGCTTGTGCATGTGTCTAGGTTGCTTAGAGCTAGCACATTTGTGAGGGGGAAGTTTGGTCTGTAGGATATGTAGCTGGCAGTGATGAATGAACAAGTCTTGACGGAAGTCCTGAGTGAGCGCTCGTAAACTCAGGAAGTGTTCTGTGGGAGTGGCAGACAGCAGTGACACACCAAAAATCTTTTCTTAACACAGAAAAACACACTTCCCAACTGCTGGCTGCATTTTGCATAAAGAAAGCCCACTGTTAGTGTGCTTACCTTGTTTTATTTCTGTGGGTTTTTTTTTTTTTTTTTTCCTCCCACTTGCTTAATATGGGGAAAAATAGTGTGCATCTAATCCAGCATTTTGCTGATTTATCAGTTTGCTTTTAGGAAGAATGTTAAGATTAAGAGCGTTGTGACCCAGAATGAGTAATGACTGGCACAGCCAGAGTGCTGAGAAGACTGACACCTGTTTACTGTGTGTTTTGTTTGGCTTTTTAGCTTTCTACTTTTTTTGCCATGCCCTTTCATCCACCTTCTCTGGATGGTCAGCTCTTTGTCTCTAATATGCTAGACATTGACCATGGTGAAAATTTTATCTAGAAGCTGTTGTGTGCTACTTGGTTGAATAGATTGGACTGAGCAGAGTAAAGTTTTTGTTTGATATTGTCTGAGCCCATATTCCAGCCTTTTTTCATTAACATTGATCTTGTAGTACTGGTGTAAGCAACTTTTTTGTGTTTGTTTTGTTAATGTGGCAATTCCGTGTTTTGGGAGAAACACGTAAAGGTGAAGGCCTTTGAATGAACACCTTTATGCTATGACAGTGAAATAAATGTCTCCTGCTGCTTGATAATAGGGTAAATGCTACAAAAGTATGTGTGGGAAAGGACTATAATCAGTATGTGTGTGAACCTTCAAGAGAGGTTGGGGCAGGTTTTGATGACTAAATGCCAGATGAGGGCATAGTGTTCCTAGGAACAGGACTGTTGTGCTCCCACTGAAGGTCTCTGCTTCACATTGAAAGCTTCCTTGTGGGGAAAAGGGGGAGGGCTGGGACTAAGTAGTTGGTTTGCAATGTGATTAGACTAAGTAGTTGGTTTGCAATGTGATTAAAGAATATTCTGTGTAGCACTAAGTCAATAGTGATAGAGATATTTGACTGATAGAAATTCTTGAGTACTATTCAAACACAGTAGAATTTGTTACTATAAGAGGTAGGGAATGTTCTGAATAACACGCGGTATTTGAGACAGCTTTGCATCTTTCTGGCTGTCTGCAATTACTGAGTTCAGTAGTGTGTGATTTTGACTGCGTTAATATTGGAGTATGCTGTCAGGACAGTGGAGTTGCTTGATGCTTTTATGGTGCTAAGTAGTACTGAGGGATATAATCAGAAGAGCTGGTATTCCTAGAGCAGAAACTCCTCAGACTTTCACCAGAGCCAAAGATTTACAGATGGTGGGATCTGTTCTTCACTTTACTCCTTTGGTGTTTCCCCCACCCCTCATTTTTCAGGAATCTGTTTTTCAGATTTTTATCTCTGGTGCATAAGATGTAAAAAATGTACATATAAACCATAAATATTTACTTTTTACTTTTTTTGCCATGTCTGTGAAGACATTTGCTGGAAAATCAAAACACTCATGCAACTGTCAGAGGGAGAACACAGAATTAGGAGAGCTTATAAGTGGTTTCAAGGTTAATAGAAGCTGCGTAATGTATGCTGAAGTATATACTCCAAAGAAATGCTTTCAATAATACTGATTTGGAAGTACTTTAAAAATAAGACAATTACTTCAGTTACTGCTCCCAGCATACATGCTAATAAGTATGCACTATGTACAACTATTTCCAAAAGTGTAATTTAGAGCACTGTCATTTAAATTTTGATCTCAATGTAGTTTCTAAGTTTTATAGCATATCTTTGAGCAGTAACAAAATAAATTACCATTTAAGTGCCATCTTTCTAGATGCAACAAGCTTTCTTTCATATTTTGACATATGGATCAGTGGCAGAGCCAGTAGAAAAATAAGTAAAAGCACTTTTGGGAAAGAAAGATTATAGAACGTGATTTATTTCCTTTATTGTTCCATCTCTGTTCTGTATTTCTTTTTCCTTGGATAAATGTATAGGTTAATCATATTGAGATCCCTTAGCAGATCTTGTGTCTGTTAGGAAGACCAAATAACTGTTACTGTCCAGTACTAGATATAATCTTACATGTATGTACAGTACACATACCTCTCAGAATTTATCTCCACTATTGGATCTTTATAACAATGTTATGTGACTGCTGCACTTTCCTATCATGCCTTGAATATAGTAAATGCAATTATTATAAGCTGAAATTTGTTTTTAAGTTGAAACATTTGAATACAGCCAGATTCCTAGAGGACTTCAGTGTAAAGTTTGATGGCTATGTTTCTTTTGAATCACGCTAAAAAATTCAGGGAAGAGAAAAACCACTAAATGAGTATAAATCACATCAAATACCAAAACCCCTTGAATGAGTGGTCCACAAATTGTCAATACACGTAATGATATGTAAAGACTCTTTTGACTAAACCAATTAAATAGGATGGGAAAAAATAATAAAAGTGAATTAGTGGCAAATTAATTGCAGTCATCACTGTGAAGAGGTCAGGAAAACTTTTAACTCATTTTGCATTCCTCACCACTACTATTGTATGACTGCAAAATAGTGGGGAAAATGAAATGTAGAATAAACCCCAGTAACAATTGTATTATTGTCTGTATGTTATGTGTTGAATATCTCAATATCTTGGTATCTCTCTCTCTGTATGTGTGAGAGAAGCAAGTATATTATATTTTTTATTATATAAGAGATTATTTATATAAGACTATATTATTGTAACAATATGAATCTTTTATACATCTGTATGTATTCAGAGAGCACTTGCTTGTACATAAATACAAAGCATGCATTTTAAGTTTTTCTTTTTTTGTGATTAAGTAACAACAGAGCAGTGTTCAAATCAGTAATGAAAATGAGACAAAAGTCTTCAATTTGACAGGAGTTAAGTCTGAGAGGACATTTAGGAACTATGAGAGAAAAGATGATGAGGTTGGAGGAAATTATTTCATACTCTGAGAACAAGAGGCCTTTAATTCTGAAAAACAGTAGTTTTGAAGTTAATATGAGGAAAATATTTCACACTACATAAACATCACATCTAGAATTCTCTTCTTAAGGGATGCTAAACTTTAAAAGCTTAGTAGGATTTAAAATCTTAAGAATTTATATGAATGCTCTTCCTTCATAAGCCAGCTACTTACTTGAGAATAACAAATAGCCTCTGTAGTCTGTGCTCTAGATTTAGTTGCAGATTCTTTGAAATAGCTTGTGCTATTCACTGTCAAGTATCTGGACTAGGCCTCATAGAAGGGGCAGTTTAATTACTCTGAAAATCAATGATCCTGGATCTTGGCTTCACAAAATACCTAATTTTCTGAGAAATCATAGACATTTAAAATACTGTTTTGGGTAGTTTGTAGGTGGTTATGTATTATATACTTTGACTAAAGACAAAAGAAAATTGAAAATATTTTATAGATTTCTACTGATGCTCTTGGTTATGCTTCTTGAGCAACTGCTCTAATCATATGTCTGTATCATAATAGGTATAGGAATAATCATTCTGGTGATGTTTGAAGATTCTGATGTGTAAGATCTTGTATTCATACAGGAAATTGTTTTGTACCAGTCTCTGAGATCATTGCTGTAGAAGAAACTGAGTTGAACAAGAAACAACGTAACATTGGCAGATGGCAAAAAATGGCAAAGCTACATGCTTTCACAGGTAAGGCACATAACAGTCACTGGATGCTTGTGCTTGTTATTCTGTCAAAGGTAGTTTAAGGCAGACTCAAAAGGAATCATCAAAGTTTTGGGCTTTTTTTTTACAGAAACGTGTTTAAAAAAACTCCATGCCCAAAAAAACAAAACAAAACAAAAAACTCGAACAACAACAACAAACCACCAGAAAATACCCCCCCAAAAAAAAGACCCCCACCAAAATCACAAACTGAAATAAACCCAAGGAAAAGTCAGACAATAAAAATAAACAAAAGAACCCCCACCAAAAATCTGTTGATTTATATTTAAAGCTCTTTATTTGGAAAATTAAACTCTTCCTTTAAGAGCACGTGCTGTGTTTAGTTATTTTTAATGAAGTTCAAACTAATGTCTGAGTGTTCACCTTAGTGCCTTTTTGCTGCTGAATAACTCTACAGCAGGACAGCTGCTTTCTACTTCTTGACTAGAAAATTGAGAGAGGGTGAAAGAATGAGTCCTAAACATTTGGGATTTTTTAAATTAAATTATCCCCAACCATCAGGATGTATGCATGAAAGTTGCTTTGTATTATTGACTGTATTCTTAAAACAAAGTGCCAGAAATAAGTGTCTGGTATGGGAAAAGAGTGGTGATTTCTGTGCTAAAAAGGTATCATGCCAAAATTTTATGTTGTGGAGTATTTTCCTCAACTTTAGTCCTCCAGCAAGAGTGATTGGAGATACTGTATATGAAATGTAAGGTCTTAATGCACAAGAAAACACAATATTTTTTTCTCAAATTTCAGCTTTATAGAATGAATTTCACCCTGTTACATGAGAGTTGATGTCAGTGTGGCTTATCTGCTTAAGGTTGTGGCTTTTTATGTAGATATTGCAGACTTTAATACAGATAATACATAAGCTCAGTGTACTTCTGAACAAGTATGGCTGTCATAAGTTGATGAGAAATGGCTTCTTTAAAAAGAAATCTTTGTTTAGATGTCTGTTTGTAGCGAGTGTTTTCATTTGGACTCTACAAATATGCTGGTCACACTCTGAATGCTTCTGTCATTTGTAAAAGTGTGTAGTGAAGGTTAATTACAGGTCAGTATTTTGGAGATCTTTCTGAAGTGCATTTCTCATTTCACAGAACCATCTCATTATGGTTTTGTTTTGTTTTTAATTTAAATAGTGTATTATGTGAAGAAAGCCCGAAATCACCGCTGGCGGTGCAGTGATGTGACATTTTGGTGTGTTGATGAGCACTTATGTAATCAGTGGATACAGGCGCTGAAGGAATTACTTGAAATGCAGAGTAAGTTTGAATAAGCTATGAACATTTGTAGATTTGTACATCAATCAGTGTTATTTTGATATATCTGCTTTCTTGTACTCTTAAGAGCGACTTATGCTCAAAAATTGAGGGAGCCAAGAGTTGAAGTGTTTCCTTATCACTGCTTTATCTTACATATTCACTAAGTTGTACTGAGTGCTTTAATCAGTCAGGACTGTTGGTGTAATAAAATTTTGCCCAGGTAAAAATTATTTTCACAAATAGAGACACATTGGAAGCTTAGCAGAGGCTTTAAATGACTATAGCTTTGGAAGAAGTAATGGGCAGATGTAAGCTCAGAGATTTAAGGTACTCTTGAGATTTGAGGTCAAGGACTGTAGCAATTGGAAGATTTATGGGTGTGCTTCACCTCTCCAGACTCTTATCATCAACAAAATCTGTCTTATATAGTAAGAGTTCCCATTAATCATTTTTGAGACTCGTGGACATCTACTTCATGGGAGGTTAAAAGTAATTTTGAAGGAGTTATTCCTGAAAGAGATACCTTGATAGATGTCAGTAAGCAGCAGGAGCAGAGTAACTCTATGACAGAAAGGAAGTCAAGGGTGATCATAACGGAGGCAGTGCCTTTGCTGAGCAGAGTCCCACTGATTTTGAGCAAGGATGGGGATAGAAAAAAGTCCAATTTACAGCCCAGGTGAGATAAAGTAATTGGGTCCATCCAGGGAGGCTAGAGTGAAGCATCTGGAGATGGGACTAGGGTTGAGCTCCTTACAGTGTAGGTCTGAGGCCCATCTGAGATACACAAGTACACCTACAGCAGGACTCAAGCAAATACTTAAGGCTTACAGAATAAAAATTAGTATTTAAGAAAAACTGTTCTGAACCGACAATGGAAGTATTCTTAGTGTTTTTGTTTTGTATATGTTACATAAGGTACAGCAGTCTTTTTCAAAAAATGTAATTTGTGCACCCATTCAGTACACCTGTGAAAACTGTGGCCTGAGCAGTCAATTCCATTTGAATGCAATTGTTCATTTTATTGGTAACAAAGTCCTTCAGGAAAGGGAATATATTCTCAGATAGGGTGAATAGTGCTTTGAGTGTACGGCAGATTTACTCAGTCTTATCTAGCTTGGGTGAATTTGTTGTAAAAATGTGCTTATGTAATAAGTCAGATATTTTTTCCTTTTAAACTAAAATCTAGAATGCTATTTGAGGAAGTACAGATGTTAAGTTTTTTGTCTGTTCCATAAAAAAGGAGGTTTTCTAGGTGCAGCAAGCATTACTGTTTTGAATCTCTGTTAATACAGAGGTGTGATAATTGGTTTTTTTGACACTAATAGTGTAAATCCATAACTGTACAAATTTGAGATAGTAATATCAAAGGTGTTTTTGGAAGGGGGAAGAGGTAACACTATAGGTCAAGCACTTGCTGTGCAGCATGTAGTTTTTGAGGCATTCTTAGTGTGACTTGATCACAGAAAGGAAATGGGTTTTAACCATGTTATTAAGGAAAGAAGAAAGATTGAATAAATTTATGTAAAAGTATGTTTATGTATGCTTCACTTATAAGTGGCTTTTCTATTCTGCCCTTTTCATCTTGTATGTATGCCCATAATACTCATGCAATTAGAGTAATTTGTATAGTGGGAAGGTACTGTAAGAATGTGATATAGGGAGTCAGAAGAAATTATTCTGAATTTCATCTGCCGTCTTATTGAAAATTTGTTCAATACTGTTGATATCAGTGTAATAGTGAGAGCAGATGGAGCAGGCCTTTATAGCTCTTTGTTAAAGGGTTACAAGTCTTTTATGCTGTGTTAGCTTTGATGTTAATAGGTTTGGGTTTGTATGGCTTGATGAATTTTTTGGTTTGTGTACAGAAGCAGTATACTATGATTTCCTTACTGCAGAGTCTAGACCAAAGCAGCTGCTTGTGTATATTAATCCCTATGGAGGAAAAAGACAAGGGAAGAGGATTTATGAACAGAAAGTTGCTCCACTCTTCAGTCTGGCTTCTATATCCACTGATGTTGTTAGTGAGTAATGAGTACTTTAATTTCTTAATAAGCACAGTATGAACTCTTGAAAACCTTCCTGAGTAGCTAAAGTTCTTTCTCTTAGTTACCTTTTCTTACTAAGGAAATGAAACAAAGTGGTAGAGACTATTTGCTAATTAAAGCATAGGTAGCCAGATAAATGGCAACCTTCTATCAGCTTCTTGTTTACTGAAATAAAACTTCTGGTGCTCCTGAGCTATTTGAGCTCTTAATAAAAGATGCTGCCTTTCTCATCTTTTTCAGTTTCACTGTTAAAACTAATTATCACTTGCACAATTTTTACTGAAATACTTTTTCGGTATGTACTATATATGTCTCCTTTAATTCTTTCCCTAGCAAAAATCTTTTGAGACACATCTTGTGGTCAGGCTGTTTTATAGTCAGATAGGTAATATGGTTATTAATTAATTTTTATAATTCTATACTATATATGGCTTTATAGTAGTATTTTTAATAATAAATTTTAATGTATTTATTTCTTCATAGTAACTGAACATGCTAACCATGCTAAGGACAACTTATTTGAAGTTAATATTTATAAATATGATGGGTAAGTAACTTTGCTTGCCTTTTTAAAAATTTTTTTAACTCATATGTTATGTAATTGGTCTGTTCTTGTCTCTAATTTAAAATTGTAGCCTTCATTACTAATACATTTATTGCAACAGCTGAAAGTCCTGGGGCATGTTACTTTTTGTAGGAGATCCACATTTAGGAGTATGAATAGAAAAACTAAACCGTTTCAGTAAACTTGTTCAACACTATATTCAAGCATAGCATAACAATGTTTGCGTGAGATTTGTGTTCAAAAGATGAATGTAAGATTAATTGAGCTCAGTTGAGAATTCTGTTATAGCTCAAAAGATACCCAGAAATGCTTTGTTGTCTTGACATACATGAGTTCAGAACACTGCACCAGTAGCATTCAGCCTGTGTGTAAAAAACGTGGACTGTTCAGAAACGTTTCAGGTAGTTCCTCTTGCTGTATCTGACTATTCAGTAGTGGCTACATTGTTTTGCTTTGTTTGCATTTCTTCTGTTTTGAAGTTACTGCTTTAAAAGAAGACCTGACTGAATGGTGATCTTGCATTCCATTATTAAGTCTGCTGTATAAGGAGAATATTTTAATAAAAATGCTAGTAATTTCAGTTTCCAGTGACATGAAACAAGTTACAAGTCTGAAAAAACATGAAAATATATGCAGATACACTTTTAAAATACTGTTGGTATGAGTGTTTATCTTGTGACTGTTGACAGGTAGTTTAAACTGGTAAGTTGCGAAAAGAAAACACATTTGGTCTTTTCAGAGTACTTTTGCTGTAGTACTTTGCTATATACATTGTCTGTGTTGAGTAAGGGCATGATGTTGGAAGCAGTGTTAGTAAGAAATTACGTTCATAGGCTGAGTTCCTAGACTTCAGACTTAAAATTGCTTTCCTTCAAATAAACAATTTTGTTTATACTGTGATTTTTCTTGATTTTTCAGAAGTTCTAGGAAGGGAAACATTGATCCTAGAGAAACCTAGTTAGTTGTTATTTTTCCTTTTTATTTGATTTGTGATTTGAAATAAGTCTACTGATGGTTGGTGAAATTTCAATACGGAGCAGAAAGGGAGGCAAATGAGCCCATGTCCACTCCTAGCAAATTATTTTTTACAGCAAGTGACAGTGACCAATTGTGGTAGTATCTAAAGTGTTTTTGGCAGATTCAAAATCTTGTATTGTAGGATTTTTTTCCTTTGGTGGTTTTTTTTGGTTTTTTTTTTTTTGTGTTGTTGTTTGTTTTGTCTCTCTAACATGCCAAGATGAACAATAGGCCAGAGAACTACATCTTTTTAGAATCTTATGATTCTTCTGTTCCTGGGCTGGGCCTGAATAGCACTTTGCTTGGGATCTAGAGCCTGTCTTTCCAAGTCTTACTTCTGTCCATCATGTACAGCTCTTTTTCTTTGGTCAGCAGTGATGTTAGGAAGGACTTCCTGAATTAAAACTACTTTTTCAATAACATATTATGTGGTCATCTGGAAAATTTAAAAATGGATGAACCACATAAATGTGTATTTCTTCAGGTCTGACTTCCCTCACATACAGTAAAACATTCTTTGGATTCCTGCATCTTATTGATGTTCAGCTCTCCCCATAGACTGGTTCTGATGCATGGCTTTCCCTTCATTCAGTGATGAATTTCTTCATTTCATCTCCAGATTCCCTAGTTGGCAAAGCCATACATGGAATTCTGCAAGTAGATACAGGTTTCTTAATGATAATTGCTTTACTTCTTTTCAGATGTTTTACTTTAGGCGTCTAATTTAAATATCTTATGCATGTTTCCTGTTTGTTCTTCCTATTTTGCCTTATAGGAATTTCTAACACTGAATGTAGTCACCTAATAGCTCAGTGATAGAACAGCTTTTCTTTAAGAACAGTTACTTAAAATACTCATTTGGTTACAATATAACAGAGTTTTGTGCATCACTGTGCAGAATAATTAGAACATGCTGTAATATCATGCAGGTAATAGTCATGTTTGGAAAAAGTGACATGTATCACTGTGGTTTCTTATGCATATGTCTGTTGCACAAGCCTTTGTAAAGTTGTTCCTGGTTGGGTTTTTTTTCCTACTTTTTGAGTTAGTTCACAGAATGGTTGAGATTAAAAGGGATCATAGTTCTTTAAAAACTCACTTGACTTGTGATTTACCTTCTGAAGTCCTCTAGCAGATGTTGTTTGCTGTTGTCATCTATCTAAAAGGTGAAAGGCTTGCCCTCTAGTAAAATAAAGTCCAAGAGTAAGAATCACTCTAAGATGTTTCTTTCAGACATTGTTCACCAGGGGCCTTCACATGTGCAGCATATGCCTGACTTGTACATTGGTCTTCTGATGTTTGCTGTGAATTTGGTTGTGCTGTTATTGCATATGTGAAGTTCTTTATCATATTTACCTTTGATAGGTATAGACATTCGTATAACTGTCCCCTCTGAGCCTGGAGATAGTGTTTGTTGCAGAAGATGATCAGAGGGCTGGAGCACCTCTCCTATGAAGACAGGCTGGGAGAGCTGAGCTTGTTCAGCCTGAAGAAGGGAAAGGCCCCAGGGAGACTTTAGAGCACCTTTCAGTACCTCAAGGGGACTTCAAAGGAGGCTGGAGAGGGACATGTTACAAGGACATGTAACAATAGGACAAGAGGGAATGGTTTTAAACTGAAGAGGGAGGGTTTAGATTAGGTTTAAGGAAGAAATTCTTTGCTGTGAGCGTGGAAAAGCACTGGAACAGACTGCCCAGAGAAGTCATGGATTCCCCATCCCTGGAAGTGTTAAAGGCCAGGCTGGATGGAGCTTTGGGCAAACTAGTACTGAGATGACACTGACACTTGATGACACTTGAACTGGTATGGAAATTATTGTTTCTTTAGCCCATTTTTTTGAGTCTGCAGAGAAAGATAAGGCTAAAATTGAGGAATAGTGTAGTTATGCTATTGGAAGAGAAAAAATTTACAAAAATTGAAAACTAATATCCTTTTACTCCTTCTCTCTCAGTCCCCTAGGTCTTAACTTAGAGTTGGAGAGTTCACATTTTTAAGACTGTCCTCACTATTCATGGAAAAAATGACTGCTTTTGTCAAGCTTTCCATCTGCTGAAAATGAAATAATAACTAAATTTAAATCATCTGTACTTAAAAATTAGATTAATTTGTCTTGTGAAATAAGTGCTCATTCTGCAATATTTGTTGCTGATGGTGTGAAAGAATCTTAGTTTGAGTTGGAAATTATTGCTACAGATAGCAGTACACATTCCTAGACTAGTGCTAGGAACTACATATGTAACTCTGGATTTCTCATGTGTTCCTTTAAAGTGTATTTGCATTAGCTTTTTTAGTTAAAGAATATTTATGCTTTTAGAGTGCAGAGTGCATTTGATTGTTGTTCATAAAATGTATACTGCTATAAATAAGAGTCTTTGCTTCCTAATATTTGCCTGACTGTGGACTCTCTGCTGAGGTTTAGCATATTCAGGATCTGTCTATCTGCTGTATCAGCTCTGACCTGAATTAAATTTATGAAACAAAGTTTTACATCTGGTAACATTTAGAACTGTCTCATTATGTAGATATACATGACTTCTGTCTGTTTGATGGGATCTGAGCACGTTCTAAAGAAGATGCAGGCATGCACTTCTCTGGATTTTGACTTTCATCTACTGTATACTCCTGTTAAATAGTGTAAAATATACTTCTGAATTTGCCTGAAGTGGCAAATATTAACTTTTCTCTTTTTAGTAAAGGTGCCCTGTTTCTATTTTGTGTACTTCAAAAGCTATATGTACAGTCCTGTTCAGTGTTTTATTTGCATAGTGAATTTCCACTAATATTTGTCTGTCTGCACACAGTAGTAGAGGATAAAAATTTTTGCAGATTGCATTCCAACATTTTTTCTTAGTGTTACATATATGTCTAGGTGCATTTTCAGTTTTGTAGCTTGATTTTTTTTTTTTTCTGCTTTTCATTAATTGCCTAGTGGACTGTGGGCTACTGTATCCTGTAAAAATGGAGGAAGAGAATGGAATAATTATTTTTGGTGTGCCCAGTGCATGCCCTAAGTAGAGCACTTGCCATGTTGTTTATTGACTGTTAGTGTGCATTCTAATTTGTGTTTCCTGGCAGTGTTGTTTGTGTTGGTGGGGACGGCATGTTCAGTGAAGTGATGCATGGTCTCATTGGAAGAATGCAGAAGGACTCTGGCATAGACCAAAATAATCCCAAAGCATCGTTAGTCCAGTGCAATATAAGGATTGGCATAATTCCTGCTGGTAAGAAAGGGTTAACTTTCAGTTTAATTTATTCATTCATTCTTAAAACTTTTTCTTATTCGTAACTTCTTGAATTTAGGTCTGAGTGTAAGATCTAAGCAATGATATTCTATCAAGACACCTTACTAAAGCTGTTTGTATCCATATAAATTTATTGATTACATGCAATTTTATTTAGGAAGATTACTTTGTAAGGGAAATAAAATCTTTATGTATAACATCAGAATTTAATTACTTTTTTTTTTTGTGGCTTACTATGTGTTAATATGAGATTAGATGTTGACAATAATGCCTTTCTAAACACATTAAGGAGTGGAATTTACTCAACAGAAATTTACCTGATAGATATTTTTCCAGTTCCAAATCCTCCACTAATTTTGTTAGAACTATGAGAACTTTCCACTGGTCTGGCAAACTCCAAACAAATGCTAAGATTCCTGGACTCTCTTTTTTTTCCTCTATTTGTTCTCACAGCAAGTACAGGGTACCTACAGCTGAAGAACAGTTCTCATTTTCCAGACCAAGCTGCCGTTTCTGCCCCTCATTGGAGGTGCTGCACATTCACAGTTCTCAATGTCAGCCACTTTTTCAGGCAGTCCTCACTGCCATCATTTGAGGCAACTCATTCTTCAAATTGAGGTCTTTCTTGGTATTATTATTGTTATTATTATTGACCATAGGCATTCTTTGGATCAGTCTTGCTGTTTTAAATCTGGTGTCCCAGCTGTTACCTCATCCTGCCCATTTGATCCTCAAAGATTTCTTCAAAAACAGATTAACAAGTTTGCTTTCTCTTACAGGACTGAATTAACTGTTGTAACTCTTTAAGAGAATCAGTAATTTTGAGGTCTCTGTAGGAATACAGATGGACAGTCCAGTATCCTTTCTCTGCTGTCCACTTTTCTTGCCCGATGCTTGAGCTTTGAATTAAAGAACTGGACATGAAATAAACATTGTGAGCTTCTAGTTAGAATTAAAATAAGGGCTTCTGAGAAAATTTAGCAGAGGTTGTGAAAATATACCAAGTGAAGTACGATGTTTGTACTCTGAGGCTATAGGTGACTAATTTATACTCCTTACATCTTAGCGAAAAATATATCCAGACCCAAACGATCTGAGCTGTTGCTTGCAAGAAGCTTAACCTTTTCTGTTTGCAGTATAATAAATGTTTGGTATCTAAAAGTTACAATGTGACTATCTCCTTACGGGTTTTCACCCTCCTACTATACTTAAGTATATTCTGGTTTTATTTATTAAAGTCAATATGTATAATAAACTTCAGAAGAATAGAACTTGAAGTTTTCTTCTCCTCCTTTTTCTTACTTGGGCAAATTTCTTGAACTAAAGGTTTTTGTTTATTTGATTGTTTTCAGAAGATTTTGCCTACTGGTGATTATGTGACCATAAGAAGATACAATTGGTCAACCAGAACCTCAATATTAAGAGATATTTCTTTGTCTTCAGGAAAGATTAACCTTACTTTTTCAATATTTTCATAATGCATTTTTTCCAATTGCACCCAAAAAGTATGATCTTCATTGATATTTTAATTGTTAACATGTATCAAGTCACTTCTCTTACATATTTTAATGTTTTGTTTGTTGTGTTTTGTCCACTGTATCCTTTTGCTGTTTGAATGTATACTGTATGTTCTATTCCTTGAACTGACATGAGGTACTGCCTTGTAATCAGTGCTATAGTTCAAATATTTTCTCCAAGTCATGATTCAAATCTCTCAGAAGTTATTTATAATGATGTGTAAGGAAAGTGGCCTTAAAGTTCTATTAATTGTTTGGAAATAGAGAGCATAATACATATTTTGTTCTGTTTATATGTTGTACACTATTTAAAATTATCCATTACTGTATATATGGAAAGTGCTTATTTACTGAAAAAGGTAGTCAAGTCACTGAATAAATCTTGGCACATCTAGTCATTACAGTGACCTGAAACTGAGTATGAAACAGCTAAAAGCCCCCCTGAAGGCAGTAAGATTTGGGATTTTGTTCTGGTTTGTATTTTTTCAGCCCATGGTGAAGCTGTTCTCTTTTCATCTTTGCTTGAAATAATGGAGTTCTGGCCGTGTATTGACCACAACAGATTCTCTAGTTCTGCCACTAGTGCAAGAAGTCTGGCCAAAACCAAGTGAAATTCTTAAAATCCTTTTTTTTTGTTTTTTAAAAAAAAACTAAACTGATAGTCCTGAAAAACAACAAGTCAAAAGTAATAATTAAATACTAATCATACATCTAATAAAACTTCATCCATTGTGTTCTTTATACTTCTTTGTAACCAATGTTTTTTTAAATATCCTAAGAACTCATTAATAGATATTGAAAACAGAGAGTATCCATACTTTAGAGATGAAGATCTAAAGCTCTGTGTGTCTTCTGGTGCATAGTGGTGGTTTACTCAGTGATGACAGGAGCCTGGGGTAAGGTGACAGTGGATGAGTGTTTTCACCTTTTTTATCACTTAGTTCCTGATATTGAGTTGTGTTAAGAGAAACACGTGGCTGGTTGTGGTTTGTGGTTGTGACTAAACAGTTTCTGTATTTGAGCAAACACTAAATTCAGCAGATAGTCTTTGCTCAGACTGACAATTTAATTGTACAAAGGTTCAGAATTTCAAATGCAGGAGATTTAATGCTAAAACACTCATCTGTATGACTGAGTTTCAATGATAAGATTTATTTCATAGCAAAATTCCATTGTGTAAGTTCTTTTTTTTTGAACGTTAAATACTATTTGTAAATCATGATTCTAACTTTCTGAAGCAAGACCCTTCTTGGCTCTTTTTTTTTTTTCTTGAACAGTTATGTCAGTTTCCCAACAGCCTCTTTCCTTAGTGTATCTTATGGTTGAAAAATATCATTTATTCTTATGCTTTATGGAACATTTCTATGAAATAACTTGTGGTTTTGTTGACATGGATAAAAGACTTCTACTCAAATGGCAGGTTTAACTTCTGAATTTCTCTTAGTTGCAGCCATTCTTCAAATCTGCCAGTAGAAATTGACTGTTTGCCATTGTAAACAGATTTGCTCTTAAGACTACTTAGAGGCTTTAGTGCATCTCTGGAAACCTCTGCTTAGTAATTTCTTCCTCTCAGCCTTAAAAGCTAGTTATTTCTTTCTAGCCTTAAAAGCTCTTTCAGCCATGTGGTCTCACTGCATTCAGACTAATAATATGTCTCCATAGAACTTAAAAACAGAGACTCATTCCTGATAAAGCTTGGACACTGAGGTTACATCCACATGTTTTAGTATTAAGATTGCACCCTCTGGAGTAAGCCAAAGTAATTTTCTGTTCTTATTACACTTGACATAGGAGGACAAAGCTGTCAACTGCTGTTCTTTTTTTAGTTTAAAAGATCTTAATAGATTAAATACTCTTAATGATCTTAGCAGCAGATAGGAAGAAAAAAACCATTTCTCTCTATGTTGTTGTACTGTGTTGTACTGCATTTGTTGCAAAAACCAAGTCTGCAACCCACCATTGGGGGGAAAGTCTAAGCACTTGGGAATATTCAGTAAAGTATACACACAAAGTTAATAACTATAGTGATTTTTGGCATCTAGTGTATCCAGATCACTCTGTGTTCTGGTGGTCAGCTCTGTATTTAGGAGTCAAGGATGCAGTATGATTATAAAAAGACTGTTAATGTATCACTGTAGAAGTTAGGAATGCTAAAGACAGTACAGACTTCCTATATGAATGTAATATAGGAAAAAGATGGAGAATTTATTCACAAACTTACAAAATAGATTCAAGTCAAGTTGTGAAGTGTGACTGGACTCATACCACTGTCATTTAGAGTGTAAATATTATCTTAAAAATGTGTTAAAGCATAGCAATAAAAGCTATCTTTCTTCTTTAATTACTCAAAGTGATCTGTTTTCAGCCTTCTCAGCTACAATGCTTGTAATATTTAATGATCTTTGCCATTTAGTTAGCATCTCATTTCAAAGTTCAGTATATCCATTTTGAAATCTGAAGTGCATGTTTTATGTTCCTCCATTAGTATTTTAAATCCATTAAACTTCTTGAAATGACAGTCTTAGGGCTAAATACTGCATTTAATATAGTGAGCCTGCCATGGAGACAAGTAAGTCAATATTACTTATTCCTGTGATGTTAATTTCATCTTTAAAATCTGTCATTATTAGATGAATCTATTTTTGTTGTCCTATGTTACTGAACTTATGCTGAAATAATCATCTACCAAAAAAATCCTACACCAAAGTCTTTCTGGACTGTTTCTCTTTAAGCCAGTCTGTTGTTCTGTACATGTTAAACTTGACTTCTTGGTTTCTATGTGCAGAAAGGAAGAAGTATAAAACTTTGAGTAGGTACGTGGGTGTAAGCCCAGACCCTTTATCTCTCCCTGTAGCAGTAGCTTCTTCCCTTACTTTTGAATGTGCCAGCTCCTTCTCATTTAAAAATTGCTTCTCAAAAAAATAGTTTTGTAGAATTTTTCAAAATATTAAATGCTGTTTGATCCAAAAGCATGCAGTTACTCTGTCATTAGGGCAGCTTACCTGACATTTCGTCTGTGCAATGACTGCACAGATTATGGATTCACAAAAACTCTGCACAAATATGAGACTCACACTGAAGTTGCTATTCTACCTGTTTTTACTGCAAATACTGTTCTTATACTAATTTGTCTGAGGATTCTGTGGGTGCCGTGGGAGCACCTGCCTCTGTCAAGAGTACCTCACATGGAGCAATGCTCATGAGCTCTAAAAGTATTTCTATTTCTTTATTAAATTCACTGTTTTCCATAGGATCAACATCTAGCTGACTTGCTTCTGCCACCTGCTTAGGTAGTACTTCAGTTGTTTGTAATTTGTATAGTTTTCCATCAATAAAAGCACAAAAATAAATATTTGTAGACTACACCATCTATGTGTTTTTGTTTCAGAAACCTTAGTTGTAAGTTAGTAGTCTAATCATGATTCAGATTATTAAGTCTAGCACTTTGACTGTCTGTTGTTGGTCCACCAATCAATGGCATGAACTCTTCCATACAACGAGCAAATTATCTAATTTTGCTTAACCACTTCGGCAATTCTATTACCAATTTAAATTTGTAAGGTGTTGTCTGAGTGTACCTGTCTGCATGACTTGTCTACTCACAAATATCTAGCAATGTTCACATGCAAAGGGGAAATCTGGTGATTTAGCTGTACTACATTCTGTGTAATGCAGTCCCTCACTTTGCTTTCTTTAATTTTGCTTTAGCAAAACTTACTTATGCAGAGTCCGTGCTCTTTCACACTTAAATATCTTGATCACTCTTCCTTGTAATTGTTTAATTAAAAGGAAGGATTTCCTTAATTTTTATATCATTAAATATATTTATGTAAAAGATTGCATTTTTCATACTTGCAGAGGAAAAGAACACAGAAGAACTTGCCGGTATAACAGCTATGTGGTTGCAGGATAAATAAAAAACAGACTTTGGGGAAAATGAGTGATATATGGTAAAGATTCAAAGTAATTATACCTATTTTAACAAAGATAAATTGTTGTGCCTTCCAGATATTTCATGTTTTCAGTGAGTTTTTAATATCAAAGTATCTGGGATGCAAGATTTCTTTAGTTGGGAGAATTCAGACATCACGGTATGGTGGTGTGGTGCCACCATCATTGAAATATACTGGCCTTATGCAAGATGATTGTAGTACTGGAGTAGGAGTTGGAGGACAAGCAGAGCAATCTGCAGCAATGATGGTTGGTGGCATTTTAGATAAAGGAATTCATCTCCTTAGGGTCAGTTTCAGTTTGAAACTGACACTCAAATTTTCATGCTTATGTTTGGTGCCTGCAAGTGAGATGAGCATCTAAACTTCTATTGTAGCAGAGGCATCTGGTCAAAAGGATCAGCAGAGCCTCTTGATCTTGTGTTGTGTCTGCTTGTCACATGCAGGTGTTTTGCTTCCTAAGGCCCTTCCACTGAGGCCTGTGAGTACCCTGACTCAGGCTGCCATCAGCTATTCATGATGAGATGTCCTTGACCAGAAGAGAAGCTTTGACTGCAGTGTAACATGCACACCTCTAGCTGTGTGTGTCGTAATCTGGAGCTTAATCATTGGTTTGCATGCTGATTTTCTTCTCTACTAGCAAAACAATGCAATAGTTAGTTTCTATACTGAGTATGTTTCTGTCTTTTTTTTAAAAAAAGTTAGCAAGCAGTCCAACTGCTTTCTTCACATTTGCATGTAGTTCTCTGGAACACATAAAAACCTCTTTCATATGCCTTCACTCCGACTGTTGCCCTTAAAAATCCCCCAAGAAAATCTGGCAGAGTATGTATATAATTTTTCTGCTGGTTTAGCCAGAGTGTACAATAGCCACCACTTAACATTAGTCAAGGATCATGCTCTATGGGGAGTTTCTTGCCTGAACTGAGTGCTCTGGCAATCCTAAGATATTAATCATCGGACATTATTCAAGCTGTATTTACATTCTAATCCTGCTTTTCCTATTAGACTTGTTCTGATGAAATAACTCAGATTTTGGTGGGCTTGTGTGTGCATCTGTTCAAAGTGCTGTTTCAGCAGTTGTAGATTCTACAGCTAGTGAAGATCCACGTGAAAGTATAGAGGTCTTGTTTGATGAAGTATTCCAACCCTTAGTCATCGTGAACGTTTTTGTGACCTTTAAACAGGTACTGTTGTGTCTATGCTTGGTGTGCTGTTATGACAAGTTACATTCTCTTTTCATGTGTGTGAGGAATGGCACAGTAGTTACATCCATGTAAATCCACCGGTTTCGTTGCTCCAGATTACCAGCTCCAAGAGGAAAAAAACCAACAGTGTTTTACTGTTGGTATGCTCCCTAGTCTCCCATTTTAGAATCTCAGAATTAATTTCAGACTTCAGTTTTCATTTTAGCCCTTCCTTGCTAGTTAACGAATAGAAATGAAAATAACTTCTGTGTAATTGCCAAACAAATGAATCAGCTTTTAATTGAATATAGAAGATCATAGGGTGATGAACGTCCGATGTTGAAATGTATGTAGCTTGCATGAATTCCCCTCTTCTCCTCCCATCTGTAGTGTAAAAAATACTTGAAATCTCTGTTTACATCAAGACAAATGTAACTGAGGTAATTCTAGGAGCAGAATGCACACAAATCTGGAAGAAATGAAAAATGTTGGATACGGTGTTAGGCTTGTACATTCAGCAGTAGAAGTTTAGGTCAGATCTCTCAGTGATTGTTTTTCTGTTCAAAAGTAGTCAGAATTTTGTGTTCATGAGCATAGGAGGCAATATGAAACTTAACAGTAAAGCATAGCTTCAGCTTCAGAAGTCTACTTAATATTTTCTGCTATAGAACTTTAAATGTGACATGAGATCATCATCTGTGTACCTCATCTGTTGTGACAGTGAGGAAAATTGAAGTCCTCTATCCTGCAATGGCAATACACCTGTAATGGTACTCTGATGCCTTCTTGAACCCCAACCTTGTAATGAGAGGTCTATTTAGTCACACTGTTTCTTTTGTTCTGCAGTTCTGTTATATTCTCTTTAACTGGCTCCTGGAGCTGCTACTTCGAGCTGCTGCTTGTTCAGATCTGCTTGTGGCAGATTTCTGCATAGTGTTTACTCGGTAGAAGCTTCTGTCCTACCGTTCACAGGCAGGGGAAGTGCTGTCAATTTTCTGAAAAGGAAAGGATTTTCTTTGCTCCTACTCTTAACGGCTAACGCTCTGACTACTTCCAAAGTGGAAAAGAACTATAAATGGGTTTTAAATAATGGTTGCTCTTTTCTCCATTTTTGTTTGCTATTTCAATTTGATAAGGCCTCAGAAATCAAATACGCTGTATTTGGTTTGCTCTTCCACCTAATGTATTGGTAGGAAATCTGAGAACATGTATGTGGACAAAGTTTATCTTTTCAGATATCTATCCTTGACTTTGAAAGAATTCAGTTTCATGTAAGGGATGTTAGGTGCTGCAACAAATACACTGCTGTATGTCTGGATCTGAGTTGCAAGTTCCCTGCTGCAGAGCAGAAACCAGATCCCTGTGTTAGGCTCTTATTTTCTATAGGGAACAGGGAGAATTGTCCATTTCTAAACAGCATGTAGGTGAAACCTAAAGCTTCCCCCTTTCTTCTTGTAGGTGTTTTGCATCAAGACTGTAAAGGTACATCTCTATCCATTTTGTTACCCTATCTAGAAACTAATTCCTGAAAGCAAGTATTTTTACTAATTTTCAAATAATAGAGCAGAAGTTTCTATAAGATGACATCCTGGAATTTAGATCAATACCACAGAAAACAGCAGACCAATCAATTTCTCTTCTTTTCATGAGATCTCAATGAGCAAGAAGTCCTAAACAGGAGAATCAATGTAAAAGCTATAATGTAATCATGAAATTTTCCATGTAAATTAACTTACTTCCCTTCACTAACTACTATGTATTTATTGCTTATATTGGAAAATATTTATACCTTGTATGGAGAGCAATACCCTGTATTCATAGGGAGAGGGGGAATGTTACAGTTTAAATAATAATACAGTATCCCTGTATTTACTTTGTTCCATAAAATAGAAAGGAGCAAACCAAAGGAACGTAATGCTTTTATTTGGAGGACTGTGCCAATAATACTTGTTTTGCAAAGATACAAAATTATGCCTAGTTTTTTATTTTTCAGGATCAACAGATTGCATATGCTATTCAACTGTTGGCATTTCTGATCCAGTAACTTCAGCTCTTCATATTATTGTAGGTGGGTGGTCACAGTAAGCTGTTTTGGTGCAAAAACAATGGAAATAGCCCAAAATACTATTTTCATTTAGTTCTTTCTTTATGTCTGTGAAATATAATTTGAACACAATGGCTGAGTTAAAATACAAAGTTTTTTTCTGAGATTTAACTCTCTGATTTGGAATACAGGAAGTTAAAAACTAATTGCTTTTTCTACAGTATTTCATTGTTTTCAAGGGATGATAATATTGTGAAAATGTGATAAAGTTTTCATGAATTCTGTCATTCTTTTAAAAATAGTAAAATGCAGTCAGCAGCATCAGTTGTTGGACTATCTCTATACATATGTATATCTATCTTAGACAAAGCATTAAGAGATGCATGTACACTTGAATAGTAGTATTTTGTGCAAGTTGTCCACTTGTCCTGCGTAATTCAATATTCCCTTGCCAAGTTAGAGTTACAATACCTTCTGGTATCATTACTGAGTATCTTAACAGCTGCAATTTTTGGTTCTGGTGTTGCAAAGATTTACACATGTGCTTCTCTTACTAAGCTATGGTTAAGTCTGTTCAGCATCTTGGAGTTAAGACCTTTGGACTGTGATTGGAAAGATGTGGCTTTACTACATCATAGTATTTTAGCTGTGTTATTAAGTCCCAGAATCACAGAATGGGTCAGGTTGGAAGGGACCACAGTGAATCATTTGGTCCAACCTCCCTGTGAAACAGAAAAAACCCCAAACACCAAATTAGCAAACAAAGCAAAAAAACTCATCCCCACAACTCCCACCATCACTCCAAAGCTTGCATGAGGAGGACATCAGAGAAGGGGTGTACTCTTTGTTCTTAGGGATTTCCAGGACTTGACTGGACAAGCCCTGAGTAACCTGATCTGACCTCATAGCTGAACCTGGTTTGAGTGGAAGGTTTGATGAGAAACCTCCAAAGGCTCCTTCCAGCTTCAGTTATCCTCTGATAGTATGACATAGAGGTCTAAGTAGTACCCAGGAGATGCTGCATTGGTCTGCTTAGGGAAAGGGACTGTCAAGCACTGACACAGGGTGCCCAGGGAAGTGGTTGATTCACCATCCCTGGAGATATTTAGAAGCTGTGTAGATGTGGCTTGTAGGGACGTGGTTTAATAGTGGCCTTGGCAGAGCTGGATTAACTTTGATGATCCCAAAGGCCTTTTCCAATCTAAATAGTTCCTCAACTCTATCCCCTCCTACTGCTACAGGGTAAAGGAGTTTCAATTCTTCCTTATACATTTTTAGCATGCTGAGCCTTTTCTTCTCACTTAGTGTTTAACGATTTTAAAGTATGAGATTAAATTACTATTAAAAATTATATTTCCTTTTCTTCACGTGTAAGAAGTATATGCATTTATGACATATGTAGACATAAATGCAATATGTTTTTTTTATTTTTTAGTTACTTTGCAGTGTTAAAGTTACTATCATTCTTGCAGCTGCAAACAAAATAAGGCTTGACAGACCCTTGCACTTCTAATCTTCGTAGGTGACTGTCAGCCTCTGGATGTCTCTTCTGTACATCACAACAACACACTTTTGAAATACTCTGTGTCATTGCTGGGTTATGGTTTTTATGGAGATATATTAAAAGACAGTGAGAAGAAGCGGTGGATGGGTCCAATGAGATATGACTACTCAGGTAATTTTCTTTAATTACTACATTCTTTTGTCAGCATGTAGACATATTGGAACAGTTGGTTTACACTTTCTAAACCTTCTTTGAAGCTTGTAAACATCAGAAACAGACTGAACCTGATTTTATACTCCTTGTAGCATCCAGTATATTGGATTACATTATGTAAAGCTCTGTAACTTTGGGGTTAACATTGAGAGTGGGCTCAATAAAGTTGTTTTAAGTATGTGCCACCTATTGAAAATGGCCTAAAAAGTAATAATTTCTCTGTCCTAACCATTTTGACTTTGTTTTTAGTCACTTCAAGAGAGATAGGCACTCCTTTGTCTTGAACATTCAGCTGATGGAATGAATTGTTAATTTTGCTGTTATTCTAGCACTCATTGAGTGATTTAATCTTGTTACCTAATACTTGGATAAATCCTATGCTAGTGGAAATTATCTTTTGCCTTGTTTGATTTCTCTTGTGTTAGGGTAAGAAGATGCATGAGGAGAATTTTAGTACAGCAGGCCAATTTTAAGATTCAGCAGTGATATGTAACTATATTTAGCAGTGATATATAACTAAATTTTTTAGGTGTTTTTGAAAGCTGTCAAGTGAAATAATAGCACTTCTGACAAATGTTAAAACATTGTAGTGGTGCTGTGGTATTTTCTTGTTTCTTACAGTCTAAAACATCGTAAGAAAAAGTTTTGAGCTTGAGGAGGGCTACTATTGTTTTGCAGTCCTTAGAGAAGGAAGCAGAGGAAAAATCAAGGACTGTATGCATAGAAGTTTGCCATGTGGATTTATAATGACTTAATGCTGCATAATGCCTTTTTTATAGGCTTCAAGACTTTTCTTTCTCATCATTATTATGAAGGAACAATTGCTTATCAACCAACAAAACACACACATGGATCTCCACGAGATAAAGGGAGCTGCAGAACAGGGTAGGCAAATGTTTATCTCTGGATATTTGGTGTGAACTATTTATAAAGGCCTGTACATAAATAGAGGTTACAGAACTGTTGGTTTTAATATGAAAACACTTGCTCTAAAAGAGATAAGCTTGTAAAAACAATTATTGACTCATTAAAAAGAGCACCTCATTTTATCAGGTCATTAAACAAAAATCTAATAAAATTTTGTTAGCTGGTTCTCCTCCTCCCTCAATTTTATGTGAAGCAAAATACAACAACACAGGGCCCAGTGACAAGATGCTGAGGATATTATGCTGTGTTACTACTAAGAAATCAAAGATCTGGATGCTTTGTAGCTTCTACAAATGGAAACAGTAATTCAGAAATTTTCAAGTGTTCACATTGTAGCTGCATCTAGGAATTTTAGTAGTTGTTTTAGTGCTGTAACAACAGCTGGTGTGGCTTGTCCTGAGGACAAGTCCTCTCAGGAATCAGCCGGAATCAGCCTGCAGGGCTGAGATGATTCCTGCCACATGAGGATTTTCAGTGCTGTGGTGCATATTGTGATGGGGAAAGATCTTGTAATGAGTGGGTAAAATGAAAAAGTTGAAATGAATAGTAGTAGAGGTCTTTCAGGAATTGAATTGTATTTTTGTTTTCAGATGTAACATTTGCAAGAAAAGTGAGAAACAGCTGGCAGAACAGAACAAGGATCATGGATTAAAGCATGAAGGTAATTTGTCAAAAAGAGTATAATGTGATCATATTACACAAATTATTCTTTTTCCAAAGATATCAGTTCAAGTGTACATGTATTTTGGTTTTTTAAACATTCTGAGTTACTTCACAATCCATTGTTTCTTTGAGTTTATAGAAAACATGTGTTAAGTGTCATTGCCACCCTGTACTCTGGTGAGGCCACGCCTTGAATCCTATGTTCAGTTTTGGGCCCCTCACTTTAAGAAGGACATTGAGGTGCTGAAACACTTCCAGAGAAGGGCAGTGGAGCTGGTGAAGGTTCTGGAGCACAAGTCCTGTAAGGAGCAGCTGAGGGAGCTGGGGATGTTTAGCCTGGAGATGAAGAGGCTCAGCGGAGACCTCATCATGTTCTACAGCTGCCTGAAAGGAGGCTGTAGTCTTGTGGAGTTCTCTCTCTTCTTCCAAATTATGAGAAAATTACCTCAAATTATGCTAGGGGAGGCTTAGTTTGGATATTAGGGAAAATCTCTTCTGGAAGGGGTAGTCAATCATTGGAAAAGGCTGACCATGGAAGTACTATCCTGGAAGGCTTCAGTATCACATGGATGTGATACTTGGGCAGATGTAGTTTAGTGGTGCTAAATTGACATTTAGACTCTGATTTTAGAGGTCTTGTCCAAACAAAATGTTCTATGATACTATGATTCTAAGTGTGTGAAAAGCGGGTTAGGTGTCTCCTCCACCGAAACCTCGGATATCCTGATGAAATTATACTAATTACTTGTATATTTCAGTGTGTTTAGTTTCTTTCCTTTAGGAAAAGTAATATTCTGTGAGCTAGGACTCTGGGTTTTTGTGAGAAGGAATGAATGGATAAACTCTAGGGTATCATAGAAGGAAGCAGTTCCTTAAGATAACTTTTAGAATAGTTCAGGATTAAAAACTTGTGTTTGTTAGCACAAATGGCACCCTACTATGAGGCTGTGAACTTGGACAACTGGTAGCTGATCTAGTGGACTTTAATATTTCTGTACAGCATCTCACCAATACTAACTATAAATGATACATGAGATTTCTGTCCTCTTTCTCTAGTTATGCTATTCTTATTCTCTGTTTTATCCCCACTGTAACCCATGCACACTTGTGTGATTTTTTTTTTCCCTAATGAGCATAACTTTTCTTTCCTCTCATTTAAACAACCATTAATGAATTCTGTTCAGTCATTCCCCTAGTTGTATCTCTTTATGTCTGGCTACTACATCCTAATGAGAGGGAGTACTGATACTGCTACACTTGTGGCCTTGCTAGAGAAAGATAGGTAGATTCACTTGAGTTTTGCCTCCAGCTTTGGTTCATCACCTTGGATAAACCCCTCTTAAAAAGCAGGCAGGCTTCTTGTGGATGTTTCTTTCTGCCTTTACTTTGTTTTTATTTCTTCTTGTAGAGCCCAGTGCATACAATTGTAATTTTCTTGACAGTCATCTGGTTCTTATGACATAGATTATCTCAGAGTTACTGGTTTTTTGCCATGTGACTGTGCCAGGTTCTAGGCATTTGTTAGCAAAAACATCATCATACCATGGAGATTCACTGATAGCATAAAGATTTCTGTGCAACTTGAATTCCTGTTACGTGTTTAGTGCTTTCATCCTAGCTGCTGCTTTTTTATCTTTGATACAGTCAAGAGACGGTCAAATCAGAATATTTCTTAGGTTTTTTCAATCCATGCCCAGATTCAGCTAAAGACATTTTTTATAGAGTATAAATAATGCGTATAAATAATAATATAAATATGACAGCAGGTTTTTTGGTAAGAAATAATTTTGTCTTTTTGAGAAATGATTGTAGTTAGAAATTGCCAATCTTTTTTCTTTTGTTTGTCAGGGGTCTTAGCATTTTTTCATGTTTGTGTGTTTTGTTTGGTTTTTTGATTGGTTGGTTGGTTTGTCTTTTAAATCTGCCTTTTTGTTACCTTTCATTCAGCAAAGGAGCTACTAGAAAACTACAGGTTAGTTAGCAATCAAGACAGTTTTAGCCAACGTTGCAGATGGCATTAAGCAGCTGATTATGTAGGATATTGTTTACTTTATTCCATTCTGCTTCTGGTAGCTGGCTTTCTTTGCAGTCCAGTCTCTTACCCATGCTGTACTGGTAAGGAAACAATACAATCAGCTACTTTTGATTCACAATAGAAAGGATTTTAAATCTCCACTTCAGATAAGATTTTTTCACTCAGCAGGGTGTCTTGACTGACTCTTTCATTGTGCCCACTAGGTTTGTGTATAATTCAGGTAAGTTTAGAAGGATGCTTGATTGGTTGTTGCTGAATGCATTTCTTTGTATTGTGCAGGAGTCTCTGTGCATGTGCTGAGGAAATGTTGAGTGTTAGTACTTTATGCTGATTTCAGCAGCTTGCAGTGTGTGTACACAATGGCCCTCATTGAAGTGAGTGCCACTTATGTGCTCCCTACTTAGGACTGCCCTACTGTGGGGTATTTCGAGCAAATAATTTGTACTGTTACAGTGATACACACTGCAAAATGCTTATGAAAACAGTTGTTCATTTAAAATGTATTTGATACCTTGACTTTGTACTTTCTTTGAACAGTGAATGTGTTCCTTGGGTAACATGCTGAGATTTATACCAGATGAAAACCATCTATTACAGTAATATAAATAAGCATTTTACCTTAAGTAATTTGAGACTTATTTGCTACAGTGAACATACTTAAATTGTTAATACATATCTAGACACACGGATGACTAAATTACTAATACTTCTCAGAAAAACAGCAAAAGGATTTATCAGTAAAGGGAGATGTTTCCATTTTGTTGTTTGTGTATCAGAAAATGCCTGTTGTTTCCAGTTCCAGCAGTTTATGTTCTGTTCAGTTACCTTCATCTCGGAGCAGGGTCTTGTCATTTGCCTGCAGCCTGAACAGTCATTCTGTAGTCTGACATTTAGGTCTGTCTCATCTCTTTTAAGATGCACATTTTGAATCTGATTTAAATTACTTTTTTTCGGTAATGCCATGTTTGAAAGCAACATAAAAAGATCAGCAGTAAAGCAAGCAATACTAAAAAGCACTGTGGCAAATGAAGCAAAAATGTTGAATTTAAAAGCTGCATTTTTTTTTGCTGTTTCTGATTTGTTTCTCAGGAGATAGAGGGGATAATCTAGATGGAAAAAATTATAATAAAGTTTTATGTTTTCTTTAAGTCTTTTATCACATTTTAAGCTTACATGTTTTTTCCTGGAAAACTGTTTTTCTTGGTTCTATTACTAGAGAGTGGATAGTAAGAAGTTTCAATGAATTCCAGGAAACAAGAGAAGTTCAAAGAGTGAAGAACAGCTCCAAAATACTTTGGAAACAATTTTTTTCCTTTTTATTTTTTCTGATGGATAGAGCTTGGAACATGTAGATTCAAAATGAATGCATCATAGACTTCAGGTTCAAAGTAACCTAGACAATTTTAATACTGATTCTCTAAATGTGAAGTTCCTAGAACTGAGGCAGTAAGGAATATCAGAATTTCAGGATATGAAATACATAGCATAAACATTGTCTGTAATCCCATCAGAAAAGCACCTTGAAAATCACTGTAAGCTAACCAAAATGTGGGGAAATGAATAATGGATGTTCAAGTCCATACCAGTTAATATTCCTCAAAATCTCTACCTTGTTTACGTAAACAAACATAAGCATTTTTTTGTTTCCTAATGGCACTTCACTCTTAGATAGACACTTCAGTCTTAGAACAACATATATGTCCATTTTTAATTCTGCAGTCATTACTTCTGTGGAATTGTGCATTTGAAATGAGTCCACTTATATTGGTAGCAGGAAAAAAGTGCTATGGCTTGCTTTTTGGCTTTTTCTTATTGTGATAAGGAAGACAATTATGAAAAAAAAAGGCATTTTTCATGTACTTTTATCCATATTCAAGAAAATACAGTTTAGGCAACAATTCTACATTGCCTGCCTATGGTTCTTTGTTCTAGAAGATTCCTCTGCTTCCTGGTAGTATCAATGCCAGCACACATTTAAACTCAGTCTAAATGTAATATCCAACAGAGTTTCAAGGTATTGAAAAGTGGCTTTGTGTTGTTTTCCAGAAATCTTTGAAGATTTGCACACAGGAACATTTAACTCTGTTAAGAGTTCTAATCTTGGGACATCTGGGGCCAGAGTGGAAGCAGACTCCTGATATGCTGCCTGCTGGTCCTTGCTGCACCCTGAGTCATCCATTCCCTTTCACTTTTTAAAACATTAAGTTGCTGCATTGAGGCAGAAGAGGAATATTGCTTTAGTAACCAAATACTAAACTACAGTCTTTGCATTATTGTTTATTTAAGATTAACAAGTTGAAGAGCAAAAATAGAATTTAAAAAAGTTAAACCCTCTGAACTTTCACACTGCAAGAGTTGTAACTTGCCTCTGTCTTCTCCCTTCCTATGGCTTTGCAGGTTTACCCAAATAGCACTGGTCCTGAATTTGACATGCATATGCCAGAACAGGCAGCAGTTATGGGAGATAGTCACAGTCTGAAAGGAGAAAGCAACTTTCTTTGGTAGTGTATGAAAAACAGATACTTAAAAACATAATTTTTAAATGTAGTTTATTTTAGATATTTATTGACAGTATATGAATGTGCCCAGGGAAGACTTTTAAGTTGCCATTGATTTCTTTTTAGTGTTCTTGTGAGTAGCTCAAATGATTACCTATGTCCATGTCTTTATTGATGTGTTTCAGAAGGTGAAGAAGAATGGAAGGTTATAAAAGGGAAATTTCTAGCCATCAATGCAGTAACTATGAGCTGTGCCTGTCCACGAAGTCCCAAAGGTCTTTCACCAGCAGCTCATTTGGCAGATGGTTCAGCAGACCTCATTCTAGTTCGGAAATGCTCCAGATTTGATTTTCTACGGTATCTTGTCAGACACACAAACCAAGATGATCAGGTGTGTATTCCTTTTGACAGTGAATTATACAGAGTCCATCAAAGGTGTAAATATTGGTATTCTTATAGGACAGAAATAATATCTATAAATCAAGTTTGCTTGGTTTTTTTTAAATTTATACATTTTGGGTGATGCAATCTCAGCATGTGTACCGTGGGAAAAAAAAAAAGGCAGCTCAAAGCATTTTACCAAAGTCAACTCCTTGGCTATAGCATTCTAACAAAGTTCCATTTTTGCCAACTGAATTTAGTTTTGTAACGTTTTCCATGTATTTGCTGTTTGAACAATATTTAAAGTTATTTTATCACAACTGTGCCCTCATATAGTTGTCATGAAAAACTGCTCACAGCATGAAAAACTACTCACAACATGAATAGCTGAGGTAGATTTGATGAAGAATAATAAATCACTTTTGTGTACTATATAAAAACATGATTTAGAAGAAAGTTACCAGAACTGCAATTTGATTGTAAACTGGAGACTTTTAGTATTTTACTACATATAAGTGACCAGGATATGAGCTTTATGCACTCAGTGTCAAAATTATTTCTTGCGTGTATTGTAGCTGTCAGTGGGAAGATTCATCACTGCTTTGGCTCGTAGTATTTCTTTAAACATAGCTATGACTGTGACTACACTTATTTAATATTTGTCACAACCTGATATTATTAACATCTTCTGGAAATTATCTGAACAATGAACTCATGTCATATCTAGTGCATGAAAGCAATAACAGATCTCGCATGTTTATGATGCTAGTCTTCTTCCACTGTGAAAAAATTAGTATAAATTCTTTTTCCTCTATTTCAGCATTTTGAATGTGTTCATATTCGTCCTTCCCACTGTTCTCAGTCTCCTCCTCTTCCCTTCACTCCTTCTCACTCACTGTTCCCTTGATATTTTCAATCATTTGAAGCCATCCCTGGCTACCTTGGCTGTAACACTTATCAAGGGACAACATTCTGCTTAGGCTTGAGATGTGAGAGCTCAGGTGCTCTCTGCATAGACACAGGTGTGGCAATGCAGCCATGGATACCAGCATTTGCATCTGAGCAGTTTGGTCCAGGACACTGTTTAGTGGGGACCCTTGGGTCCAGGAGCCACTGCTTCTGAGTTTGATGACTTATAGTTCATTTATGGTTAAAAGCTGAGGGGACTTAAGACCTAGGAAGTCTCTCCATCTCTGCTTTTTCTGGTTGTCATTATGGTAATTTCCTTTCCAATGCTTTCCATTTCTCTCTGGGATATGCTGGTTTTGCAGTGGAGATTAAAGGCAGGGTTGTTCATATGTCCTTAGCTCGGGTTAATGTCCACCATAAAAACCCTTCTTGAAAACTTAAAGAAATGTGAAAAAAAAAAAAAAAAAGGAAGAAAAGACTGACTGTAGGTCAGTACAGACTGATTTGTGAGTAAACCTTCTTCACATTTGCTTCCCTACCATCCCCTTCCCATAGATACACACAAACATACTCCATGGACTTTGCTAAATGACCTGTCTCTATTTGATACAGCTTCTTGAATAGTTAGCTCTGTATCTGTTAAGTTACTTTCAGGGCAAATGAGGGTATGATCTAATTTATTTTTTGGAATGTAATAATATTGCCCTCTATTCTTAACTTTCATGTGGTTTGATCACAGGCTGAGGGAAGGCTTGGAGAGGTATGAGGCTCCTACTGACATGGAATTCTTGTCTTCAGGGCATTGTTCCAAGTGCAAAAGCAGAAGACTTTCAGAAAAGCCTGTGTGTCTTAAGGACTGTACTTGATCTGGTCCTAAGGATGATGCAAAGATACCATCCAAACCTTTTTGACTTTGTGTTGCAATCCGGTCTAAGCACAGAATAGCAAAGAAAACTAAGTCTCTGAATAAAAGGGATTGAATCCAGGAAGGTTCAAAATACACTGCAAAACTTTGATTAAAACCAAATGAGGTTAGATGTTGATACCAAAAAAGTGATATATTTTATTTAATAGTAAAAGAGGCAAAAAAAAAAAAAAATGAGAAAGAAAAGAAATTAAAAAAGGAGAACGGCAGTCACACAAGCAAGAGTGACAGAGATGGATAAACCATGTGCAATGCTCTGGTCTGGGGGCCCCTTTGATGGGCCATGACACCCCCTCTGCTGTCCCTCCTGTGGATGTCCCTTGGATGAGCCTTTCCCAGTGTGAAGGGCTTCTCTGCACAGCGGAGGGTGGGCACTCACTGCTTCTGACCAGAGGCTTTTTCAGCACACACCCAGATCCTCTCCTCCTCCCCCTCTGATGGTCTGTTTGAGCCTGGCAGCTGATAGCCCCGGGGCTGTGCTCTCCACCCCAAGATGCTGGGCATAATCCTCCTGTGAATGTATTCTCCTCCTCCAGCCCAGACCTGAATCACTTTATCTTATCTCCATCCCCTTGAGTCCAGGGCGTCAGGTAGAAGGTAGATTCAGGGTGGGATGGTCTTCCATGCAGCTTTTTTTAAACAATTTTGCTATAATAGGCAAAATAGGTCACTATGCAGTGACCATTGAGAAGTAAGGTTTCATTTTGGCTTTATTGTTTTCGACTTGTGCAGTTTTTCAAAAACAAATATCACTTTATACTTCAGGTATAGAAAATTGGAGTGGACAGACTTTTCTTGAGTACAAAATGCTGCATGCTGAGTTACTTTACACATCAAATGTATTTGATGGCTTGGTTTTTTGTTTTTTTTTTTTTGGTTTTTTGTAGTTTGACTTTCCATTTGTAGACGTTTATCGGGTGAAGCGTTTCCAATTTACATCAAAGCTTTCAGAAGACAATGAAAGTAATGTCATGGACATAGGAAAGAAACGTTTTGGCCAGTTCTGCCGAGATCATCCAGCCTGTTGCTGTAATATTGTTAATAGCACCTGGAATTGTGATGGAGAAACTCTGGATAGTTCAGCAATTGAAGTGAGGTAAGTTTCAATTTTCTGTCTGTATAGCAGAACACATTAAATCCTCTCGTTGCTTTTAAAGATGCTTATAAAGACACCCAAAAAAGATCCCTGTCCATAACAAATTTGAGTCTTTTGATAACAAACTTTTGTCACCATTTTGAGTACTTTCCAGAGAACACTGCAACCATGTATGTTGTAAATGATCACTCTGAGTGAGATGGATGGCCTTATCTTTGAAGTCATACTTGCTTCTTAGGAACTGGTATTATGTATTTAAAGTCCTGAAAGTGAAGATGGTGTTGGAAGGATTCTTCTTAAACGTGTGGAATGCCTCATTACTCTGAGCAGTAGTTTTCCCTATTTAGCTTAAGTAAAGATTCTTGTCTTACAGAAATACTGAGTATGTCCCATACTTTGTGTTTTTTTGCATACAGCACAGATTCTTATGTTAAATTTTCACATATGGAGAAAGAATTTTGCAGTTGTGCAAATAAATTAGAAAAGAAGTTTGTGAAATTTGAAAGGGTTTTTGTTGTTTTGGTTTTTTTTGTTTGGGTTAGTTTTGGTTCCTTGTTTTGTCTGTTGTTTTTAGAACAAAGGGAACCAAACCCATAACATTTACATATAAGTGTGTTGCATTAAAAAATAATTGCTTAGCAGTCCAAAGATGAGTTTTATAAATGCTGTATGTTGTAAAAGATTGGCTCATCTAAGTGCCCACAGAACTTCTTATGTGGACAAGGGGAGTAGAAGAGGATACATGAAAGCATCCAGCCCTCTTAGCAGGGTCGGATTGTATCTAAAATGAGGGTGTGGTTTCTCTAGTTAGGAGTAAGAAAATTTGTCCAGCTGGTGGAAATTAATGGATTTTTAGAATGAAATTATTAGAATGAAATATGTGGTACTCATTTATTTCTTACTAATTTCTATATTTTTCAGGGTTCACTGCCAGTTAATGAAACTGTTTGCAAGGGGAATTGAGGAAAACTGTAAAGATGAAGCTGCCTACAGCCAGAGTAGCATTGAACAATTACTATAGACATTGTTCCTCCAGTGGGGAGAAGAAAAAATAAAAGCTCAAGGAAATTGAGTAAATATGCATTTTAGTCAAATTGACAAGTATTTTAAACTTTTAGATTTTTTTTTTTATGGCTTCACTATAATTTTAGACATCTTACTGTATTGTGTCATTTTTTTAAAAAAAACATTGTAATCATTAAAATATATCTTGGAGCAATGTAATCTGTTATGTTAGAAGGGATGAGATTGGCCTATATCTGTGTATTCATGATGACTGATAAATTCTCTGTGCTTTTCTAGAGAGCTAATTTAGTAGTTGTGTTGCAATAATATCTAAATGTTATGAAACATTGGACTTCCCACTGGCACCAAGATAAGACACTTCCAGTGTCTGGGAAGATACTTTCTGTTGGGAGTATAATGTAGTTGTGTGTGGCTCAAATGCTGGACAATGGTGTTGTCATTTGCTTTTTTCTTTTTTTTTTTAAATTAAAATCTTTCATTTTGTAACTCTGACAATACCTTGCAACTTATCAATGCAATTCAAACACACATTCCTGGCTTTAAGTAATAATAATAATAGTGTACAGATATTTGAAAAATAAAAGCACAATTGTATGCAGGTCACACCTCATCCTATATATTCTGCCTTTGAAGGTTCCTTTGCATCATGCTTTTTGGGATTTAAAAGGTTTTATTACTGTTTGGATGATACCAAATACCACACAGTGCAATTGAAAAGTCTTGCAAGCAAATTGCAGGAGTACTTGGATAAAATCAGGAAGGCACAGGAAAGGAAAATATAAACAAGTTCTCAAACACCAGCAAGTTTTAATTTTTAAAAATATCTGCTATTAACATAGTATAAGCTTCCCCCTTCCGTACACAATTCAAACTTTGGACAGCCTACTCCATACATTAAAATGTCTTTGCAAAATAAGATGTTGAAGTGTTAAGTTTAGAAATACGATTTGATGATTGAAAATCCTTAAAATAATTTAGCTAAATATGAAACTAAATCATTTACTTTGTGAAGCCAAGGGAAAAAGCTGGCACCTGACAAATCATGAATTCACTGTGCTGATTTGTTTTTATAACAAAAAAAACATTAGACTGTCATATAGAGCTATGGAGTGATTATTTAAATTGTATATAGTTTTGTGTATTGTGGCACATATATGTTTTGTGTCCAGAGTTGGGGCTAAATTTTGCTCTTCTTCTGCAGATTTTTTCCTGTTTGAGGACATAAGTTAGCCCCTCTTCTATTCTATCTTTTTTTAAGTGTTTCTTTAAGTTTAAAGTTGTCTGTAAATTGACTTCATCTGAGGTTTTTTTTGCGTCCAAACAGCTGATGATTCTGTATTCATGTATATTTATTGGTACTTCTGTCATCCAACTTGTTGTATTAGTTTCATGTCTCTCTTATATGTGGTCAATGTAAGTCATGGTGATTGGTCATTTCTTTACTGAACCACTTGAATATTGTTATAAATGGCAGGTTATTTTTTTCTATTGAAGTTATTTGCATTCCAATTTTATGTATTATCAAAATTGTGTTCTATATCTTTGCTACAAAGTATTATTCATATTGCTCTATATGACAAAAAGCACTTGCAAATTATATTTGCCTTAAGTACAATCACACAAAGTTTAGGATCTTTATTTTGTTACATAGTATTTCAGGAAAATACTTGAATACTTTTCCAAAACTACTGCTCTTTGCTTTTGTTATTAATACAATGAGTTGAAATGCTGATTCATCCAGTGTTTTTCTGACACTCGTAACACAGGTGTTGCATATACTGTATTTTTAAAGCCATGTTTAATAAGTGAAATAGTACTTTTGAACTAACATCCCACTGAAAATGAAATTATACAGTTCCACAAATGTGAATATTTTTTGAAAGTGTCATTTGTTAAAAAATGTCTTTAGTTATTATGGTTAATCCATTAATGTTGTAAAAGTACCCAGACTTCCAAGTTACAGTAATTCTTGTGCAGGAGGTAATGGTGCACACTCAGCTTACCAACAGTGAGGGAGTTTGAGGCATTGCAGCTCTCCAGAGCACATTCTCATCAATGAGAACTGGAATAAATACTAACAGCTCTTTCCATTACTTTACTAGCAAGTCATGAGACCCCTACTTGAAAAATGGAGACTTAATCTCATAGTGAATGTATATTACCATGCTTTGAGTATTTGAGTATCTGCAGCAGAGTGCTTGGTGCTTCCAAAGAAAGCCACAGTGAAGGTCTCCTTTCTGAGAAAAAGCCACCAGAAAAGGACAAAAGATCATTGTATAGTATGGTAAAGAAGTGTGAAGTAAATAATAAAGGTATTGCAACATAATAAAATTTAAAGGTCTTAGGTAATAGAAAAGCTGCATAGTTGCATTTGAATAATTCTATTTGTAGCATATCAAACTAGCAATGCACCATATGTGAGTTGTATGACATGTCCAGTTTATTTCTAAGAGAGCTGTGTAAGTAATATCTGCTTACATTTTAATTCTAGGGATTTTTTTTCTCCAAATGTAATCTTAGTATGGAAATTATGTATAGGAAAACCAGCTTTGATTTTTCTTTTTTCCCCAATCTTGCTGGCTTCAAGATTAGAAAATGCATTCTGTTTTATGACATTAGGGCATTTCATTAAAAAAATAAAGCGGCATTGTACAACAGTACATTGGTTGTCTTCTTTTCACATCTTGATTTGAAAAAAAATCTCATTTTGACAGAAATGTGGCAGTAGTGCGCTTAGTGTAACTGCTGTGGGCAGATCAAACCAAGTGAAGCAATTCATAACCTTCCAGTTGGGTTGACAACAGCTTTGTGGCAAGTGTGAGTGTGAACAAAGACTGGGAGTGAAGAAAAGCAACTAGTGGAGCTGGGCTTAGACTAATACTGAGCAACTCTACCAGGGTAAATTAAGTATGAAACTTACGATAATGCAGGTATTTGGAGTTGTTATTATGGAAGTGAAAAGAAGCTGCTGTTCTAAGAAGCCTTAAATATGTATTGTGCTATAAATAGTATATGGTATATAGATGGGGGTCTAGAATTTAGTTGCAATACTTGGTGCAGATGAAGTACATATTCTAGTAAGTGAAATGTGTTCATTGTAGAAAAACAATGGGCACAGAAGGAGAACATTTTCAGCACTGTAGACACATCTGCTTTTGAAGTGTATTGTTTTTGTGTGTGTCGTGGTTTAACAACAGGTGTTTGCTAAGGAAGGCAGGGGCCTCTCTTGGAATGAAGGATGTAAACCTCCTCCATCTGAATTATTATAATTTTGGATTTAAGGGGGCTCTCAGGCAAAGATATGGGAATAGAAATAACAGTTCTTTAGTAGGAGAACTAAAATAAAACATTATTTAATATTTAAAAAAACTCACTGACAGAGTCAGAATCCAACCTGACACCCTGTGGGCCAGGGTGTTGGTGGCAGTCGCATTAAATTGTGGCTGCAGTCCTAGATGGAGTGGCAGATGTGGCTCTTTTGAAGCAGTGATCCTGTAGAAAGGTGCAGCCCTCTGCTGAAAGTCCAGTGATAGATGGTGATAGATGGGCCTGGTCTTCTGAGAATTCAGTGGAAAAGGCTGCTTTGGTGTTCCAAATCTCAGGTTTTTATTTAGGTAGAAATGTTTGACTCCTCCCCCTGGATGGAGCATTTCCCACTGGGATGATGTAATTTTATCAGTGGGACTCAACATTAGCAGGAGATCTCTCCCTGGAGGGAGGATGTGTCATGGAAGAGATAAAGAAACTGCCCCAGCTGGTTTCTTATCAGCTGGCCTATTGACAGAAGATTACACCACCCCCCCACCCCAATTCCAACAGATGGTGATGGAATACACACTTTTTGGTTACATTTTGCACGGCAACCCATGACAGTGTGGCAAGGTTTGGGTAGCTGGGAGGTTGCAAGGGTGACTTCTGGACAAAGGCAGCAGAGGATGCCCCCATGTCAGACAGTCATTTCCCCAGCCAGCTCCAAGATGGACCTGCCACTGGCCAAAGCTGAGCTCATGGGATGGCGTTGCTAAGAACTTCTGTCATAAATAAGAAAGGGTAAGAAATGCTGCTCTACAGCTGTGAAAGAAGTGAGTGGAAGATAAACATCCTGCAGACACTTAAGGTCAGTGAGGAAGGAGGGAGTGCTGCAGGCACCAGATGAGATTGTCCTGCAGCTCGTGGAGGACCGTGCGCTGGAGCAGGTGGATGTGCCCCCAGGAAAGCCGCAACCTGTGGAGAGCCCATACTGGAGCAAGTTTGCTGGCAGGGGCTGCAGCCATGGAGAGGAGCACATACATGAGCTGATTTTTTTGGCAAGAGCTGTGACCTATGGGGGATGCTTTCCTCCTCAGGAAGGAGGAAGAAGTAAGAGAGAATGTTGAACTCACTAGAACCCTCACTTCTCTATGCCCCTGCACTGCTCAAGGCAGGGGAGATGAAGTAGAAGAGCCAAAAGTGAAGTTGAGCATAGGAATGAGGCAGAGAGGAAGGAGAGGAGGTGGTGCATTTAGGTTTGGATCTATTTCTGTCTTGCTCTGGTATTAATTGGCAATAAGTTAAATTAATTTTCCCCAATATGACTTTGTTTTGTTCCTGGCTGTAATTGCTGAGGGGCCTCCCTGTCCTTAGCTTCACCCCTGAGCTATTCAATCATTCTTTACCCTGTCCTGAGGAGGATGGCCTGGAACCAGAAATTTCTCCAAATGTCTTGCAATTCAAGTATTAGAATAATAGAATCTTAGAACCATTTAAGTTGGAAATGACCAGTAATATCATAAAGCCCAATCCTTAAACCAGTAGTGCCAAGTCTACCACTAAATCATGTCCCTAAGGGCCACAACTACAAGTCTTTTAAATACCTCCAGGGATGGTGTCTCAGCCACTTGGGCAGCCTGTTCCAATGCTTCTAATCCTTTCCATGAGAAAGTTTTTCCTAATAATGAGTCTAAACCTTCCCTGACACAACTTCATAAGTACTTGGATTGGAAAGGACAAGGTCAACTTGAGTCTAAAACTCATATTGGACTCAACTTGAGGCCATTTCCTCTGTTTCCTCTTGCTCTATTTCTTTTATACAGAAAAGGAGACTGCCCCCCCCCAGCTACAAGCTCTTTTCAGGCACTTGTAGAGTGTAATAAGGTCTCCCCTGAGCCTGCTTTTCTCCAGAATAAACACACCCAGCTCCCTCAGCAGCTCCTCATGGGACTCGTGCTCCAGACATTTCCCAGCTCCATTGCCATTCTCTGGACATGATCCAGCACCTCTTCATGTGAGGGACCCAGAGCTGAACACAGAATTAATTTCCCTAGAACTCCTGCCTTAATCCCTATGAAGTAAATGAGTAATAGGAGTTCATAATTTTTATTCTCATTAGTGACATTGTTCTTATTTCAACTTTTTAACAGTAGAGTTAAGTAATTTAATAGATTCTATCTGGTGTTTAAGTTGCAGTAAATGAGTTCTGTCCATAATGAAGTAACAGTCTTCCCAGGCTTCTCTTACCCACTTTCATCTACATGATCTACATCTCACAAAGGCTTATGCGTGTTCTTAATTAATACATGACTAGTCCAGTTAATTAGAAGGGCATTTTTCAGTCATGCCTTTCAAATTATCTGCAATGAGGATCAACTATCTTCTTATTGAATTTCCTGCTGTTGAGAAATTATTCCTAATATGTACCTACCAAAATTGCCAGTAAGGTTGTCTTCAAAAAATGTTAGTTCTTTTGTGACTCTTGCATGTCTGAAAGGATGATTTGCTCTTGTTGGTAATTATTTCACCTAAGGTGCAACTTTCTGGTTTATGTTAAAGAAATCCTCCAGGAATAAATAAAATTAACAGGTTTTAAATCTTTTTTTTTTCAATATTTCAATAGTATAAAGAAAAAACATTGAACAAATAACAGAAGAGATGCAAGTTAAAAAATCCATGAAGACCAAAATCTGGAAAGGATGGAAGATAACAACTGCAAAACAAATATTAAAAAGAAAAATAAAAGAAGAAAATAAGAAAACAGAATACAGAATTTTCCCCCCTTTCTTTACTGGAAAACTTTGCCTGGGTACATATTCTGTAACTGCACAGTAAAGCTAGCACTAAAAGTTTGAGTAGATTGCTAGAAGTTTGACTATTTACAACTGGCAGAGAGAATAAAAGCTTCATCATTATTATGAAGACATATTTCTAAAAATATGCTGTGTCACCCTCTGTATTTCCACTCACAAACTTTACCGTGACAGCAACATGGCTAGAAAAGCTGTTAAAAGGGGAATTGTAAAAACAACTTCATGATTTACTGTAGCAATGTGAAACATTCTGAAATTACTGTTCAATTTATTTATTTATTTATTTATTATTTATCTCCCAAATATTGTTTTTCATGTTAATATTTAGCAGCTGTATTTCAGGAAAGGGGAGATTGGAGAACAAAAAAGATGCTAGGTTAGTGTTTCAATGTTGCTGAGGTCAAGGTGATGTGATAGCAACTTACCCCAGCTAAGGGTCTGTCCCATAGACCTTGTAACATTAGGGGAAGTCCCCACAGAAAATGCTTCCCTACAGAAATACCTGCGCAGTTCCTAGAACATGTTTGTGTAATCTGTTCTTCTGAGCTTTCAGTGATGGATATTCAGCAGAGCAGATTAGCTATCAAAACAGATTCTTTAAAGATTTTTGGTTGGAGACCCTTGCTGAATCTCCCTTGCTGTATTTACATGTGTGCACAGAGAGCTGCTTATTGCCTTTGGGGAATTCACTCCCTGGGCTATTATGTTGCCTCTTAGTCTCCTGTTCTTTGCCTAAACAGTATTATTTATTCAGACACAGAAGGAAAACCCCCACAATATTCTAGTACCTATTGATAAGAAAAACCACTTGAAGCTGATTTTTGTTTACCACCAAAGAAGGAGCTCTGTAAAAGAGAGCTGGTACTGACAGGGTTGCTCTAGAATGAAGCTGCATAAAGTCTTCAATCAAATCAGATACTATTTAGTATCTATATACCATATTTTCACAGAATGCTGTTTAAATGCTGATGGATGCATTTAAGGTAGATATTTCCCTCCAGCAACACATATCAGATAAATAACTACTCTGAGGATTAATCTGCTGCCCTGCCTCTAGACCAAAAAACAACTCAATATGTAGCTCTCAGATAATTGGAGCCTCCCATTTCCATTGTGTCTCACAGTGTTTGAATTTTCTATGGAAAACAGGCAGAACACCTGTGTGTTGCTGTGGTTGTAATTTTCTAGTAAAGACTTTCAGAAAATCCTCAACACGTTGGTATTAGGGTTTGGAAAGAGTAAACATATGTGTACACTTTCACCAGAACAGGAGATAATACTATTTGTTCTCCTCTGTGTGCAGGCAAAGCTTTGAGCCAGCAGAAGAATTTGTAATTTTTGCTGCATAAAAAAGTTTACAGACTCAGTGGAAGACGGTGAGATGGGGAAGAAGCACAAGATCGTTGCTTCCTGTGCTCAGGGAGTCCATCCTGAGGCTTTTGTGGTGGGAACACCAGGCACTAATGGATAGATTGGGATGCAGTGAGCAGGCATATCTGAAGATCACTGGCCATGTAGACTCAGCAGTCCAAACTCACCCACCCAGTAAATAAAGCTTTGCACCATACCTGTGTCAATTGCTCAGGTTTGGGACTGAAGGCCATGGCTGTCTGCCCTGCCTTCATTTGTTGGAGGAAATTTCACTGCTTGGGGATAAATCTGTCCTGTAACACCACTATGAGAAAGCACAGCAGGAATTTAATAGCAGAAGTGACCGTGTTCAGTGCTTTCACTGGGGCGAAAACAGAGGAAAAAGGAGACCAAGAAAGGATTGTTGATTCACACTGCCCTTTCTGAAGTAACCCCACACAATGCACCTCACATTGCACATGCAAGGGGAGTAGGAGGTTTTGGATATTTGCATTGGTTTCTACCAGGAGTTCTTGTTTCTACCAACAAAGCTACTGAGATAGCAGGACTGTTCTCCCCTTGGCATGGGCAGTGCCTAAGGGAGTGCATGTTATTCCCATTTAAAAGCACAAATAGCTATATTTGAATTCTCTTCAGTTCCAGGGCACCACAAACATCCTGCAGTAGTGACAGACAGAGCTTCCTGTGGAGTGGAAAATGCCATTTTATGCTCTTAATGTGAGGTATCAGTGGAAGGAATTACAGTTACAGTAGTTTTAGTGTTTTTCCTGAAGCCATTCAGGTGGAAATGAATCTCTGCTATATTCAGAAGGAGTGGGCAATGCCCATTGGGCCATAATGACCCCTGCTGTGCCCTTTCTACTGACATCAACTGATGCCTTAGTACCAGCAGGCTGTGGGCCATGTGAAGGTGCAATCAGCTGACATCCATCAGGAAATGAGGTGGCCATGATCTCTGAGTTGGGGTGTCAGACATTTTAGCAGAAGACTATGCAGTCCTCTTTCATACACATTGAAACACATGCTAGGACACCTGTGCAGGGGTGACCTGTGGCCCTCGGGAACACCAGTGTGGAGCATGCCTGGCAAAGGACCTCGTGTTAGGATGTGCGAGGCATTGATGGCCCTGACACAAGCCAGGCTCTGCCTCTAGAATGCAGATGTGACACTGGCAGCAACAACCAACAGTGAGCAGACAGAACAGCTCAAACAAGAGGAGAGGGCAGAGATGGTGTTAACAATGTCTGTGATTGACTTGGCGGCTGTGGACTGCAGTGCAACAGAGCTGCAGGGGCTGAGCACAGCCAGCTCACTGAAAGCAATGAGGCCTGGAAGACAGTGCACCAGCCAGTCAGGTCTTGATCTAAAAATAAAGAACTTGTAGGTGGTTATGTTGTACTAGAACGGCTGAAAGGTCCTGATGTCAGTCCCAGACCACTAAGATATCATAAGCCTGATCCCATGAGTGGTGGCCTCCAGGAAGTTACTCATGATCTATTGTTTAAATAATGGCTTTGGCAGCATGGCTTCTGAGAAGCTCTGGGGCACACATACCCAAAGCTCTCTCCAAGCTCCTGTTTGCTAATTTGCCTTTCTCTTCTCATGGCCAACAAGGCCTTGAGGGGAAATCATAGGAGGAGCGGCTGAGGTCATTTGGTCTGTTCAGCCTGGAGGAGACCAAGGGGAGACATCACTGCAGTTACAGCTTCCTCACGGGGGGAGAAGGAGGGGCAGGCACTGATCTCTGCTCTGTGGTGACAGTGACAGGACACAAGGGAGTGGCCTGAAGTTGTGTCAGGGGAGGTTTAGGTTGGATATTAGAAAAAGGTTCTTCCCCCAGAGGGAGGTTGGGCACTGGAAGAAGGTCTCCAGGGAAGTGATCACAGCACCAGCCTGACAGTGCTCAGGAAGAGTCTGGACAATGCTCTCAGGCACAGGGTGTGACTCCTGGGGATGGTGCTGTGCAGGGCCAGAAGTTGGACTTGATGATCCTTGTGAGTCCCTTAGAACCCAGCAGATTCTGTGATTCTGTGAGTACCAGCCTGTTACACCTCCTAAAGAGCAGGAAGAATACTGACACTGGAAGGTTGCTGCATCATGACCTTTTATACAGGGCAGCAGGGCCTATGTGGTGCATAAGAATTCAGGTGGTGCAGCCTTGTAACTTGGGTTTGTGTCACATGCCAGGTGACATGGATGTGTCGTGGAGAGGACTGGTGCAGTGAAGTGAGTGACTGAAAAGCGGCCCTACTGCTGCTGCTCTGGTAGTATAGCATATTATTGACTGTGAACATTCGGGAGCAATTTGACATGATGAAATTGTTGTGACAAAGGTGTATTTATTTTTGAGGCTTCTTCATGCAGGTCCATGGGAAGACATGCTTGCATTCTTGGATGTAGTCCGAGACTTGTAAATAACATCTAATATTTTGCTGTAACCTCATTTTTCTCTGTGCAAGAACCTGTCAAGATCTTATTTTTCCATCTTGGCTGACACTGCTGACACAGTGGTGTCAGCACAGAGAAGGCTTGCTAGCCTGAGCAATGCTAAACATCTGTGAACAGCACAGTGCTCAGATGTCACTGGCTGGCCTGCCTTGGTAGAGACGTGTCAGAGGAAAAAGGCTCAGTGTGTGCTGAGTCTAAAGGATAACCCCTGGAAATGACACATCCATAGAAAATCGCATACACTCAAGTTTGCCTTTTGGTAGAAGCAGATAATTTTGCATACAAATTTGAGCAGATGGAGACAGCACAGAGAACTCTGCCTATTGCTCTCCCATGTGCACTGCAGTCTACAGTTACCATATCAGAAATATTGCCACTATCTTTCAATAAGGGAAGAAATATAGCTTTGTTTTGCTTTTGGAGTCTTTGTATTACAAATCAGTGCCTATAATCCAGGAAAAGAGAAGATTATTTTTAAGTAAAACATCAAACAATGTCATTACACACAGTTAGATATTTCACTTGTTTTTCCACGCCCTAAGATGCAGAGGAGAGTTCTAACGTTTAAATAATTTTATGATAATAAACCCTCTGGTACTGTTTAATAATTCTGCATGTTAACATAAATACTTTTAAATCTACCTTACTGCAGTGACTGCTATTCAGTGTTTTAAGTCTGACCTGATCCTGCAGCTCCCTCTACTGAAAATTAGTTCTCTTGGAAATAACTCCACATTTCAAAATACAGCAGTCATTTTTAAGGAGGTCTGGCAACTCCATTTCCTATGTCTCCCTACAGAAGAGATTTGCAGTAACATATTTCAGTTCAAGTTATATGTCTCTTCACATCAGTAATTTCTACTTTTAATTTTGTTTTCAGGACTCAATATGATCAAACAATCAAAAACGCTATGTAGTTGCTTTTTGTCTCTGAACAACTTGAACAATATCTTCCTTTAAAAGGGACAGAAACAGGTCAAGCAGGGGAAAGTACAATCATAAATTTTAGCATCTGAGACCCTTGTTCAAGTACTAACTTTCTCAACTCAGCTGAATTTGCTTGCGTTGCAAGTGTCTTGGGCATACTATTAGAGATGGCTTAAGTATTTGTTTCCACCAGGTCTCAGGCAGTTGTAGTTCTCACTTTGCTCTGCCCTAAGCAAGTGTGGACAAATGTCATAAATAGAGAAAATCAGCTGCCATATCTGTTAGACAGAGAGCCTGCAAGGACAGACCAGATGATCTGTCATTTTCAGTCAGTGCCATGTGGTGTATGGGAGGTGGGAGCAAGCGTGACTGGATCTGGTGTGGTTTTTCTTTCCCTGCCAGTTCCTGGCTCTCGGACACGGCCCTGTTTGCTCCTTTTATGGCCATAGCAGTATTTCTGAGCACTCCTGGTCTCCTCCAGCTTTTCCACTTCCTCATTGCTGTCCTAACTTTTCACTATTCCTGTTACTTTGTTTTACTGGCCCTTTCTGGAGATCAAGTATGGTACCTGTATTACTGCTCTCTGTTCCTTTGCTCTCCTTTTCTCCACCTCTGCACTCCCTCAGTCTGGCTGCCTGCTGCTCCAGCACACAGGCTATCAAGCTCTTCTCTATGTTGTTTCTTTTCTAGTACTTTTCTGTTTGATTTTGTGCTGCAGACATATATCTGAAACCAAGGATTCACTTCCTTGTACATCCCTGAGATAAGGTGTTTGACATCTGGGCATGTCTTTGGGTACATAAAATTTTTTTGCCTTATGATATATCCAAGCCATACTAATCAGCTTTGGGTTTGTGGCTTTGTGTGTTTTCCTGTCTGAGCATTTGAAAATTCTCCAAAACTGCTTTTATCAAGGGGAAATAGTGATGTATAATAAATGAATAACAATAGCAATAGGAAATTATTATTTCTTATGTACAGTTCAATTGCAAATAAGTGAGTGTTCCCCAAGGGAGCATTTAAAAACCAAATACCACTGATATGAGGCTACATAACATCACCATTGGGGGTGGCACTGTCATATTCATACTTCTTTTCTATCTAAAAGACCAGGTAAAAGAAGCATATTGCTGTGAACTGTGAGCTTTTCTTATTTATTTCTACATTAAAACGTATCTCCAAGGAAACAGAACTACTGTGAGGCACTGCTAAGGTGTTTGTTCCCTCTCTTAACTTTCCAACAGCCATCTTTATGGAAAGCCTTTAAAAAATAATGATTTCTTTAGCATGTACAAGTATGAACAATATGAATGTCAATATTTATGCTCTACATATTTTCTTCTCTATAGCAGAGCAGTGATATATGTGAAGAGCAGTTTTGCAGAAAATAGGGTGGAGTGATTTCAGGGCAAATGTTCCTTGCGTTTCTTACAATGAGCTGGCTTGTTTACAATGGGATCCATAATCCACACAACACTCAGTTGAAGTGTATCCTTCCTAATGCTTTTGACTGGCTTTCATCAGAAGCCATAAGCTGGAAAATGGCTGTTCCTACAACCAAAAGGGCTGTAGTCTGTGTTTCTGTGGGCATCTTTTAATTCAGGAACATAAAGATCCCTAGGGCCTGTAGTGGAAAGTGATAAGAGAGAATACAAATCTACTGAAAAGGTAGCAGGAGAAGTACCAATCCCTGTGGGAGAACAGCGGAGGAATAATACAGAGCAGAGCAAACTGCAAGCTGAAGCCAGACCTCTGCAAGTTGATGCATCCCAGGCCAGGTTACTGGCTGAGCCCAAGTCTCAGCCAGTGGCACATTGATTACAAAATCCAAACTGACTGCACTTTGGAGCCTTTGGCATGTGACCATTCCTCTTCAATAGCCTTACATAAGTGTTTTGAAATTCAACTGTTCCTCAACAGAGCCTTAGGCCGTCAGTACCTTACTGAATGCCAGAGGGTTTCCTCCTCTTCTGAAGGGCAGAGGGACAAAACATGAGTGGCAGGTCACCTATGTCCTCAGCTGATGGAAATCATCTCCTTTGACCTTTAATAGAGCCACATCAGTTTACCACGGGTGAAAATTTGCTGCTGTGTCTAGCTGATATATGTATTAAACCTAAGCACATATCAGGAAGTATTGCACTGAAAATCTGAACAGACTTTGCACCTAAGGTGTGACCTCTGAAACTCTGCTCTGTCAGCTCTAGCAGTGAAGTAACTTTTTATTCTAATTCAATGTACACTGAACCAGAGGAACTAGACTAATAGGAGTGTTAGGTTTATTTCCAGCTGGGTTTTGAGTGAGTCAAATTTGCATTTTCTATTGAATACACAAGGCCATCTAAACAGAGGAGAGGAGAAGACAGTCTATTGACATTATGTAAAGGCGGCATATCAGTTTAAAGGGTTCTGTTTGCCTAGAAGAGTGTGAAGGAGACTTTTTAATTACCTGTCTAGGGTTGACAAAGATAAACACCCTGTTATTATTCTATGTATTTGCTTGTAACTCAATTAAGGATGTGTACTTAATTGTATCACCAATATAAAGAAATAAGTGTTAAGGTGTTTGAAAGCTAGAGGAAATGAGACGTCCCTCAAGAAACATGAAAGGTCAGGGAGTAGAGAAAGCAAGGAAGCATAAAATTATGGCATTGGTATTCAACTAAGATCAGAAGTGAAGGGCTGTGTTATCTGAATTCCCAATTGTAAGGTTGAATTGCGGAGTTAGCAGAAAAAGCAGAGCAACACGGCACAGCAGAACTAAATCAAACACGTCTAGCTATTCTGACAGTGGTAAGGAGAGCTTATGTTCTCAAGTTAGTAACATTGAATCATCCCTGACATATCTACAATATTTGCTATCTTCTGTGTACAACACTCTTGAATGATAACATTTAATGCATGGCACTGAGCGATCAGCTTGTTTCATTTTTCTGTTTCCCTGTATTAATTTTCCCATTAAAAATACAGAAACAACCAAGAACATGAGTTTAGGGGATTTTTTCTCAAATTTAAGATTAATACACAGGGCTGTCTGATGATTTTCATACCTGTCCCTTCTAATGTGCCTACTCTTTATCATGGATTATGACTGCATATACCATACAAGCCAAACTGGTTTATCCCCACCTTCACCTGATGAACATTGGCCTTATCATTTTGCACAGCAAGCACAGAGGAACAGGATGTATTTCCCCACAGAGGTGCATTCCCTGGAGCTGTGCCCCTCAGAAACTGGCTGTCCCTACCAGCCCCAGCACAGAGATGTGGTCCCAGCCCACCATCACCAAGGCAGTGAGAGGAAGGGGGATATACAATGCCACAGCAAAGCACAGCCACTGGTTGGCCTTGTTGTGTGACCCCACAGCAGGACAGGCAGTGCCAGACCGTGACCCATAATTGCACCCCCAGCTGTTGTTTCAGGAGCAGGCTCAGAAGAAGCAGTCATAATGTGACTCCTTACTGTTTCTGACTCGTCCTGTGGAATCAGATATTCTCATTCTCAAGTCTGAAGAGGGCAGAAAGCAGTCGGAGGACATCCCTTGGCTGTGTTGGGTGGGATATGGCTCTTCTGGGATGCTCCAACAGCAGAGAACTGAGAAAAATAATTTTCTTTTCTTCTTCCCTGTCAGTAAAATATCTCAGTCTAATCTTCCTTTTGACTCACCTGACGATATAAACACATTCTTTGTAACCCCAGGAGGCTTTTCCAGCTGCAATTTATCATTGAAATACTTTGATTAAACTAATTTTGCTCTTTATAATTTTTTTTTCTTAAATTACCTCAGCACTTTCAGAGGAAAATGTGGGGTTTTTTAATCAATCTGACAGCTGATTGTTTTGAGGGTTTTTTTACAGCATCTGACACAGCCAACACCACTGTTTTTATCATAAATATCTGCCACATTTGTTTAAAACTGTGATTAAAGCTGCTCCACATGCTGCTGGCAAGGCAGCTGGACCTGCACGAATTACAATAATAACCACAGAAGCTCCTTCCTGAGAAGAGTGCTGTTTCTGTGGTCGTGTCAGACAAGTGCTGCCTTTTAAGAATGATTGCTCTGCTCTAAATGACATTTTTGGCTTTCTCTTAGAAAAGTACGTTATTTATTTTCCTGTGATTTTAACTAAAGAACACTATCATCCCTAGAGAACAATTTTGTTTTTCAGCACTGGAGCAATTACTTTCAGCTGTATCAAGTGCCTGAAGTATAAAAGTCTGTGGTTTCATGGGTTTGAAAAATGCCTGCTCTTAAGGACTTCTAAGCTAGATTCTCCATGGCCCTTACCAGACCCACAGTCTCAGAGGAAGATAGGTGCTTGCTTATCACACATGGCCAATGCTCCTTTGCCATTTGTGAGAAAGTACATACATAAGTGGGAAATGGTTACACAGAGTTGAAATAGGAGATGGATGTACATGCTGATGATGCCACCACTAAGATAGCAGAACTCTGACTGGAAAAACTCTTTTCATACAAGACAATAACCACAAAGTCATAGAACTGCCCAGGTTTGCAGGGTCCTCAAAAGGACCCTGGTCCAACCTTTTATGGGAGGAGCCTAGATAACATTACCTGGCATCCTAACCAACCGCATCTTGAAAACCTCTGACAACAGGGACTTTACCACATTTTTGGAGGGATTATTCCAGTGAATGAGTGTCCTCACTGTAAAACATTTCTTTCTTATGTTGAGACAAAACCTCTCATGGTGCAACTTGTACTTGTCACCACTTGTCTACTCCAAGAGTTGCCTTGTGAAGAGAAGGGGACGTCCATCCTCTTTGTAGCCACCCTCTAAGCACTGGAATACTTAATGAGGTCCACACTGACCCTTCTCTTCCCCGGTGATTACAAACCTATCTCCTTCAGTCATTCCTCAAAGGGTGGTTCTCCAGCCCTTTGCTCATCTTCATAGCCTTCCTTGGGACCCTCTTTCTATGTCTTTCTTGAATTATCAGGACAGAAGTGATAATGGTGCTTCAGGCATGGCTTGACAAGTGCTGAGGGCATTCACAGACATGACAGGAAAGCACTACACGGGAAAATGACAAACTCAGAAGGAACTAGAGAGCTTCTGCCTTGTACAGGGGCAAGATATCACTGACTGCCAGCAGTCTGCATCTCTCAGAGACATCTCCCATCTTCCTCCCTCTGCCAATTTTCTTACTGCCAGCTTCCCATGTGCTTGGGTAGGCTCCACCTACCACAATGCTGGCGGCACTCTGGCACATCTTGGAGCATCCCTGCATCTTCTGAGCAGAGAGTGATGGCACCAGCTCCCCTCCCAGCAGCTGGCATGGAGCACAACCTGTAGTGCTGCCCTGCCCAGAGCAAGGTGGTAACTTTGGTGACCGAGCTTTATGGCCATGGCCACTGCCTAGGTATCACATACATATATATATTTGAATGAGGCTAGTCCCTGATGTTGGAGCAAGGAGAACAGGACCACAGAGCTGGAGGCTAGGTGTCTTGTCAATGGCAGAGTGTACCCCTGTGTACCCCAGTTGACTACTGGCATGAATCAGGATCAAATTGACGAACAATTCGCTAAGGGAGTCTTAAAAGTGCAACTCATAAGAGCAAAACATGTGTAAATACAGATCAATCTATAATTCAGGATTACCAGAGGCATTTTGATACTCAATTCTTTCCCTATTGAATAATAAATATATTCATTGTGCTAGAAGTAAATAATGTACACGCAAAAGAGTATCCACAAAATGGCATTAAATGCATAAGACCATGCTACTGCCATCTACTCTTGCCAACATCTAGGGAAAAAAAAAAAGCAACAACTCCCGAAACCAGAATGGTAAGAAATAACAAAAAAAAAAAATAATGATACTCGTAGTAATCTGGGTCATTCTTCAGTTCTTACAGGTTTGAGATAAAACTCCAGCTAGAGTCAACATTTATGACTTGTGTTCTGCTAAAAGTCCATTTATTGACATGTCCTTCCATCCTTTAATGGCATCACACTCCAGCATGAATCTCCCAGTGTCACAGAACCCACTCAGACCCAGGTGAGAGCAACAGCACTGGGGCTCACAGCTCTTTCCAGGACAACTACTTTGAGTCTTGCACTCTGCTAAAATCTCAGTCATCATTGTCTCAGTTTGTTTATGTCACCTGAGTTAGAAAATATTGGACATAAAAATAACAGCAAATATTTTTGGCAAATAAAATAAATTAGATCGGTGTAAATAAGGTGGTTGATTGTGCTGTCAGGAATCCATTGCACTGGGGAAAGCACTTTGGCTTTGGGGCAGGACGATGGTTTATGGTCTGGTGGGGCTGGCCAGGAAAGGGTGGTGACCTGGACTGGGGAGAAGGAGGGGTTGTAGCTGGAGGCACACCCAGCAGGAGACAGAAGACAGGTCCTGAGTGCAAGCTGCCACACTCAGCCTTGTGCATTTACAATGAGTTCCTGCTCAGAGGACCTAAAGGAGCAGACCAGGGCATTGCAGGAGGCCCTTTGGTTGTTAAATCCTTTGACTTTCATCTACAATCCTGTTTCCAGGTCTCATGGACAAGGTCTTCCTCAAAAATCTTAGGTCAAGCAGGGCATGTGCATTATGCAGTGCCTTTCGACAGGCTGTCAGCAGAATTGCTGTCACCACCTCTCCTGAGATGTCTCTGAAACCTACTGGAACTATTCTGGCCTCTGGCTCTTTTCCATGCCTGCCCAGGTTGATGACTAGTACTGGTTAGTGCATGGTCTCCGAGGAAATTTGTGAACGTGCCCTGCAAGCACATCAAGAAACAAATTTGTTAGCATACCCTCTAGCATGAGGCCAGAATTAGACCTTTAGTTTCTCCCCACCCCATTGACCTGAGGCTGAGGGGTGAAAAGGACTGGTGAGCCAGCCCATGGTGCTGTTTCCACCTTTGGACACTATGACAGCAATGGCCAGCTGCAGTGAATGGTGGTAGTGCACACACACCTCAGATTCCTGCTGATGACCCTGTCCTGTGGCAGTCACAGCTCACTGTCACTGATTCGGTCTCAGTGACAACTGTGACTGCTTCTCCTCCATCAGCCCCTTCCACATAAACCCTCTCAGCCCCTGGCTCCTCGCCCCCTCCAAGCTCTCTGTCATGGCTCTTGCTGCTTCCTGGGGATGCATGCAGACAAGACAAGCCAGCCATCTCCCACAGCTGCTGCCCTGGAGGGATTCCCTATCTGTGTTTTTTGTGTGTCTTGGAAGGTCCCATGCCAAATAGGGAAAAAGGCCCAGTGTGGTCTGTAATGGCAGAGCATTTCATGATATAGCATAGGAGGGGGAGGCTTGTGAGTCATGCATGTGGGCTGGGCTATGAAGCTCCTGTGTGACTCTGATGCATCTGAGGGTGCTTCCAAGGAGGATTTCTGCCTCTCTGGGCTCTTCTGTGGTGAGCACATGTGAGGAGTGGGAAGCTGAGTATGGGAAACATTTTATTTCCTTCATCATCACCAAATAGCCTCCATATTTTTTTCCTTCTCTTGTCCATAACTTATTCCAGGAGAGTTAAAGTTCACAGTGTGCACACGTCCTCATCAAAAAATATGGGAAGCCTGAAAACATGGAAATTATAAACTGGATAATGGACAGGATCCCAGTAACCCAGGCTGGGTTGCGCACTGGGGACTGCTCACCTCTCCAGAGACTTGTGCTGGAGAGCACTTGCAGCTGGGGAAGGCAGCCTGTCAGGCAGTCCCTCCCTCAGTCAGGCTTTGCAAGAGAGGGGTGACTGTGACAGGGCTCTCAGGTGTGTGGCAGCCCCTGTCCCGTCCGAGCCGGGTGCCTCCACTGCCCGCTGGGCCCTTGTGGCACGAGGGACCAGGACTGAGGATCCCACTGGGAATGGCAGGGAGGGGAGTGCTGGGTGATGGATGGCACATCTTGCAATCACCTCTTGGGCATGAGGGTGTGAGCTAGCAAATGAGCCAAAATGGGGCTGAGTGGCTGGAAACAGTGTCTGGACAGATGGGGTGTTATTAGCGATCCAGGGGAATTAGATCTGCTGTCTGGGGCAATTGCATCATTACTCAGTGTAAGTTCATATCCAGAGGGGGAAGTTCACTCTGAGAGCCCAGACTAGGGCAGATGAAACTCGGTCACTGGGCCTATAGATTATTAATAGTGCTCTCAATACATTTAGGCCATTTTTCTCTTTGTCTTTTAATCCAGAAGAGACAACCTTTATTATTTTATTAATTTGCTTGTATTACTTAAAAAGTAATTCATGTCCAGAGTAGATTGCTTGTGATATTTCTCCACTGCCAGTATGACCTGACAGAATGGCTATGAAAGCTTGCCCATAGCTCAGAGAGTGTGAGCCTGAACAGGGGTGCTGCCAGCCCCAGCCGTACCGCAGGAGGATGCTGGCGTATCCACCTGGAATGTACCTAGCCTGGGAGGCACATACCTGCCCTTTGGAGGAACCCAGCAGAATTGTATTCTCTCAAAAATGTTAAAATTATCATGGGCTTTCATTGATTCTGTGAGTCCGTATAAATTGGGGAAATAATTCTATTTCTTATACACTCTACCATGTCTTGAGGGGACTGCACTGTTTGAAGGCAAAAGGGTCAGGACTGTACTCATAGTTTTTGGGTATATTATGTTATTTTTAGCTCATCAATTTTCATGACTTTGTTTCTGTTCTTAAAAAACTTTTCATGTGAATGTTTTGACCTCACAAACCAGCAGTCAGTATTACTCCCTGAAGTGTATTGACAGGGGTGGAGGGCTGCAGTTTTCTGTGATTTTTATGGGATTTTATTACTTGACTAAGGTTCGTGTCTGGCTAATACGTATTTTCTCCACAGCCATTGCTTTCAAAGCATCTTTTTAATTTGTTCCCCTTCCTAAAAACCTGTGCTCAGAGGTTTCTATTTATGCTTTCCATCTCCCACTGACTGCATAGGATTGTTTCCAAAATAAAGTCAAACTCCTAACTGGACATAGACTGCAGTAGTCATACAGGTGTCCAGCTGTGGGCTGTTTTGTGTAGGAACCACAATTTAAATTAGACAAGAAAACGCAAAAATGTATAATCATTTTTTAAAAATTTCTAAATACTTTCAGGTGACATGAACAAGGCAATTATATAATGACACACTATTATAATAACAAAAGAACAAATATTTATGGTTAATTAAAAGTACCAAAGGAAGGACTAGAATCTAAAACAAGAGTTGAGATGCTGTTTGCAGCAGGTGGATGGTGTGCACTGCTCCTCTCCCAGCATGAGACCCTCAGAGTATGCTGGGGTGTGGATTGTGAGTGCCCCTCTGTGCTGCACTCCAGGAAGGGGAAATTAAATATGTTGCCAGACACAATTAAAAATAACAAATGCTTATCCTTCTTAATTAGACTGTAGAACACTTATCGCCAGCCTCTCCCAAAGCTCACCGTTGAAAGCAAATTATTTTGAAAGTATTTTTAATGTAAGAGTTTTAAACTTGCTGAAGTCTTTACCTCTTCTTCAGTAAGGCTGGTGGCTTGAGACTGACCAATGGAGTTCAGCCATGGAAGAAGGCTCACATAGAGTGTAAACTAGACAAGGAGTAAAAGCATTTCAAAGAGAGCAAAGGCCTTGTCTTCAATCTGCACATTCCTTCTTGGTGACTGGGAACTTCCTCCATTGTGATAGTGAGCATATTGAAGAGAGTGGTAATGGGAAATCACACTTATACTGTGATTGAACTGTTGCTATATTCTGGTAAATGTAATTTACATTTGTATTATGCTTTCAGTATATTTTATATCATTTTGCTAAATCAGAAATCCTATATAAATCTTCAAATGGTTAACTTTGACATTAAGCCTCACACCCTTCACCCATGGCATATCCAAAAGAAGCAGCTCAGACAGTATTGAACTCCAACATGACTGCTTAATAATAAGACCATTTTGGTAACTATGTTGTTCATAAATTTACATGATTTTGAGTTTTGTCAGATAGTTTCTCATCAGAGAAACTTATTTAAGTAAGCGCTAGCAGCAATGACAACTGGCAACTCTAATTACACTTGACAGAGTACAAGACAATCTTTTTTCTTCCTACCAGATGCTTCCACTGCTGTGTGCTCCCTCATCTACTAATTCCTGCCCCCAGTAGAACTTATTAAGACATGCACCTGTCATTTGGTAAGCACAAATATCTGGCAAGACAGGTAGAGTGTAGCAATGTGCAGCAGAAGTGCCAGTGCAAACAGCCTCCTTCTGTCACAGAAGATTACCTCCAGAAGAGAGGAATGATGTGGGATAGATGCTTGTCACCAAGGCAAGGTGATGGATCTGCAGCGGAGGCAGTCAGGGGTTTGCATCCAAAAAAGGTATCAGGGTACATCCCTGCCCACTCACTGTAGGGCTGATGTGCTCCTGTGATCCCCACAGTCGTGTCTGTGCCTTCACCACTCGAGTGTTCCCTCAGACTCATGCTTGATTAAGTAGCAGGGGCGGACAGGACGATCTGATGTCTGCTGTGGTATGATACCACGAGGTAAACTGGCTTGATATTTCTGTTTCAGATAAATCACAGCATAACAATCTGTCAGCATGCACAGATATTTTCTCCTATTTTTCTTCATTCATGTATGAATTTTTGTTTAATGCCACATTTGTTTGCCTTCAATGTATAGAATACACTGACCTAATTTTTGCTGCCAGGCACAAGGAAGGCAGAGGAATAAAGGTGTTCTGTGGGAGAAGGAAACATATCCCATTTCAAAGATCCTGGAACAACATTCCTGATGTGGAGCAAGATGATAAGAACAAGAAATGGCCACACACTGATAAGAAGGTTGGTAGTGAAACCTTGCCAAGTTGAAATGTCACGTCATTGGGAAAATGCCCAAGCAATGCCTCATCAGCTAATTGTGAAATATTTTCCACTTGTCCCAGCTGCTACCTACAGCAAATGCTTACTAATGAATTCTGGGAAGCATTGAGATATGCAAGTCTAGAGATCACATTTGCCCAGTTTTGTGTGGGTTTGTGTAAATACAAATCCACTATGATCTATCTGGGTAAGAGACACACGTGCTGGTGATGATGGAGAGGCAAAATTCCCTTACCTTTATTCTTTCTTCCTAATAAACCTTCCCCAAACTATATTCAAAATGCAAATATTTAAATTGGAGTTAAGAGCATTATGGGCTGCTGTTTGTTCTACTTTATATAAAATAAGAATGTGGGAAGTCTAGTTTAGCTATCTTGTGTCTTCTGGGGAAGGAACATCAGTACATCCTCTTATTTATGTGCTGTAGATACCAATCAGAATGTTCCTGATTTTTGTGAGAATTAACCCAGTCCATGAGCTTGTTACAGAGAAACAACTGACTGACCAGAAAACAAAATTAAAACAACTTAATTACAAAGTTTAGGAGAAATCTTGGTAGTCTAGAAGGTATGTTTTTCATATCTTCCAATCTCAAGAGCCAAGAGCTTTTTTACTAGTCCAGATATTTTGAGCCAAGACTTAGCTGTAACATTTCAAAAATGGATTTTATATGCTAGAAAATAATTCATATCTTAAGGATCAGATATTTCGAAGTCTTCTAGAATTGGGAGACTGAGAATTTTTCCTTTCAGATGTCATAAAGGTTTCTATTTCTAGCCATATCCAATATAGTATATATGGGACATTAAAGCTCTGACATTTCTAGACAAAGAAAATTTGTCACTGTTTTAGCACTGATTCTTATCTTTCTAATAGCTCACACAGGTATCATTTTAGGAGAAACTCTGTGTCTGAAATAAAAAAAAGGAAATATTAGCTATATGGAGTTGTCCCTGTTTGGGGACTGTTGAAGTAAAAGCTAGGTGATCAGGTTTGAGAAGCAGATAAAGTAGTTGAAGGTGTATGACAGATTCAAACATAAGGTATCTCTGTAAGTCAACTCCCCATTTCAAAACGTGCCACTGTATATCATCTGTGAGATCTGTGTGTGAGCTCTGATGATTGAGTATTGAGGGATTGAGACAGGCAGCAAATACAAAACCCAAGAGAGGTCAACTGGCCTAGTGCAGTTGAGTGGTAGGTCCAGCTTCCCTGTGTCCATGTCCCTGCCCTGGAAAGGAGCCCATGTCCCCAGGCCTCAGCCCATGACACTGAACTCATGGGGTTCAGAACCAGGCTGGGCCAGTGCTTTGCCTGTCCCATCAGCACATCAGTCTCTGGGAACTCAGAAAAAACTTGGCTGGAGTCCCACAAGACCCACATTCTTCCTCCAGCCCCTTTGCTAATTTTTACTAATAGCCTCATCCATCAGGAAGGGTTTGAGGAACCATTAACAGCTGTGTCAAAAGGGTGTCCCTGGGTCAGGACTGTGTGAGACTGTACAACACAATCTCTGCCCCAAATCACACCCAAGAGAGCTCAGTTGCTGTACTGATTATTTTGTTTATCCTGCTATTTCCACTGGGGAGGGGGAGGCAGAAAATAAATATAGGCTTTCTTAGCATCAACTGATGCAGATTCCCAGTGATAGTCAGGGTGAAATGAGAGAAATTATTTTTTGTGCTAAATTTTGAGTGCTAAATACATACAGAATGCACCTAAGTTTTTTACTTTGGATAATTAGATTACTAAGTTACTATGGTATCAGGAAAGTCAACATGTAGAAAGTAATATTTAAATAGTCATGTCTCGAGACTTTTTGCATATATAAATACAGCCCAGCCCCCACAGCCTTTACTTTATCTACATGAACATACTGCTTTTGATGATAATGTACTCCCTAGTTTGTTCTTCCACTGGTTTTCATTTCCTATAGCTGATTTTTCAAACACATAACAGCACTGTAGTGCTTAGGCAATTATTTCCAATGTCTGGACATATTTATCAAGTGGAATCAAGTATTGATCATCTGTAGAGAAGGTCTCAGCATTCCTTCATATTTTCCAGCTGGCCAGCTGGAGGGGAAGTTCATTTTTATCAGTGAATTGAAAGCTGGGTTTGTGTTGCTGTTTTCAGACAAAATTTATCAGGCTCTGTGGTTGCAGGTTTGTAACAAAACTCAGTCATACTGCCTGCTTTTCACAATGGCTGCCATTGATTTATTTGGCTGTTCTGTTTCAAATTTGGCACATCATGTTTTTATTATGCTTAGATCAAAGAGTTAGCATGAAAGGAGATAACTGCTTTGTATGACAAAGATTATTTTAAGGTTCTAAGACTAAGTGCTTAATGCATTTTCTGTTCATTCCTTTTTTAACTGCACGTCAGCTAATTCAGTCAGAACAAATTTCTGTCACCTAAACATCTCTTGCCAGGAGAATCCTGCTGCTTTCAGGGATGAAGATTTCCTTCCCAGCATGATTCACAGGCCCAGCATCATACCAGTACTAATAACCAGAGCTGTCTCTGCTCCTGAGGTCCTTATTGCCAGAGGCTTTTAAAGAATTGTGAATTCTAAAGAATTGTGACTTGTGTCACTCTAATACAACAAACGTGTATTGCTATCTCTGCTTTATAGATGAAAAACACAAAACCAGAGGGAAATAGGAAATTTACCTCAATGGATAACCTGTGTGGAAACCATAAGTCTGTCTCCTGGTCTCCTTACTCTGTGTCTTAACCACAGATCCATCATTACCATTCATTTCAAGGATGCATTCGTACTTTTACTACTGCAGCTAATACTGCTGTTTCAGCAGATGCCATGTTGAACTGATAGAGGAAAACACTCAGTCTCCAATTTTTCTGTTCTATCCTCTATATTGCAGTGCAGAGGACTTTTTTGGATGAAAAAATATCTAAGAACAGGTACAACAAACTCCTCAAGCCTTTCACAAGGACAAAGTTGCATTTCTGCAACGTGCATTCCATGTGATAATTCATCACATATTTTCACTGTGAAACCTTCTGTGAAGTAGACTTTTGCAGGAATGGAGCATAAAATGCATTAACACAGAGAATTCACAGAAAACTGACATTTTAATACTGATTTCCTCGCATTTGTTGGGTTTTTTGTGCACATGTAATGCCACGTTAAGAGCTGGGGGAGTTCCTAAGAAGAAACCAGAAGCCACAACAGCTGGGAAGTGTGTCTCAGCCACAGGGTGAGTGGTGAACCAGGTCCTCAGCACCTCTTGGGCACTGCTCCTTATAGAAGTACAAGAGCTGTGCTGCTGCCGCTCAGCCTTGGCCAAGGCTCACAGATTCCCCTTGTAACATCTTAACATATTCACTCAATTAACTAATATTTAGCAATAGAGTCATCCTTTTTGACCACTAAATATCTGGCTGTGCCTTCCTTTCCCAGCTGGAGGGGCAGGGTGTTGCACAGGAGCAGTGGTGAGTGCTGCTCCTGCAGCACAGCAGCAGCAAGGTCACGGCCAGATTGGTGCCAGCCAGAGGGACTGCCTAAAGCAAAGGCTAGAAATGTGCTGTGAGCCACTTCTCTATTCTCCATCCGTTACCTTGCCACGTGGTGTGTCCAGTCTGCTTTTAAATAATTTCAGAGATGTGACTTCTAACACTTTTTCTAGGGAAGCTATTTCACAGTCGATTTCACGTCCTTGTTAAAATTTTGGCTGGATAGTCAACTCAAATATCCATTTGCTCACTTTCTTACCTTTATATGCAATTATACCCCTGAGAAGTGCTCTTAACAATCTCCAAATGCCTCCTTGTTTGTATCTTTCAAGCACATGTAAACACTTATAGCAGTTTTGGATACCATGTGAGGCATCTTAAAATCTTTAGCTCGTAGGTGGTTTCTCCACGGATCATCCCCTCTAGCCTTTATGTTAGGCATTTTATCCTTCTTAAAGTTCTTTATAATTAGTCATCATCTTCTAGGAAAGCTGGTGTCCAGGCCTGCATGGAAGCTGTAATTTGTGCTACAAAGATTTCATATTCATAATGCTTCTAGGCTGCATATAGTTTTAAATTATGCTCAGTGTCCTACTTTCACCAGTAATTGTATCGCTTTTTTCCTAACCTTATACAAAAAGAGAAGTGAACAGCTTTTCAGTTTAATTAGTTTGGTTTCTGACAGCCTAAATAGTCAGTGCTGTAAAGAGCTGCAAGGTTAAAAGATTTTCCTGGGATGTATAGAACCGCAAAGAAAAATACACACATTTTGCTTATAAAACAGAAGCAATGTTATGAGGGAAAATAAAATATTTTCCTCCCTTTGTTTTATTAAAGCACACAACCACTTTAGGAACATGTGCTTGTCTTCCTCACTCCTAAAATAAACTACACATAAACGTATTCCTAGTACCATCCAAACATTTTTCATGACTACATGACAGTCAGATGTGACAGACAAGATGCTCTCTGTTGGGACTCAGAACATGTGGTGTCACTGCATGGTAGGAGCTCTCTCTGCATAACAAAATGAGTAAGGTCTCCATAGAAGCTATTTGTAATGTTCTGATAGAAAAATTCTTTCTGGCAATCAATAAATGCCACTTTTTATCAGGAAAAAATAAACATGTGCATGAATTAATACCAATACCTGATTTCAATTTCTTAATAAGCCTCTGTGAGAAACTGTATGAAATCTTTGGACACTGTGGTAAAAATGAGCATACCAATACCCTGTGGACTTCAGTATGGTTTAGAGCAGTCAGGATGAGAATAACCTGGGATGATTCTGTGTAATTTTTAATTAGAACAACTACAATAAATATGTAGACTAGTACTATTATTACAAATAATAATAATTTGGACTAAATTATGCAAAAATTCAAATTAGGACCTGAGTTCTAAAAAAATACAAGATCGTTCTCATATACCTATCACAGGATCACCTGGACTCTCCAATTGTTCTCAAAAAAGAAGGAGCTGTTTTTCTCCTCAGGTGAGCAGCCTTTTTGAAGTACTCTAAGCACAGCTGGTATCATATCCATCTTCTTGCTTCATTCAGTACAGTGAGATAAAAAATATGAACAAACATGTGAGGAAAAAATATATGAAAACCAAGATTATATCTTTTTATGAATAGCATGGTAGAATCCAACTTTTGAAAGACATCTCTTTATTACCTTCTCCTACTGTTCTTTTGCTTGATGATATTTCCACCTCAGACCTTTTCAGTAAAATTTTACTCTCCTCAATATTTATTTCCTGCCATCTGGTTTCCATCTAGCTGCTGATCAACACTCCAAAACTGCCTGCAAACTCCAGCTCACTCAAAACTACTGATCTGTGTTAGCAAATTTCCCTCTTTCCCCCAAGCTCTTCTCCACCAGAATGTGCAGTCAGGGCTCCGAGGAGGGCTGAAGTCTCCTTCAGCAGTCCCTTAGATCAGCCAAGTGCTGCACAGTGGGAGCTGGGAGCAGGTCTCATTGTGGTCTGAGCTGCTTCTGTGAGAGAGTGAATGGGGACTGCAATTTCAGGAGATGGTCTGATTAAAGCACATAAGCCTTTCATCTATTTTTGAATCCTTGTTTTAAGATTACAGTGCACTAGACTGCTCTGGAAAGCATCTGGACAACACAGACCCAAGCACCTCTAAGGCAGGAGATAAAGACAGTTTTAAAGAGAAAAAGAAGAGTTCCATTTTTTTTATTCGCTCAAATGGATAAAAATAACCTTTCATTTTTATTTTATTTCACTTTAATTTTTTTGAAAGGAGAAAAATATTGACATGGGACCATAACTCATAAGACAATGAAAGGATTCACAGAAGCCATTTCTTCTAGATTTGATAATAAACAAACCCAGTGACAACTCTTCTCTCTGCATGACTGTCTCACATGGGTCATACCTGCTCACAAACTGCCAGAACCTGAACATGAGAAGACAAACACCTGAATGAGCCTCTTCTGAATGGCATTTACCTGGAAGCCTTTTTCTGTATGTTTGAGTACTTTTGAATGCCAAAAGAAACTTATTTATGAGAATCATCCTCAATATGTAGCAACCATTGACAGAAAACTGCAGACAAGTCCTGATATAGTGCTGGCAGCAACATCAATACAATCCCACTGCTTCTCCTAAGAGATGGGATGTAAGCCTGGATTCTGGCAAGGTCTGGTATTCCTCAGTACTTGGGCTGGCTAATCTGAATGGGATAAAAATTCAACCATTTCTACAGACAGAAGATATTGAAGTGGTTTTTTTTTTTTCTTTATGTCACATTTGAGGGAATTTACTTTGGCAGAATTCCCTCTTCCTTGTGCTCTCTGTTAACTTTCCAGTTATTATATCTGACAGAAGGTATATTTCAATACTAGTTTTGCTCTTTATCAGGTCTTATACCTTACCCCACAGTATCAAACTCAAAAGCTTTCTTTTGCAGAGTGCATGAAGCAGTCTGGTGGCTATCTATCTGTCACATTCGCTGTGTCCATCTCTCTCCAGGGAAAGGTGTCTGCAGTGCAGCACGTGGAGCTGCTGCTCACACAGCACATCCCCACATCCCCACCTGTGCTGTGCTGTGCCTGCCAGGGCCAGCTGCTGGGCAGGGCCCAGGGAATGGGGGTCCTTTTCCCACCCATTGGGGGGAAGAGACCAGCTGTCAGCACCTCAACTCTTCACTTCCACTGAATCTCAGGTATTAGCTACCAGCTGACGGCAAAGTTTTCATAAACAGATTTACATGCTGGATGGATCAGAAAGAGCATTGTGGTCATCAGTGAACAAGTACTTCAAGATAGAGCATCAATTACAACTCAAAACTGCCTAAAATGAACATTGAAGATGTTCAAATATTTGGAATAGAAGGGAATGTCCTCTTCTGAGAAGTCTGTGAGTGTTTGCTTGCATTTTGTGCAAGGTTGGAATTAAAGAAACATGAATATTGTCTTAAGCTGGGAAAAAGGTGAATGTACAGGTGAGAACTAAAATGAAACTGCTTTACTGTGAAAATTTTGTCTAATATGCAATTTGTATTCTCTCCAATACTGCTTACTTCCTAATCTTTACCATAGAAAAATTAGCAGTAGAGAAAAGACACATAATCCACTGAGAGGGACACTCAGAAAATAATAACCATAAATTCAGAAAATGAATAAGCCTGTAATTCATCATAACTTCTCAACTCTAGATTAAGTTAAGATTAGATTAAGAGAACTCTATACTCTCAGTGTCTCTCCCCTCTAGATTAAGTTAACATTAGATTAAGTTAAGAGAACTCTACACTCGGTCCCTCTCCCCTCTTCCTTGCCTCTTTTTCTCTCTTCCTTTTTTTCATTAAAGTCACTTCTATTTCCCTTTTAAAACTTCAAGTTGTGTTTAGGAAAGAGAATGCCTTGCTTATAGGGCTTCTCATATAACCTAGAACCACCAGGAGCTTTCCTGTAACTAGCTCTGATAGTGGGACTGTGCATTTTAATTTGAGTCCTTGACTGAGCTTCCTCCACTCCTGAGACTTCGCCTTCATGCACACTTATTGCAGATATGGAGACAAAAAAAAATTAATTTCCTAACAGCATTTTCTCTTTTATTTAGGTTTTTTTTTGTTGTTTTTTTTTAATGAAACTGATTACCAGGCTTCTAAAAGTCCTCAAAATAATCTGTGTTTGAGTTGAAGTGTTTAACACTGCCATAAGGCCAAGGAATGAACACACCAGGGAGCAAGTGAGCCCTCTTTGTTCCAGTTTTCCCAGTTATAGATCAGTTTTCCATGTTCTATGAAGGGACCATGCTGGTGACAGCCCTTAACAGAACACACAGAAACACTGGTGTTGCTGCTTGTCAGCTGTGCACTTCCCCATCAGCGAGCACAGCGCTGATAACCCTGAGCCTGCTGCGCTTCCCACCACAGCCCATGGGAGACAGGAGCTGCTGGCAAGGAGCAAGGTCCAGACCTCATCAAACACACCGTGTATTTCTAGCATACACAGCACTCAAAATTGCTCAGAGGAATCAGCATCAGTGGGTGTGAAATACCATATATTTTAATGTAAATTTACTCTCACTGAGTTCGTGGCAGTGATCAAGAAAGGTGGGATGGAACTTGATAGTGAGTAACATTTCTAGTCCCAGCACCTATCATGAAGCTGTCACACATTTCAACAGCTCCTCTTTCTGGAACTGCAGTTATTTGAGGAGATAGGTGAGCAAATGCTCAACAGATCATGCTGTCAACACTGGTGAGCAGACCTGCCCTGAGCAAAGAGCAAAGTGCTGGAGTCAATAGTCCCTGTTGAAGCCATGGGCTAGGATGAAGCCTGGATAGTCCAAGCTGTGCTTTAACTGGTAGCTTATCTTCAAAAAGTAACCTCTTAATGCTGCAGAAAGGTGGCTGCTGTGGGCTGAAGCACTGTCAGCTCCTGCAGGAGGGGTGGTGGTGTCCCCCATCTGAGAGCCAGAGTGGGTACACACAGAGTTCCTGCAGCGTGGAGCAGCCCGTGTCACTGACACCCAGCACAGTACAGGACAGAACTTCACAAGGCTTTGCCAAGCATCCTCCTCTGAATCACCAGCCCGTGTCCAGCCCATGTTTGGCCGTAAGAATGTGACAGCTGCTTAGTGTCAGAGGAAGGGCAAGAAAGCCACTGTGGGTTTGGCCACCCTCTGAGAAACCAGACCTTTACATATGAAGTGTAAAATCTTCCTTGCTTGGCCAGCTGCTGCCTTGCTTACAGAGCATCACAGGAGTATGGACCAGGTGTAGGGCTGCTAACAGTGCCTAGTCCAGAAGCCTTTGGGCTCTCTTCAGTACAGAGTACAGAGTCTCTCCCTGCTGTAGAGCTCTTGTCCTCGAGCCTTTTGTCTCTGCTTAACCCTGACGGTGCCATGTGCCCCCACGTGCTTGGCAGCAGTGGGCAGTGACTCCAGCTGTACTCTGCCCTGCAGCGAAACTGTTGTGATTTAGAAAACAGTGATTCCTGGGCTGAGTCTGGCATGTGGCAAAGCAATAAAGTACTTCTTATTATTGACATCCATGTGATTCTCTCACAGGTCCAGCCCACTACCTAACATATGTCTTTAAGTACATGCAGACACAAACACCAGGAAAACAGCTTTCAGCTCAGCTTGGACCCTTTCACCAGGAATGTGATAATCCTGATTAGTTGATATTGTGGACAGACTTCACTTACTTCTCAAACAAGCTCTGCTGCTTAATGAAATGAACAAATCCACTTCCAACCTCAAAAGGGACTTTAACTTCCTGTTTCTTTAAATTAGGCCTTCACTGCCTCAAACTTTTACTGATGTGTCAGCAGATATATTCCAAAATTTACATCTGTAGAAACAACTGCCTTCCCCTCCTGCTATTCTCTGTTCATCCATGTGGAGTCTAATTCTAAAAAAATAAAGTTATCTGCTAATAATAGTGATCTAATCTCTATTCTGAGATCTGACAATCTGCAGTGCTGGGTTTAACAGCCTGGGTGAAGTGATTACCACCCAGTGATGTACCAAAACATGGGGCAGGTCCACACTTTGCCCTGCTATTTTGCTCCAGACTACCCATCAAAAACAAAGTTTAGTGCTGTGGTACTGTTCAGCTGCGTAGCAAAAAATCCTTTTCTTTTTTTTCCTAGCTCTGTGAAAATTAGATGCATAATAGGCTGCATATATCAAGCCTATCTTTATTTGAAGGTTCATGTCCCCTTTCCAGTTGTTCTTACATTCACAACATCTTAATAATAATTACAGCAAACATCAGCTTTGGTCAACAACTAAACCCCACACAGCCACCCTCTCACTGCCTCTCCAGCAGGAAGAGGAGAGAATGAGAAGAGTTAAAGTGAGAAAACTTGTGCATTGGGATAAAGACAGTTTAATGAGACAGAAAAAGAAAAAAAATAATAATTCAAATATACAAAACAATGATGCTTAAGGCAATTGCTCATCACTTGCTGACTGGTGCCCAGCCAGTTCCTCTGCAGTGGCCCCCACCCAGCTCCCTCCAGCTTCATATGCTGAGAATGTCTCATGGTATGGAACATCCCTTGGGTCTCTTGGGGTCAAATGTCCCAGCTGTGTCTCTTCACAACTCCTTGTGGCCCTCAAGTCTTCTCACTGGTAGGGCATGAGAAGATGAAAAGTCCTTGAATTGTATAAACACTACTTAGCAACAACTAAACCATCAGTGTATTATCCATATTAATTTCATGCTAAAACCAAAACACAGCCCTGTACCAGCTACTACCAAGAAAATGAACTCTATCCCAGCCAAAAGCAAGACAGCATCTTTCAGTGAGACCATTCAGCTTTGGAATGTATTTCACCCCAATTAAATGTCACTTCACATGGTTCCTGCAGGACTCCCTCAGCCCTGCTCTGCCCTTCTCTTCTCAGGGAGATTTGTCATGCTGCTTTCCGTGAGATTATGTTAGAAATCTCTCAATAGAAACAAAAGCTCCTCATCATGTTTGTTAAAGAAAAGGGGTGATGAGCACACAGCTGTGGGAAGGTGTGGTGCATCCTTGCAGCCTCCCAGCCCAGGATGTGCCTGGTGCTGGCTCTGCTGGGTCAGCACCCAGAGCCAGCTGCTGGCAGGGTCCCCTGAGCACCAGGACCGTGGTTACTTCCTGCAGAGGCTGGAGTGGCAAAACCCTTTTCTGGAAACAGTACCAAGCTGCTCTGTCCTGCATAGGCTCCACTGCTGGAACAGGGATGAGAAACACATTTTTTAAGAGGTTGGATTTCCTTTGTAGATTTGGGGTTTTTCTTTTCCATCAAATGAAAGCTACATCTCCACTTGAAATTAAATGAAAACCTAGTGAATAGCATTTTTTTGAATGAGTGTGATTTTTTGTGCTTAGAGATTTCTGCACTGAAGTATTTTCCAGTTGTATGCACATTTTGGTTATAAATTTATTTAGTTTCTATTAAACTCTGCAATTATTTAGCAAGACAATACAAAAATTTTGGTGAATTATGTCTATTTATATGTCTCTGCTATTCATAAAATAATGATATATGACAGATTGTAAAAAGAGAAGATAATTTCAATAACTAAATTTTCTGAAGAAGGCTATCCTACATTACTCCTGCATGACACCTTAGAACAGTTTTTAAGAGGGAAATTCATGATGATTTGAAAAGACTAAGATGTGGTATTGTAGGAAAGGTAAATTGATCTCTCTTTCAATTTGCTTAATGCTACGAAACTCTTTATCTCTCCTTATTCCTGTTTTTAAAAATATCAGACAGTAAGAAAAGTGGGAAATCAATGTCTGCTCTTTAAGAAGTGGTGACTTTGCTGAGGCTCTGATTCTCCCTGGGGGCTCAATGTATAAAGCTGAAGTCAGTGGCTCAAGGATGGTCTTGGCACCCAGTGGATCATCTGCCAGCAGCAGACTATGCTCGACACTGACACTGGCACCACCTGAGCTCCAAGGCAGGAGGCTGAGCTGGACCACAAGCAGGTGAAGCCAGGAGGGATCTCTGGAGCAAAACCTGCTGCTGGAGAACTGCAGTACAGACTGCAGGACCAGCTGAGGTGCTGAGAACACAAGAAGCCTGCAAATAGGTTGTCTGCCTGGCCACCCATCATCTCACAAAATACAGTGGATCCAGACTGGAGGTATGAGGTCTTTTGATACACAATGAAAACCCCATCAGTACTGCAGCTGCAATCAGCAGAAGAAATTTACTGATGATACTTTACAGTGAAATGTAGAAAATAAAAAAACTGTTTCCTCCCCAATGATGGATATATTGCAACCTCCCTTTAGTAGATATGGAATTCAGCTTGGATAAAATTTATCAGAGGGCTGAACTGCTTGGGGAAATTGAATATGCACTGTTTTAAAGGAAAGTATATTGAGACTTTTATGGAGGTGATAGCTATCTGTATATGAAACAATAGTACTGTGGCAAAATACAGTAATCTGAATGCATCCCTTTTTCCTATATGAAGTGAGAATGTATTGAGATAACTTGAAAAATCCATAAAAATTGCTTAGGTGTTGTGCTTTCATTAAGTGCAGAATTTTTCTTCACTGATTTGTGTTCATCATATCCTGGATAAGAAAGATAATGTTGTTTTTGCTGATTTGTGTAATTCAAAATTTTCAACTCAAACCACACATACAAACCCATCTTCTTAAATAGAAGTTTTAACCAAAACCAGGCAAAAAAGGGATTATCTCCAGGGACTGAATATATTAAAGTTATATCCACAGAAGCCTTTGTAAGACCACCATTATTATCCTCCCAGAGATTAAGTACTATGTTGTGCTCGTCCTTCTGTCACAGAATCACAGAGTGGTTGAGGTTGGAAGGGACTTTCTGATCAACCTCCAGCAAAGTCACCTAGAGCTGGTTGTCCAGGCACATGGCCAGAGGACTTTTGAAAATGTCCAAGAATGGAGACTCCATAACCTCCCTGGACAGCCTGTGCCAGTGGTCAGTCGTCCACACAGTGAAAACGTGTTTCCTGGTGTTTCTCAGGTTTCAGTTTGTGTCCTTTGCCTGTCACTGGGCACGGCTGAGAAGAGCCCAGCTCTGTTTTCTCTGCATATTTATATAACTGGATGAGATCCCCCTGAGCCTTCTACTCTCCATGTTGAACAGTCACAACCCTCATCCTTTCCTCATACCTGAGATGCTCCAGCCCCTTCATCATCTTCATGCTCTCTTTTACTGGGGAGACCAGAACTAGACATAGGACTCCAGATGTGGCCTCAGTGGTGCTGAATAAAGCGGAATTCCCTCCTTCAATCTGCTGGCAATGTAGCCCAGGATACCATTAACCTTCTTTGCAGTGAGGGCATGTTGCTGATTCATGTTGAGCTCGGTGTTCACCAAGACCCACAGGTCCTTTTCTGTCAAACAGTTTTCCAGTTGGATGGTCCCAGCATGAACTGGTGCCTGCTCCTCAGGTCCAGGACTTTGAGCCTTTTTGTTGAGCTTCATGTGCTTCACACCAGCCCACTTCTCCCGAGGCCTCTCTGGGTTGCAGTACATCTCTCTGGCATATCAGACACCTCTCTCAGTTTTGTGTCATCAGCCAACTTGTTGAGGGTATGCTTTGTCCCATCATCCAAGTCATCAATGAAAATGTGAGCAGGGTGCACTACTCCTCCTGGGGTACACCACAAGGAACTGGCCTCCAGCTTCATGTCGTGCCACTGACCACTATACCCTGGGGATTCCATGCAGTTGGTTTTCAACCCACCTCACTGACTGCTCATCCAGCCCATGGCTCACCAGGTAACCCTTCTTTGGGACGGTCTGGCAGCAATGTTCCAGTGACTCACTGAAGTCCAGGCAGACATTATCAATGTTATCCCATCATCTACTAAGACAAACATTTCATCACAGAAGTTTATCATATTGGCCAAGCATGATTCCCCCTTGAAGAATCCAAGATGACTGCTCCTGCTGTCATTACAGATGTTTGTCTCACATTTTCTCTTGTGGGACTGTGAATCTGGCAATTTCATCTTTGTGTATATATTCATTTGCAATGGTACATAGCACTGACGTGAAATTTTTTACAAGTCTTGCACTACTGATGCTATTGTGCATTCCTCATTTTTTTTATGTAGTCTTCACTTGTAGTGGCCTTTGCAGTTCCTAAGCATCATTTCTTGTACCTGTTTTATGTACCCAACTCCTTCAGAAAGAACATTGTTTGTATTCAGCATATTTAAGGTACTGCACAGTGTATGCTGCAATAAAGACTAATCCAACTAATGAAGTGTTTCTTAGGTTGAATTACAACTGCCCAAGTATTAATGAATTTATTGTACCAGTACACACAGGATGGGTACAGGTCTCCTCTCAAACTACCTGCTTATGGGGCTGGCATTTACAGACAATGACAAATGCAGTTTATAAACCCATAACCAACATCCAGGGTCTGAAATTTCACTACTGCTTTCCATGTAGCTTGTGCATTTCTGTATTTTGCTTTCATTGTACCCTGCCTGCTCTTTTTTCCAGACTGAATCTCATTTTATTGCCAACTTATACTTCTAAATTCTGCAGGTCTCTTTTTTTATTATTTTCCCATCTATCCTGGGTTTTGAAACACCTTACAATTTAGCGTGATCCGTAAATTTAATTACTGTCATGTTTGCCAAAGACCATAAAGAGCCAAGTCAATTATATAGCCTAAAAAGAAAAAAGGAAACCTTTATTACATTATAAATGTTCTGCTAAAAATCTGACTCAAAAAAAAGTACTATACTTTTCTTGAATTCATAGATGTAATTGCAAAGGGATCTAGATGATTTGCCTACATCATTTGTGTCATTAAAAAAAAAAATGTATTATTAGCAGAAGTAAATATTAAAGAGATTAAAAATGAGACTTAATTCCTTTCTATGCAGATAAAATGCACAGGACAGGGTAAGACAAACATTCATATTCCACGCTCTCCTATGACATGTAAATTAAACCTACCACGGTGTTACTGGAGCAGAATTGCCTCAAATTGGTTCACACATTAAGGGCAAATGCAGGACACAAATTAATAATTGATTTTATTTAATGTTTATTTTCTTTTTTATTTTTCTTTTTTAACATTTCCAATATGTGTTATGTGTATGGTAAAATTGTGTAATGCTTCAGTCCAATCTGACAGCATTTGAGCGAAGTCTATAATTCTCTGTCATTATTATCTCTGAGCTATTATGAAACTGGTAGGAATTAGAGCACAGTAACCTTCATCATTTGACCAGGAGCAACAGCAATTACAATTTGGTCTCTGACTGAGGTTAGAATAGATAAATTGAGCTAGATAATGATTACAATCTTTCAAATTCATTATTAGCTCTAGCTGCATTTCTAATGCAGAAGACCAGAGTACTGGGGCTGACCATGATAGCTGCTCCTGGTTTACGCTACAGCAATATCACTAAGCTCACTCCTCTTTAATCAGACCTCTTGTTCTTAAAGAGCACAGCCTGAGATACACTAATAGGTATTAATTTTACAAAGCAATTCAAGACTTTGAAAACCCATTTTCAATGTTCAGCCTGAGTATCCAATTTTCAAGCAGAGCTGTTCTCCATTGGCAGAGAAAAGAAAATCTCCCTTTCAAGTAAAACATACGCTGAAAGTCCTTTGGTTAATGAAAGTACGTAAACTAAGATGAGCAATTTAGCAAGTTACAAATGTGCCTGAGTCCCACTAACATCCATGTCTTGCCCATAAATTCAGTGTGCATGCAAATTTCTCCATGGAAAAGTTGATTTTATATCCTTGGTTTAACTATAATTAGGATTTATTTCCTCAACTGATTTCACCAGTAACTCTGTTACCAGTGTCTTATTGGCAGAGAGATGCAAAGTCACAAATGTAAGAGAAGACCAGCCAAGTGTTATGGGCTGAGTGTGGTCAGGGCACTGGCCAGATGTCTTGGAAGCCTGAGCTCCTGTATCTGCTCATGTTGACGTCCATTCATCCTGCAAGGACTCTTGGACAAGATGTAAGGAAACTGCTCCCATACTACCTAGCATGTAAAATAGACTTCAATGCCTTGATTCTGTTGCCCCAACACAGGTACTCGGTGCCATGTAAAAAACCCAAGGATTTGGGGATCACTGTTACAGGGCCCATGGGGATGACAGAAGATTCCCTTTCCCTTACAGCTGTGCTGACCTGTGGAGGCAGATAGATGTCTAATTTGGACACCCAAAGGCACCACAATGGGGGTTTGATGGCTACATGTAGAGCTTTCAGAGCGCTCCAGACATCACAATGACTGCAAAGATTCATAACACTCCTGCACATTAATTTTACACATTTGGTAAATGTTTTTATCCTATTTTTTTAGAAAGACATAGCTGACACAGACATAGAATTAGCAAATTGTCCTAATCGATACAAGCGCCTACTAACAGCTTAAAAAACACTAGGTGTTAATTATGAGACACCACAAACACATCACTCTGCTTCTCAGCAGAAGCTCCTGTGCTCTACTCAGCTCCCAGCCCACGCTCTCTCCCTCCCTCAATCTTACCTCTCAGTCAGTAACAATTGCTTTTGTGAGACATTTATCATTTCACAGTTTCAAGTTTCTTTGAAGCTCTGCCCTTCAAACTCTCAAATGAAATGATGGCTAAATTCTGCTCTCACCCACCAGGGTACTTTGTAAATGGCACTTCTTATTACAAAAGTATTTGGAGAGATTTCTGCTGGACTCTGACTTGTGTGTGTTTATTAGCCTCCCATGGAAGGCAGCATAGATGCTGAGGACTGAGTAATGAGAGATTACCTAGGATGTGTGAGAGGGAAACTGTACAGAAAACTACAGCACAGTGGTCTCCAGGAAAGTAGATATTTTGCAGGAAATATAAAGGGAAATGGTAGAGATGAAAGAGAGGGGGAGACAGTGAAACCCATGAAAGATACACTGACATCATCATACACTGTCCTTCTGCCATGGTATTAGGCATGATGATCAAGGTAGGTCACAGAAAACTGCAAATTAAACCCAGTCTTTATGCTGGTGCAATCTGCTCTGGTGCATTCAGAGGCTTGAAGAGAACCCAAGACAGAGGCTGGGTGAGACCTGGCGCTTGTTTCTATCCTTCATAAACAGGCACAAGGCACGAGAGAGACAATAGAAAATTTAGTGTGTTACAGAGCAGTCTGTTGACAATGTGGTGGATATCACTCAAATGCCTCCTCTCTGCTCAGAGACCTGCTTGCTGTAGTCAGTGGTTGTGCTGAGCCAATGCCAGGTGTGAGGGGGTCACAGACAAAATTCAGCATAAGCTGAGTTCATTGTGTTTTCAGAAATGAGCACCTAAGTGTAGCATCAGCTACAAAGCTACACTGTAGAGAATGACAGAAATGTTCTGTGGTTTGCTCAGGTCTTCAAATCTGACATGTTAAAGTTAGACTAGATCCTGAAAACCTCAGCCCTCTCTGTCACCCACCGAGAAATTAAAAATAAAAGATTGAAAATTATTTACTTATTGAGAGATCTGACTTATTTGGTTTTATAGATAACAATATTTTAGCTTTTCCAAATCAAAGTAGTAATTAGGCAGCTGAACCAGATCAGTGATGGAGTACAAATACCTGTTTATCTGTTTCCAGCTGTTCCTTACTGGAATTATTAACAAATATGTTGCAAAAACATCTTTACAGAGATTTCAAGATTACCACCATTTCCTTTCTCACTTCTGAAGAAAACGTTGTACTCTAGAACTTCCTAGAGAGATAAAGTAGATACCAGGGCAATGATGGCATTTAAGAATTCCCACCCTTTTATTCTTTTGTGTAGTCACTTTTCACACCTGAAGGAAACATAACATGAAGCGGAGACAGAGGCAGCAGATAATGAAATAACAGCTTTATTCAAATGGGTGAAGGCAGTTTTTTCATTTCTAAAAGAGAGAGGATGCCAAAAGTCTGCTGTAAATCTGAATGTCAAAATTGCTCA